>CM059220.1:29130939-29723439 GCA_030347435.1 Clarias fuscus
ATGACAAAAAAAGAAAATGTGGTTGCAGTATTGTGTGCACATGCTCTTACAAATCAGGACGTGTTCAGAAATAACCATTCACATTCAAACGCATGTTACAGGGTCGTCGTGACACACTTACTATGAAATAAAGTGACTGATTGACTGAGTAAAAATAAAGTTCAGCTCTTCTAGTAGATGTTTCTGACATTTACTCGGTTGCATCTTAAAAGCAAAAGCCATGTGCTGCAAAGAGCTTACAAAACATTAAAGAGTTCTGAAGTGGAGAAAATATGGCATGACAGTGACATTATCGAGAACTGGACGTGCATCCAAATTCGATGAAAAGACAAGAGGAGAAATGGATCATGAAGGCTGCCAAACATCCCACAGTGACATTAAAGGAGTTGCAGGAATTTCTGGCAAGGATGGGTTGTGAACTACATGTGACAATGATCTCCCGTATTAGTCATATTTCTGTGCAGACTGTGGAGTAGGGCGGCCAGACGAGTGCCTTTTCTTACGAAGACAGACATCCGAACCCAGATCATTTCTGCAAAACCATGCATCAAGTCTTCCAAAACCATATGGAAACATCTATCATGGCCTGATGAGACCAAGGTTGGCCATAACTCCAAAAGGTATGTTTGATGCAAAAACAACACAACACAACACAAAAACTCACATCGCCCTGAGAACACCATTCCCACGATGAAGCATGGTGGTGGGATTTATGAACAGGTATAAATGCCAACACAAAACCTTCAGGCAGCTAAAGATTCAGACTGCTCAAGATGAGTGACATCAGCTCTCATGAGAGCATGCATCCAAATCAACAGCGTGATGGCTTCACCAAGACATTAACGGTTTGGAATGAAGGTGACCTGAAGGTGGATGTGCACAGGAGATGCCATGCTGATCGGCTCCTACCAAAAAAGACTGAATACTCTAATAAAATAAAAAGGTGCTTCAACAAAGTATTAGTTTAAGGGCTTGTATATTTATATAACAAGGTAATTATATTTTGTTTTTCTGTAAAATTGTACAGAGTTCAAGTCACATTAAAGGCAGAAAAGGCACATTAAAGGCTGGTTGATTTACTGCCGCATCCCCCGTACAGTCCTGACCTCGCTCCAAGACATTTCCACATGTTTGGGCAATTAAAGGAGTTCCTGAGAGGCCGGCGTTTCAGAAAGAGTACTGAGAAAACGTTCTACCGTGGCCTTCTGTTAAACGTGGCCGAATGTTGATTTTTCTAATGTCTGCAAAAACAGAAAGTAGACAAATTCATTAATTAAAAAAAAAAAAAAATCTCAGGGTACCAGGAAGGGTACACCCTCAACAGGGTGCCAATCCATTGCAGGGCACGCACAGACACACACACACACACACACACACACACACACAATCACAGTGCACTGCAAAGTGCACTTTATACCCAATTAATGACATTTGGCTACACAGAAATCTGACATGCACAAAATATTCAAGATGGACTGATGGAGAGAGAGAGAGAGAGAGAGAGAGAGAGAGAGTATGTAGTATGTAAATCAGCTCTCATTGCTGAACTGAGACACGCCTTCACTTGGCAAAGCACCAATGCCCAATGATATCATACAAGCTGATGCCATCGCTGTACCTGCCTGATCGACCAATCGGATAATTTCCCACTTCAGCGCCTGTACAAACACCAGCGGCTTTAAACAACACATCCATCAAACACTCGATCAGGAACATTAATGGTTCCATTTCACATTTCCAGCACAAATATTAGTCGTATATTCACATTTTTTTTATTAAAGATTTTACCTTATACGCTTAAGCACTAGATTTTAAACAAACAAAAAACTTAAGCAGCATCACATTGTGTGCTCTCTCTTTCACACACAATCCTTGAACAAACGAGTATTGCTCAACCAACCGGAAGAACAGGATCTGGACCGGCTGCGGTGTGTGAGCGTTCAGGTGATGGGTGCACGTACACACACACACACACACACACACACACACACACACACACTCATATAAAACTTGACGAACTATGAATACAGCAGCAGTGCACGAATTCCTAAAGTATGACACATTCACACGAAACGAAAAAGTCTGCACACTCCCACACACACACGATGCTGTTTCCTGCTCAGAACACAAACAGCATTGAGACAATGTGTTTTACTTCCCTTTAATCATTTGTCCAGCCATTAAAGAAAAAAAGTCACATAATATTCGCCCAATATTTCATTGGACCGCCTTTTGCTTTCATTACGAACGTGACATCGTGACGATAGGCTTACGCAACATCACAACATTTACTCCCATCCAGAGTCGCATTCATTCCTCTCCAAGATCTTGTATTGATGATCGGCAGCTGGACCGCTGTGTAAAGACTTCTCCGGCACAGTTTAGAGGTCTGGTTAATCCATGTGTGAAAATGATGTCTCATGCTCCTCAATCACTCTTTCACAATCTGAATCCTGGCATCGTCATCTTGGAATATGGCCGTGACATCAGGGAAGAAAAAGCCATAGATGGAAAAACATCAGGTCGTCAACTGACCTCATTTTTTTTCTGAACATGATGTTGCTGAGCCTGGACCAGAGCAACAGAAGCAACACCCGATCAGAACACTGCCTCTACAGGCTTGTGCAGTAAGCATTAGACAGGATGAGTGCATCATTTCATCTGCACTGTGTGTGTGTGTGTGTGTGTGTGTGTGTGTGGAAATGCTCTTACTTTCACTATTAAACACAGCCATGAGTTTTCTGTTTTGTTTTTCAATTTGATTTGACTAAGTGATCTCCCATTACGCTCCTGCTGGTGTTTTTCCGACCACATTTCCTCCTCGAGGACGACGTCTCACCACCGTCCACCCAGGGTTTAGTAATGCATTTTGCAGTTCTTAACCCAATTTTATTAGTTCCAGCAATTTCCTTAGTTATTTTCTTAGCTTGATGCAGGCCAATAAGTTGACCCTTCTGAAACAGAGTAACGTCTTTGCCATTGTTATTATATATCTTATTAATCTTATTAATTATCCAATGGAAGCCTCTTACTGTAAGTGTTTGCTTAGTTAAATCCAGGCGGTGACTTGTTTTTTGGCCAGGCAGTGTATTAAACACTCATTATTACATTATTTATTATCATGCGGAACGAAACAAGCTATCAGTTATGATATCGAAGCCTCTCCCAGATCTGCACTTTCTTCTCTCTACTGTAGGTAAAAAGACAAAAAGAAAATCTTGTCAATTTACTAAGAAATCCCCCCAAAGAAATCTCCTATCCTGAAGATGGAAGGAAACATAAATCACAATCAAGGCAGTGCAGATTTCTCACAGCGAGGAGTAACTCCAACATCTTTATCCAATAACCTGAAGAAACCGTTTAAACAGTGTGTTTATCAGACGGCTAGCGCGAGTGCAGACAATGCGGGTGTGTAGAGGAACTGTCGAGGGAGCAATCCGATTCAGCGAGCACTATTCGGCGATTCCTCTTCACTAGGGGTGATTGATTCGTACCGTGCCGGGTCATGATTGCCCCCCCCCTCCCCCCTTGCCCCTCCCCACTGGCCAGCATTCACGTTAGTATTATTGTTCTGCATTTGAGTACACGTGTGTATTTACACTCTCCGATACAACAGGGGGCAGTATGCACATAAAGAGAAGAAGAGAACAGAAACGTCATCCTACAGTATGCGCTATGACAAATATCAACAATGTTAGGATTTCTGAGGAGACAGACGTCACCGATTCAGGTACGTCTGACTTTCACGCGATTCCGGAAGCTTTCGTAAGCACTTCGCAAAATGTACCGAATTTCTTAGGTGCAACTGATGCACAGCTCATAACGTTTTAAACACGACAACGACGATAACGCTGGTTAGACAAGAACACTGCATGAAGATAAAAAAACGAAACAAAAGAGCGTTGTTCAAATTTGTTCTAGTATTTTAGTAGTACTGTTCTGTTTTTAATGTAAGTTTTAACATCACTTAAGTTAAAATCAGTGGAATAAGTGTTTCCATGCACGTCGCACTGTGTACGGCTGAACATTCTAATCTGATTTGTGAACCTGGACCCGGTACTGATCCCCTCACTGATGCTCAGTATGATATCTTGCATCAGCTTAATTCAGCAAATGAGGAAAATCTGAATATTGGACAAATAATCAACTTATTTAATACGCAAAAACGTTAAGCATGATCAAATTGCCAACAAATCTAGATATTATTCCTTTTTCAGTTTCAATATGACATGCTTATAAAACAACTGAACCTTTATAACAGCTTTATAAAATAGTCACAAAGCAATGACGCGGTTGCATCTCTAACCCGAAGACAGCGACGCCTCAGCTAACGCAGCTCTCTGCAACGTCGCGCTCTTCCACTTGAAGATCGCCAACTAGCCGAGTCGAGTCGGCGCCACGTGGCTTGATGTCGCTCTGGGACTCCTGTCTCGGGTTCGCTGTCTCCGCTGATTTCTCGTCAATGTAAAAAAGTATCTCATAAATCAAAAGTATCAGTCCCAAGAGTTAGCATACACCCACCAACTTCTCACAGGAATAATGGAAATACAGCACCGACCAGTGTACTGGTTTAGGGCGAGAGTGAGGAGGCGAAATGAACTGGGATGTGAAATGCAGCCTGACTGGTTACAGTGGACCTGGAGACAGGAACAGAACAGTAACTGGTTGCGGCAGCTTTTGGGGCTGGGATCTAGAACCTTACTTCAAAAACCTAGAGTGAAACTGGAGATAAGAACTATTGGCTGACTGGTTCTGTGGTACTCAGTCGGCCTACAGTTCTTCTCCCCAGTTTCACTCGAAGTTCTTGATGAACTGTCAGCTGATTGGTTACACTGGAACTGGGGATAAGAACAGTAGTCTGAATGCTCACTGTGGAACTACAGACAGGGCTGGGATCAGGAGTCTGCTTGATCTCTGTGCAAGAAAACTGTGCTCCAGCTGTTTAGAGGCAGGACCTGGGCATTTACTGCTATGTGTCCGTACATGCGACAACAGCACCAGTTACAGCTGCAACTTTTTTCCAAAGGCTTAGGAACTCGGTAAAGCTGTGGCAGTAGCACTCATGCACCGTGACTGATCCATAGCTCAAGGCCTTCTGAACCAACGCAGCGTCTAATGAAGGGTTATACATTGTTAACCGACCTCCGCTTCACACACACCAGCTAGCGCAATGCACTGTGAGGCCTCAGCTTATTCCTGCCTATTCTTTTACAATAAATAACAGACACACAGACACACACACACACACACCTGTGTGATACATTCCAGGTTTGTTCCGTGAGTAATCAGAACCCTGACACAGACATGACCTTTGAAACTACCAGGAAAGAGTGTGTGTTTGTGCATATGTGCGTGTGTGTGTGTGTGTGTGTGTGTGTGTGTGTGTGTTTTACCAAGATGAACTTGAGTTTTATTTGTCTTTTAGTGTCGCCTGAAAGAGTGTGATCAATCTTAATGAAGCTGCAGATACAAATAACAAAGACGATTGAATTTCTTTAAGTAATTAAAAAATAGAGATCTGTTGTAAATGCAGCATTATTTAATCTTCATGACGTGTTTCTGTCACGGCCACACACACACTTCTCGAATTTCCATTCGAGGTCCGAACAAAAAGATCCCTGACATTTCTCATTTATTGAATCTTGGCTGATTCTCACCCACAAGTCGCGCCTCAGCACCAAGCGACAGATACGAATCACAGAGAGGAGAAGCCGGGACAATGCGGCGCACAGCACAGTGCAGCGTTTCATGTTCGGATAAAACACTATCCACCCTGTTCCACATACATGAGCTCACAGACGCCTATGACTGACTAATGCTAACGTGAGTAATATGGAGAGTGTGTACCCTCGTCTATCTCTCTATCTCTCTCGAGTTCCCAGCCATCGATGAATCTGGGCATGGTGGGGATGCAGTGTTTCCACCTCAAGAGTTCAGCAAAAGCTTTCCTGCTCCGCCGCTTGATTAGCTTCCTAACAGTTGGGTGGTTTTCACATTAAACGATTCCCATCCATGTGCACGAAGCTGCACTCATGGGATCCGGTACAGCGGCTTGGAGGGAAAGAGCGAGATAGACAGATGGATACTTAATTGATCCTAAAGCAAATTCCAGTATAATGTATAATGATTCTGTCTATAAAATTTGAGGACGGATTTCAAGATTCGTTTTGCAATTTTTTTTTTCTAAATCCGCAGCTTAAAGTATTGATACTAAAATGGCTCTAATCATCACGCTCTACATATCGTACCTTCCTCAAGGTGTTCGATATTTATTGCCTTACTTTTGCTGCAGTATATACACTACACTCTGTTTATGAACATTTGCGCGCACACACACACACACACACACACACACACCATGTTCGTGCATACCAGTGTTTGTTTACCTTGCCAAACCTTAAACATTCTGTTTACTGTTGAACTGCAAACTGTCACATTGATTCTGTTGAGTCACGGCTGCATGCTATGTGTGTGTGTGTGTGTGTTTTTTTTAAAGTGTGTTTTTTTAAAAACTGTGTGTATGTGCGAGGACACTACATGACACGAACCCACACATCACATTACACTGCTACTTATTGTGCCACCCTGTAAGAGATTATACCACTATCGCACACACACACACACACACACGTCTGAAACGCATGCAGTAACACTTAAACATGTACATTTCTGGGATTCCCCGATGTCACAGTGAAAGTGGTTGATATCGGAATCTCGATAAACAGACAGAGCGATGTACCGCTGCAGACTCACACACACACACACACACACACTGAAACTATGTAGCGCTGCGGCGCTTTCCTGCCCGTTTCCCTCTGAAACAGCGCCTCTCACATCAAACAGACCTCGTAATGTTTAGTAACATTGTGTCTGTTTTCCTCCCCGAACCCGCTCGCGCTCCGCACGCACGCACGCACGCACCCAGGCGCGCACGCACCCACCTTCTCGCGCCGCGGCTCCCGTCAGCCCCACGAGCCAGAGCAGCAGGACGCACCGCAAACTTCTCACCGCCTCCATCGGGGTTTCGGCCACCATTCAGTCCATACTCCGCCTTGGAGTCGGTGTGTGTGTGTGTGTGTGTGTGTGTGTTAAATCCCTTCACTGATCCCTGGCCTGCGTTATTCACCCCTGAGATTTTACTCCTTAAGTTTATTTCCAAAAGCGAGTTCAGTCCAGTAGGCTTTGTTTTGTTGTCCGTCCTGTCTCACTCCGTCCTGTCTCACTCCTCCGTCTTTCCAATCTCGACAACTTCCTGCCGAGTGGCGAGCGCGCGCGCGCGCGCGCGTGGAGGGAGAGAGAGAGAGAGAGAGAGAGAGAGAGAGTTGTCATGTCAGTTTCGGCCGCGGTGACGCGCGTTCCTTGGCTAGGCGCGCACTCGTGAGCCCTATTATTATAAACAGAACTCCACTAATTAGAGACGCGCGTAACACGCTAAGAAAGTGTCTTATCTCGAAAGTGAATTTTCGGACAGGATCATATAACACCATTTTTTTTTCCCACCATAATACTCAGCGCGTCTTATCTCATGTCCATACGTCGGGTTTTTCTTTCTTTCTTTCTTTGTTTTTTTTTTGTTTGTTTTTTTCAGATAAAAAGAAACACATTTGCTAAAAACAACTGTCCTATAACTTCTTTTTTATTCGAATCTCAGATGAAACGTGGCCGGTTTAGATCTCACATGAAAGGACTAAATAAACCTGATTAAGTGTATTATTCTAAAATAAAATGAAAAAAAAAAAAAAAAAAGTTAAGATAATTCTACATGAATTTGACGTGGTTACGGACACTACAGGTGTTTTGCTTTTTACAAAAAGCAACAGTTTTTACAGGTCATGTGCTTCTAGAAGCTTACACCAATTTTAGTATCAATACTCATAAAGACATATGAATCATTTGCATTTTAAATTATTGTCTTTTGAAGCGAGACCCAGTATAACACTGAAAAATGGCGATTTTTGGTATAAAATCATCTGTTTAAGGAAATCTTTAGGGAAGCACGATTGGTCGCTTCCATGTTGTGTAAACTTCAGAAATCGCTTCTTTGGCCACACATTTTCTGTAATATATGCATAATATATATATATATATATATAAAAAAGAAAACCTGAAATAATAATATCACTGAATACATTAAAGATCAGCAGATTATTTTTAGCTTTAACCTTTTAACTGTTTCTGCAAACTCTTTAACTGTACTTACGCTAGTGAACTTAATATAGCCTATGTAGAGTGATTTTGCATTACTCTGTAATGTGTATTCTGTAAAGTCATTTACAGTCAAATTAAGCACTTGAGGAGGCTCTGTCATGGCACCTACTGTAGACTTTATATGAACTATGCCTTTCACATACACTGTTGTTGGCTTTTGCTGCTCCTGTTGAGGGGTCGCCACAGCGGACAGTCCGATCCGCACGTGACATGGCAGAGGATTTAAGCCAGGCGCCCTTCCTGACGCAACCCTGACATTTTATATGGACTTGGGGACCGGCACTGCATCCAGTGGATGGGGTTGGGGCATTGAACCCAAACATTTGACCCATCACAGTGTGTGTGTGTGATTAAAGCTGAAGGTGACTGAATGAAGTCTTAGAGTGTATGGTTGTTTGTGGCCAGATGGGGTTTAATCATTTGGTATTCAGTCCACTATAGTAAAGTCAATACCTGGCACCTACACTATATAGTGAACTACACAGGTTACTAGATATAACCTAAATATTCACCCATAGTGAACTATATATACAGGGGGATGAACAATGAAACTGAAACACTGGCCAATTTAGTGTTGGAGGTTTCATGGCTAAATCTGACCAACCTGGTGGCCGATCTTCACTGATTGCACATTCCACCAGTCAGAGCAGAGTGTGCGGATTTAATTAGCAGAGTAATAGCACAGTTTTGATTAGAATATTGCAATGCACACAACATTATGGGGGACAGATCAGAGTTCAAAAGAGGACAAATTGTTGGTGCGCGTCTCGCTGGTGCATCTGTGACCGAGTCAGCAAGTCCTTGTGATGTATCAAGAGCCGCGGTATCCAGGGTAACGTCAGCGTACCACCAAGAAGGACGAACCGCATCCAACAGGAGTAACTGTGGACGCAAGAGGAAGCCGTCTGAAAGGGATGTCTGGGTGCTAACCTGGATTGTATCCAAAAAACAGAAAACCACAGTTGTCCAACTCACTGCAGAATTAAGTGTGCACCTCAACTCTCCTGGTTCCACCAAAACTGTTCGTCGGGAGCTCCGCAGGGTCGAGGTACTCGGCCGGGCTGCTATAGATAAACCTTTGGTCACTCGTGCCGATGCCAAATGTCGGTTTCAATGGTGCCAGCAGTGAAGATCTTGTGCTGTGGACAATGTGAGACATGTATTGTTCTCTTATGAGTCCAGTTTGGGCTGCGATATCATGACATTCCCTACTGTAGGTCCAATACTTGTGCTAGATGGGCGCGTCACTGCCAAGGACTACCGAACCATTCTGGAGGACCGTGTGCACCCGATGGTTCAAACATTATATCCTGAAGGCGGTGCCGTGCATCAGGATGATGATGCGCCAATACACACAGCGAGTGGTTTGATGAACATGAAAGTGAAGTTGAACATCTCCCATGGCCTGCACAGTCACCAGATCTAAATATTATTGAGCCAGTCATCTGGTGTTCAGTGCATTACACTCATCCTGCCACCTACGCAGCACAGTGCACTGTATGCCATTGGATCAGATCCTCTTTGTATTCCACTTACTACTCCTTACGTAATTCCCCAGGACAGGAAACAATACACCCTACGGAACGGCCTGTGTGTGTGTGTCTCTAAACAGCGAGGCGTTTGGGACGTGGCCGAAGTCACGCAGTCAGTACTGGCTGGATGGGTCTATTGTCACCTAATTAAGTGCTTAATTAAGTATTACTCATGCACAGTCGCGGATTGTTTTCAGGCTTGTTTATGACAGTTCGAGGACTAGTTTGACTTCTTCTGTGCGCGCTCACATACACAAACTGCATTCCAGCAGTTTACAATGGCATGCTCTGCCACGCACTGATCACAAGCCTGATTGTGTCTCAGCACTCTGGTAAAGAATACACTCCTTTCATGAGACTGTCCAACCTCCTCCCACACTGTGTGTGTGTGTGTGTGTGTGTGTGTGTGTGTGTTCCAGCCTCAATTTTGGGACCGTCTATTGGATTGGCTGTAAAAAGTGTCTTGCGACATTTCTGACACAGCTTTAAGTCTTCATGCCTTTAAGTTCCAGCGACATCAGTCATATTAGCTGCTTGACGTGTCGAATTTACTAGACGCTCCCTGTGTAGTGAACTACTGCAGAAGGAAGGAGAAAAACTGATGCCAAGCGTTAACACAGAACCACTTTATTCCTTTCTTTATTTCTTTGCACACACCAGTGAATGGAGAACTGTGAAAGAAAGAAAAAAATAGGAGAGAGAGAGAGAGAGAGAGAGAGAGATGGACGTGCACATGGTTAAAAAGCAACATGGTGCCTTCAAGCGTCCTAATGGAGGTCTGATTTGTTGAGACACTTCTTGAGTTGTATCTCGAAAGTTAAACCCTGTTTTTTTTCCCCTACTCATAGGAAATCACAGAACAAAATCACTGATGCTTAACATCTTCAGAAGAGTTAGCCAGACCAACCGATGGAAGCTAAATATGTAAAAAAAAAATTTAAAAATGTAAAAAAAAATATTAAATGACAAAATGATCTGAGCGAGCCTGGATTAGTCTAGAAAAGCTAAGTCTGAGCTCAACATGAATAAAGAGATATCTAGCTAAAAATCCTAAACCATCTAGCTAGACGAAGCTAATAATCCTGGATTTAAAAATCAACTCTGGATTAACTGATAATTAAGAGCTGGTGATTTTTTTCTAGATTAGTCGAGAGGAACTGACCTCACTCCGTTAGTGCTGGCATAGGTAACTTTTTGAAAATTTAGCCGTATACAGTAGATTAGCACAACCTTCTGGATCGCTCGACGACCATCAAGCTACAACTTCCAACTAATTACCGCTAAAACCTCATTACAAAAACGTAAACTACCTACTGGATACTGTATATAGGGTAGAATGTAGGTACCAAATTGCTCCCTTTGAAATTTTTATTTCTAGAAAATCTTCTAGTCCTAGAATGTTCTAGAATGTTCTTTTGCCACATTTGATTTGCATATGATGGTCATCTAGCGATCCAGAAGGTTGTGCTAATCTACCGTATGTAAGAAAATTGTTTGCAAAAGTTACCTACCCCAACACAAACTGAGCTAGGGCAGGTTCTCTGGACCAACATAAAAACATTTTTTTTTCTTTCTCAAATTGAAAAGCTGTAGAAGAGTTAGCCAGCTGCAGTGCATATCTGTGGACATGTCAGTGGTTCTAAGAGCTAAAAGGTAAAATACATAACATGTTCTTGGTTGGTTAAATAAAAAAAAAAAAAAAAATTAACAAAACAATTTGAACCTTTGTTTCATCTATACATCATTCGGTGTGGCTTGGAATTATGGGCTGACCGAAAACAAGGTGGAAAAGAAAAAACATGAATAGATGTCCTCTCCAGTATAATAAAGGGCTTTAAAGTCCAAGAAGCATTTTTTATTCATTTTTAACAACCGTGTCACTCTGTTGCAACTCATAAAACATAAATCCATTGGTTGATTCATATATAAAAAAAATAATCTAAATCACAAGATTTCCCCTTAATGCAAATATGCAGCCGATCAGCCGAGATGTGTCTGCTGTATAAAGTTTTCCTTGACTGAGTGAAACGTGATGACACTATCCAGAACAGGATGAACCTGCAGAAAAATCTCTAGGTTCGAACCACAAGATCTGTCGCGATCCGTTTCCATCAGTCTAGGAAACGTAGAAACATTTTCCAGATCGAGTTAGAAAACCCACGTACGCCAAGATAATTACTAGAGCTCAATCTCGACTGATGAGTCTCAGTGTGTGTGTGTGTGTGTGTGTGTGTGTGTGTGTGTGTGTGGAGTTTGCATGTTCTCCCTGTGCTTTGTCTGGGTACTCCGGTTTCCTCCCACAGTCGAAAGACATGGACTTGCACCCCGCCCTGTGCCCCAAAGTCTCCTGGAGGCTCCGCGACCCTGTACAGGATAATCAGTGTCGAGGGCGAACAATTTAACCTACACCAAGAGGTTTTAAGATCTCGGTTCATCCACCACGACTTGTAGCTAAAAGTGGAACGTAAATTATGGAGGTTGCCATTTTTTAGGCCGAGCCTCCTAAAGCACGAAGCTTGCATTTAAACACAGCTGTTCATTTTTAAAACAAAAAAGACACTATGGATGTCGTTTGAAGCAAGCGCATCTAAAATGTTTGAGTGAGTTACGCTCGCATCGGCAGACGTGCAAGATCGAAAACTCAACACGTCGTGGCTGGACGACTTCGTTTGGTGGAGAAAAAAAAAATGAATAAAGATAAATCTTTTTTTTTTTACTGGTCTACGGTGGTGTTTTTGACAGAATAAAGAGCCGGTCCGCTCCTCGCAGTGTACCAGCGTTCTCATGGTGACTGTTATGAACACACTCCGAGCCCCTCCGCTCCAAAATATCTAAGGCTATATTTACCCGCCAGCTGAACATGCTCGCTCGCTCACCCGCTCTCTTTCTCTCTCACTCACTCACACACACACACACACACACACACACACACACACACACACACACACACACACACACACACAGATACAAAAGTGCACAAGTGGCAATTTGGAACAAAGACACGCTGACATCGGTGTTCATTCTCCAGGGAGCAAATAAGCACTCACGTCGTTCGGTGAAAAGTGCACGGGTGAAGACGCAACTGTACAGTGGACAAGACGGGATAAGGCATAGGGCGGAACACACACACACACACACACACACACACACTTTCGAATTTTGTCATTCTCTTCCTCCAAAGGCATTCCAGGTGAAAAACTTGCACTAAAATAAAACAATAATACAAATGTAAAAAGAAAAAATATAGTTAAATATACATTCCACAAGAAGCAAAGACAGCAGCAGTGAAAAGAAAGTAAGGCAAAGCAAACATTACATCTGCACCAACATATCAATTTTGGAGTGTTCTATCATGATATTATGAGACCGCGCCCCCCCCCGCGCCCCCCCCCCCCCCCCCCCCCACTATATTCTTCAACATACTTAAATACTGCTCTCATACCGAGAGATATGAAACTTAACACACTAAACACCATCTCAAGCCTTCATACACCCTTAATCAGGAGTCATACGTCTCATTCAAGCACTTCTCATTGTAAATCTCATTGTGGTCATCATCAACGCTGTCCACGAATAATTCAACACTACTGGCGTTCACATCCTCTTCTTCTTCTTCTTCTTTTTGAAAGATGCTTTATCTAGCATCCAAGAGAATAAAGTTACGTTTATAACTGTATGTTATTATTCTTAATGCTGACCAAAACCTTTGTCCCTCAGGATGGTGATTTTGGACTCACTGATGCGATAAGGACTTCCCCCTTCTGGTGGGAGCTGGCATTACATCCAGAGGCACCTTCATCTTATGGTAAGTCACTAACTTGGCAGCATCTGTGATTTCTGTATAGATATTTAAAAGCGTAGGTGGTAATTCAACAGGTTACAGAAGAGGATTAGGGGCCACCATGGACAAAAAACAAAAAACAAAAAAAAACAAACAAAAAAAAACAAACACCTGAACTTAGAGTTCCGACTTTAGTTTAAATTTGGAATTCGGAGACTAAAGTCAGGATTCCGAGAAAAACTAATTCTGTTTTAATTCAGAATTCTGAGATAAAAGTAGGAATTCTGATTCTGATTTAAAAAACTGAAATCTGAGACTAAAGTCGGAATTTTGAGTTGAAACTCTTGAGAAAATAAAGGCCGGAATTAACTAAAGTCAGAATTCCAAGGGGGAAAAAAAAATCCAAATTCTAAAGGTTGAAGTCAGAATTCAGAATTCTGATAAAAAGAAATTTGAGTGATAAAAAAATTATTAATATTTTTATTAATATTTGTATAATTTTGTGAACTTATATTGCATGTATATTAATATCCTGATAAAAAAAAAAAGTAATCATTGTGATAAAAAAAAAAAAAAAAAAGAATTGTGAGTTTAAAGAATTCTGGTTAAAAATCAGAATGTCAGAATCCTGAAAAAAAAAAAGAAAAACAATTCAGAACTCTATGTTTATTAATGTTGGCCTTAATCGTCTTCTGTACCAGGTCAAAGAGGAAATATAATATATATATACACACACACACACACTCAGGAACACGACTGTAGCTACAGTCTACTTAAATAAACTTCAAACAGTCCACTGTCTGACCCGGCAACCCTGGAGAGATCTGATGTGAAGTCCGGTCACAGCAGGGGAACAATGCAAAACTTCCGTAGAGTGTCGGTTAATACTGTACGGTTCAAACCATCTACACGTCTCTATAGAGTGCCAATCATTCCTCCTGTCGATTGGAGTCCTCTGCCGCTTTATTTTTCGCTGTAATACTCTGACGTTAAGATCTAAAGCTCCTATGCAGTACACATGAAGGATGTCCAGTCTGATTAAAAGTGTTCTGAAGTACTAGTGCACTAGGAAAGGGTTTGAGATACAGACGAAAATGGATTCCAAAACCGTATCCCTCATAAGATTAAAAAAATATTAATGTGAACGCTCGTCATCGCTTCAGATTTCTCAACATGAGTTAGGTGAATGAAAAAAAAAAAGAAACGGTCGAAGGTTGAACAACGTCTCACACTGCTGACCTCTCCGATTTACACCATTTTAAAGATTTCTGCACAAAATATAAATAATCCCGGGTAACCCTTAAATAAACTCTTAATAAAGGCTGGTAAAATAGTCAAATCTAATTTTCTACTCAAGGCGAGCTCAGTAAAGGCAAAAACATGGTGAGAAATGGTCGATGAGTAAAAAAAAATAATAATAATAAAGAACTAATAATAATAATAATAATAATAATAATAATAATAATAAATCAAACACGTCTCAACAAAGCAAGCAAAAGAAACGCTCTTCACATCTGTCCGCAGCAGAGTGGTTAAAAAGTGTAAACTTAATTCGTAAACTGGAAATTCACAGACTCGTCCTGATTGGAGTGATGGGAGAAAAGGGGGTGGGGCTCGAAGACAGGCTCCTCCTAGTCCAGCTTGACCCCAGGCTTCTCTGTGTTGAGGAGGTGGAGGCTGTCGTCTATGAGGAAACTGAACAAACGGAGAAATAAAGCTCCTTTTAAGCAGCTGGATGTTTTTTTTAAGTACTAATTACTGCAGAAATGTTAATATAGACCTGTGATTGACATCTGTATTGCTGTGACGGCTGCCGTTATCGGAAATTAATCAACTGACCGATTAATGTTCTAGCACACTCGGAAATAGTGAGAGTAAAGCCCCGGAATTGGCCGAGGTGGGGAGACCGCGTACCTGTAGAAGAGGAAGTGGACAGGGACAGTGCTGAGGTGCCAGGCGGCGTGAGCGTCCAGCACCCAGAAGAGCGGCGGGAAATCGAGCAGCTCGAGCAGCGCCAGGCCGTGCAGCAGCACCACCACCATGCCGCACTTCCACCAGTACAGCAACGTCCTACGGTTCTGCCAGCACCAGCCGAGCCACCACAGCAGGTTCACCATGCCTGAAATATACGGGAGGTACGTCTGTGAGTATGAGCAGTCGATCACTGGGTTAGCTTTCGGTCGCTGTTAGCTTTTAGTCACAAAGTTTCATTCCACTCTAGAGTGATGAACTAAAGGCTGGATGTCGAGCCGACTCAATTCTTGGGCAATGCAGTTTTCGATTCAGTAGCACGTGTGATTATTGTCCGATTTATCCGAACCAGCGACATGACTATTTTAAATAATAGAAAAAAAACCTCAGAAACGCACTTAATAAACATTAAAATTCGTTGCTTGATTGAAAGTGACAGTATATCACCAGCTCCAAACTCCAGTCCAGTAGGTGGTGGTAATTCATCAACTGCACAAAAGAAGCAGCAGCGACACTCTGACAAACGCAAGTATTTGTATTGTCTGTAAGAGCTGTAACGTGTTTTTAAGCAATTTGACAAATTTACCTGATTTACCAAAAATAGCCTCAAAAAGTGGCAACTGATTCCGAATTGAAAACTGACCCATGCTGAAATGATTCAACAACATTTTCAATGCACCCTTATTTTCCTTATTTTTTCACCTCTTTAAAAGTGTCTGGAAACATACAGTACATGTGGATAAATATGCAAATTTGGAAACTGTCCTACGAGCAACACACTTTGTCCATTACCTATAAAAATATCTAATTAATAACAATCTGAGCAGTAAATGGGAGGTTAAACACCATAAATGTGACTGCAGGGTTTCCAATAGCGGCTAAACCCCAAGTGCAAAGTCTTAACTCACCTATGGTTGCGTTGGCGAGCATGTTGTAGCCGTAGTCGAAGCTGACAAAGGTGAGATAGGAGACGTGTGAGGTAAAGGCCAAGATGAGCAAAACTCCAACGATGCTGGAAACGCCGGGCCGCCGCAAACCCAGCGTCCTAAACACCACACGCCACAGTTTAGTTTAAAAAAAAGCAGAACTGAAAATATACAAAACTGTGAGCTAGCTACAGTACTTCAGGGGACTTAAGGTACAAGTCCATGAACACTCACATTATGGGCCAATTAGCGTTTGGACCCGGAGGAAACCCACCAAACACGGAGAACAGGTAAACTCTCAAACACACACTTGAGGCGGGACTCAATCCCTCGACCTGTGAGTGCGCGTCCACTGTGCTAACCACTATACCATTGTGCTAACTCGTACATAGATAACGTTTTGTTTACTGTGTTTGTAATTTTCCGGAAGTAGATTTCATTATTATTATCCTAAAATTACACAACATGATCCTGTCCTAGCTGTTAGTCATTTTGTTTTATTTACAGTGCATCGAAAAGCATTAGAAGAAGTTTTTACATTTTTTTATTTCATAAATTAAATAAATGAAACTGTCATATGTTGCACATTTGTTACATATAAAGTAAAATATTTCAAGCCTGTTTCAAAAATCAAAAGAAGTATCTCAAAATACAAGAATATTTTGTTTGAGTTAATTGTTATACTATAAACACCATGTATCGCTCGGTCTAGTTCAGTTCAGTACAGGCATTCATGTCCAGAGAGCGATCATCGAACCCCTCCTCAAGGAGGATAAGCCACAGAAGGTCATCACTGAAAGGGCTGGTTCTTCACCGAGTACTGTATTGAAGCATGTTCATGGAAAGAAAACTGGAAGGAAAAAGTGTGGTACTAAAAGGTGCACAAGCAAGATTGGAAACGAACCAGACTAAACAAACCAAGGTACATTTTGCATTTCATTTGGAAATCAAGGACCCAGAGTCTGGAGGAAGATTCAAGAGGCAAACAATCCAAGTTGCTTGAAGTCTGTTACGATTTGGTGAGCCATGTCATCTGCTGGTGTTGGTCCACTGTGTTTCATCAGCTCCACAACGTCACAAATTCTCTACCAGGAGAATTTTGAACACTTCATGCTGACAAGCTTCATGGAGATGCCGATTTCCTTTTCCACAACTCACCCACAGTGCCAAAACTACCACTGACTGGTGTGCTGAATATGATATCACTGCGCTATTGTCAAGAGGTAGATGAGAGACATCAGATGAGCTGAAGGCTGCTATCAAAGCAACCTGGTCTTCAAGAACAAAAACAGTAATACCAAAAGGAGCAAGCAGAGGGTCTGGTTCAAGATTGCATTTCAATATGTACGACAAGGTTTTAAAGACGTCCCTCCAGACTTTTTCCAAATTCGGGCATGTCCAGTACATATGAATAAGAGACGCCTCTCCGCTTTTACATTTATCACACGTCTGGGATCGACGTCTGGGTAGAAACGGGAAAGCTTGAGTTTGGAGAAATGAGCCCTGTGTACAACCTTAAACTGTAATAAAGAGTGCCGGGCGCATAAGGAGGTGGAGTTGACAAGCTCGAGAATTGAATTCCAAGTATCATTACTCAAAAGTGTGTGACTCAAACCCATTAATCCACCATAAATAGTGGATGTTAGGCCTCAGGGAAATTTGGTGTTGAAGAGCTAATGAACTTGCAGATATCTAAAAAATGAGAATTGGGCAAGTTAAGCCTCTCAGAAAGCTGTTCAAACGATGCAAACCTATGATCAACAAACAGATCTTTGCAAAGCAGGCAGTTTTACCCTGCTTAAAAGATTCAGATAGAACCAAAGCTAGTTGTGGTGCAAGGTATGAGGAGAATGATTAAAAAACCCTGCAGGGAACCCGTCAGGACTTACCGGTTCGATAACACATCAACTGTGCTACAGACTGATCACCTCTCCATGCCATGCTGCACTGATGTAGTCATTTGTGCTAAAGGAGCATTGACCAAGTACTGAGTGCATAAACAAACATCATTTTCAGAGGTTTTCCATTTCTGTATTTTATTGTGAAATATTCTAATATTATGATATTCTAATATTTTGAGATACTGGATTTTGACTTTTACTTTTTCAATGAAATGCCCAAAAGCTCAAAGAAAAGCTTCCATAGTATTCAAATCTTTTGAGACGCACCGTAATCAGGTTGTATTATAGACTTGTATTTAACTAGCTTGCATTAATCATTGCATTAATCATCATAGAGATGATTATAAGCAGAAGTGTTTTGTTAAATATAAAGTCTGAGAAATATTTACCTGACGCAGCACAGGTAGATAGAGTAGAGGATCACCGCTGATGCACAAAAATAATCCATCTTCTGCAATAACAAAACAAAAAACAAAGCTTTTATTTATTTGGTCTCTTTTCATTGTTTCAAGGTCAAATGTTATTTCTGGTTGAATAACACGTTTTTGGATAAATTAACGACTAGCTATATGGTTACTTCAGCTCAGGTAGCGGTGTTTGCTAATAACAAGCTTACTAATGTACAGTATTGCAAAAGCAGAATTTGTAGCCAAGAATACTACCAAACTTTGCTAGTATAATTATTGATGCGTTGTTCAATTTGAAAAAACAAAAGTATACTCGACTTGACTGAGGTACCTCTGTTAGATAAGTGTCTCTGGTATGAAATACTGTGGACCAGAACCAGGCGTTCAGTGACACCTGCAGGAAAATAAGATACATGTGTGTTAAACCATTAAACCGTTTACCGTACATGCTAGCAAGTGAACAAATCACCTCAGGGTTGTGTCTTGGGGGTGTGGCCTTATCAGCAGTGATTTTTTTTTATTTTCATGTTAACTATATACTAAATAGCCAACATGCATTTTTTACTCAGAGAGAGAGAGAGAGAGAGAGAGAGAGTTCTCACCAGTGAGAAGGCGGTGACGGTGTGGTACATGGGGCACTGGCGCGGGACGGCGCTGCGGTAGCGGAGCAGCATCAGTAAACACGCCAGACCGTTGAGCAGCGACGCCAGAGCTGACGCCGGCTCCTCGAAACACATGAAGCGCACAAATGGCCACTGGACACACACACACACACACACACACACACACACACACACACACACACACACACACACACACCATTTTACATAAGATGTGTTTTTTATTTCTTTCTTTTTCATTAGACTTGAGTGTTAATCTGTCTATATTTGTATACTGTATTACCATATCTTTTTATGCATTTTTATTCACATATCTTTACATAAAAATACAATAATAGAGTTATGATCTTAATAAAAAGGACAGAACCTTTTTTAAAAATGGAAAATTATTTTAATAAACGATGAATCAAACTTGAATTTAGTTTCATTTAATCTTTAGCAGCAGCTTCCATATTTGGGCATCACTTCCTGTTCTGTTCTCATAATTGTTGTTTCACAGACTGATGTTCTAAAATGAACTAGGGGGGGGGGGGGGGGGGGGGGGGGGAATCAATCAATCAACCAATTTGCATGCTGTAACATGATTGGCTCTTCTATGTTATGACCTACTGACACTTCTCTGATAACTTTATTTAGTTTTAAGAATAAAACGCACGATTTATTTTGTTTAGTTTTGTGTTAACTTTTCTTTTATTCAACCATGTTTTTCATTCCCAGCCTGCATATAAGATGCGTTTTCCTCTGCACTGAATTTATTGCCGTTTCCAAGTATTTCTAGTTCATAATTCACAGTATATTTTTGGTTTACTGAACTTCCAGTAATAACTCTAGTGCCTCAGGGTTACTTTCATGCAAATGTCACCTCACCATAGAAACACCAAGTTGTGAGAATGGAGAAAAACATCCTCAACTACCTATTTGGTTCTATATTTGACTGTTCTGTTAAAGATTTAATGAAATCGTACCATTACACACCTGAACACACACACTCACACTCACACACACAGTTTAAACAGGAGCACATTCCATTAATACATGTCCTGAAGGCTGAAGTCATGCTGCAGGGGGTCGTGTTTCAGTACTACGATTATTAATGTTTATAACATTACCAAATTCTTCATTCTGATTGGTCAGAAGGTTTGGATTCATCCAATCATTCGAATATATTATTGTTTATAGTACATGCTTCCCAAAATCTTCAGAACTAAGTAGTTTACACTTGTGTGTGTGTGTGTGTGTGTGTGTGTGTGTTTTTGTCATATTAAATTGAAGGCAGTAAAAAAAAAAAAAAAAACCTGGTACTGTTTTTGACACCAACCTTGCCATGGAACTGAGGCACTCGATAGCCCTCAGCCTGATAAAGTCCAACCGTGGTCCACATGCACTGATATCGACAGTCGTCCCGACACGTCCAACCTGCAACAAGAGTCGCATACTGAAGTCTAATACACATCACGAGGGTTATGAAACCATTTCCAAACAATTTGGACTTCTACAGTTAGAAAGATTATCATTCAAAATCAAAATCATTCAAGACTGTTGGCAATCTTTCCATGAGTGGACATTGCAGCTGTTGCGTTAAAAAAAAAGAAAAAGAAAAAAGCTAACAGTTTTCTGAGCAACTTTTTCTTTATTTTATGTCAGGAATATCCTGAATTGCAGTGCTACCACACTCCTGTGTTCCCCTCAGCTTAGTTATACGAATAAATCCTCACTTTCCAGTTAATTAAAACAGTTTTATGTAAAATACCTGCTTCTGTAGAACTATTCAAAGTACATTCGTCAAAGTATTTTAACTAATGTGTGTGGTAATGTTGGACATCTTGACAGATTTAGCTCGTACTGTACTTTGTTGTCTAGGCATCTACATTAGTTAGCGACCTTGCTCTCATCATTTTATCCACGAGGACGGTGTCGAAGAAACGCTAGCCATCATGCTAATTGCTGTATAATATTTTTTTTAAAACTTTAAGAGAGTGAGATGAAATTTAGTCATGATCCACCTTTTTTTTATGACTGGTCCACTTCCACAAACATTTGTGAAAGAATGAGTCGCTCTCAGGAGCTCAGTGAATTCCAGCATGGTACCGCGATAGGACGCCACCTGTGCAATAAGTCCAGTCGTGAAATTTCCCCATTACTAAATATTCCACAGTCAACGGTTAGTGGTATTATAACAAAGTGAAAGCTATAGGGAACGACAGCAACTCAGCCATGAAGTGGTCAGCCACGTAAAAATCCCAGCGCGGACACATAGTAACCAGAGATCTCCAACTTTCTGTAGAGTCAATAGATATAGACCTTCAAACATCATGTGGCCTTCAGATTAGCTCAAGAACATTGCGTAGAGAGCTTCATGGAGTGGGTTTCCATGGTCGAGCTGTTGCATCCAAGCCTTACATCATCAAGTGCGATGCAAAGCATTAGATGCAGTGGAGTAAAGCAGGCTGGCACTGGACTCTGGAGAAGCGGAGACTTGTTCTCTGGAGTGACGAATCGCGCTTCTCTGTCTGGCAATCTGATGGACGAATCTGGATTTGGCGGTTGGCAGGAGAACGGTACTTGTCCGACTGGAAGAACTTGACTTGCCTGCATGGAGTCCTGCCCAATAGAACACCTTTGGGATGAATTAAGGCAGAGACTGCGAGCTAGGCCTTCTTGTCCAACATCAGTGTCTGACCTCACAAGTGTGCTTCTGGAAGAACGGTCAGAAATTCCCATGAACACACTCCAGTTCCCATGAACACACTCCAGTTCCCATGAACACACTCCTAACCCTTGTGGAAAGCCTTCACAGAAGAGTTGAAGCTGTTGTAGCTATAAAGGGTGGGTCAACATCAAATTAAACCCTATGGGTTGAGAAGAGAATTGGACTCATACGTTCATACGTATGTGAAAGCCAATACTTTTTTTTTTCAATATAGTGTATTTTCACTGAGAAAACGGTTAGTTTGCATCTTTTGTTTCACATCAAGTCAGAAAAAGTAACGTGTAAATTTAAATCTAATATTTTTTTTATAATAAAGTTAAATAAATGTGACCACAGACGATTTAGAACTTTTGTTTTAGGGAATTATAATTATATTTAAAATCATACAAAATGTAATATATATATATATATATATATATATATATATATATATATATTTATACACGATAATTAACTCTGCATATTCTTTAATGGAACTGTGACCCGGGTTTGTTTTTATTTCCGCATTCCACGCCTCTTTCTGTGATTTGCTAGACAAGTCGTCTCGCTGACCAATCAGCGACCGAGGTTACTCACGATCGTGGAAAACGGACCAATCCCAGTGCAGAAGGCGGGACTGGAATTGTTTTTTCCCCCCCACGAAAACAAAACAGAATCTACTAAAACAAGCTTTGGGAGAGAGAGAAAAAAAAAAAAACCCGTAGCAGTAAACAGTAGCGGAGTGAGACTGAAACGAGCCCAGACGGACAGAGGTTTTGCCCCGGCTTACCCGTGAGCGCCATGTACGGCGGCTGAGCGGACTGGAAGCCGCGCAGCTTGGCGCCGGTGCAGTTGGTGCGCGCGCACTGCTTCACGCAGTCCCGGTACACGGGCTCCTTATCGCCCTGAGAGGCGCGCGCGCGTCCCGGTGCACACACGAGCAGCGCGGTGCAAAGCACGAGACCCAGGGACGTGCAGCACGCCATCACGGTGTCCACTCCACTCGGTCGATAAGTGTGCGTGTGTGTGTGTGTTTTCTTTAGAAAAATCCGTGTCACGTCATGGGCGCTGAGCTGAACGCCGTTACGACGACATGTCGGCTCGCTCTGCTCTAAACACCCGGGCTCGGGTCGGGTGGATCGTTGCGAGCGTGCTCACGCGCAGGTGGATCTCCTGGAAACTATGCGGAAACGCGGCGCGCGCGGAGAGACAGCGAATCTGACAGAAACCCGGAAGTAAACTTCTCTCACTGACTCCGCTTTCTGTAAATGTGTAAAAATTTCACATCAAACCTCGTCAAACGAGCGCTCCGCCGACACACTCCCTCCCCCGAATCTCCCGTTACTCTCTAAACGTCACACACCTACTTCCTCGGTATCTATCCAAAACAATTTGTTTATTCAAATCCTTACCTGTTTTACATTATCTACCATTTTTCGGTTAGGTTTACCACAGCAGCCAGTCTTTATTTATAGTAAAATGTCATTAAAAAAAAAAAAAAAAAAAACTTTCCATTCAAATTTTTTGTCCCAAACCCAGTAAACTATTTGTGTAAGGCTGTTTGTGTAAACAGTCCTGATGGGAATCATCACCAGTCCCCTCCTGATTCGATGTCATCACCATGCCTCAGTGCCGATTCGATTCAAATTGTGATTTTATAAAATATCCCAATTCAATATTTCAATATTCATTTCCTCATGATTTTGTTACGATTTGAAACCTTTAAAAAAAAAAAAAGTATAATGAGTAATTAAATGTAGCCGGTTCCTTGTAACATTAGTTTTCTCACTCAAAAACCAAGCGTAGCATTTAAACACTACAAGCTAACTTCAAATAAAAGAGTTTGACGTTTAACCTAAAATTTAATTAAACGCTAAGCTACATTGTTATTGAGTAGTGCTTACCTCTGTCATCTGACATAATTATTATTTCTAAGCAAACTCATAACAAGCAAATAATTCACTCCTATCACACCGGATGAAAATGTGTCAATAGTACAGAGCGCACCACCTGTAGGACTATAAAGAAATGTTTACTCCTCAGACACCTCCAAAGTCTTAAAATTCAACTCGACAGTGAGTGAACGAGCAGGTTGAGCGGCTGCGAGCAAGCGGGGCTTCAAACGCACGCAATTTAAGACTAATTACAGTTGGTGGTGTTGTGAGACCGGTGTACGCTTGCATAGGGTTTGAGATATATATTTTACATATATATATTTCATTTACACAAACACACACACACACATATATATATATCCTGAAATCTGATTGGTGTCCCCCCACCCCCCAACCCGTAATTTGCAAATGTATTGTCAACCTGACCTTGCCAAATGTCATTGGATCAGAGCGCTGTCAATCACTCATTGGCTTAGTGCGTGATCAATCACTGTTTGTTTTGCGAAGGGGAATCACAGTTCCGCGATTTTCAAAATAGAGGAGAGAGACGCACACCATGACTCAACCACAGCACATCACACTGTGTGTGGGGTGTATATAGTATTTTAATATCGCCCTATTAGCATGTTTGCTGATTATTTTCGCGTGACTGATCAAAACTTATGGACAGACTGCTTAATAGAGATGATTTAGCAACAGTGCTCACTACCACATAAATAGTAAATAGAAAATATGTTACTTTATCAGTTATTTTTATTAATAAATATAAAAAAAATTTCCCCAAAATACTAAATGATTTTCAGGCTCTTGTGGCAGTGCCACATTTAACTTAATACTTCATGAAACAATCTTGTTCCTGTTTTTATACATTATAGCAGCTATCAACAGTCATTCCCTTATCAACGACCATTTCTTTCTTGAAGTTAATAAGATGAAAAACAAAAGAAATCACAATGCATAAACTCTTAATTATTACAAATGTCTGACCCTGCACAATCACGTGATAGCATTTCTTACAGAAACCTTCACTACTGCATTTTTTAAAACAAATTTGGTGGAACTTGAAAACCAGTGAACCGTGAAACCAGTCCTTGTAAAAAAAAAAAAAGAGCTGTTATATGTTCCTATCAGAAGGAGCTTGATGATACAAACCTGTGATTTGCAGCCACACTACCGCTAGGGCTGTTGTTACAGAAAATGAATCAACACAATACAGATCACAATCCAGAACAATAATCTCACTGTCTATAACCTCTGAGCTTTTATGCACTGTAAAATGTAACGGAAATCCTGATAATTTTTAAGACAAGGAAGTTTGGCACAAGAGGATTAGTAGTTAAACATTGACTTAACCCAGGTTGTAGATTAACTTTTGGCACCTGGTCTATATTTATTCATTGGAACCATTAGGGTGTTTAATTTCTGAACTTTTGACACACAGCTCAAACCCATATACACAAAGTTGAAACTAAATAATAACTACAACAACTATGTTATTCTGTAACGTCAAATGAATGTTTATTGCATCGTATTACTCACTTTATTAAAACTAGTAGAGTAGTATATTTACATGTGCAAGACAAGAACACTTTAAAATCAACAATTAAACCATTTTCTTGTGATATTCTGTTTTAATAACATGTTTCTGCTTAGGTTTTGGCCGGATTTCTACCAACCGAGGAAGGAAATCCTGCAGAACAAGTTTCTCCTGAAATACCACCTGAAAGGGTGCTAAAGGGACCATATAATAAAAAATGTAGCTCAATGTATGTTACTTGTTTGGTTCTTATCATTCAACAACCTAATATGTAAAAAAGAATAATAATTAATAGCAGAGTTAATAATAAAAACAAACAAACAAACAAAAAAAACAATTAAGTAAAAAAATGAACTTGAAATGCCAGAGAGTATTTGATACCCCCCACAGCAGTACTCTATGGACAAGTATGACTGTATTTCGCCACCTACTGGCCAATGTCTCATAGGCTGTTTTCTGTGAGTGGGATGAATCCGCTCATCGAACAACAAGATTTTCACTAATCTTCACTCCTCCTAGAGGAACAGCTATGACAAATCACTAAACAAGAACAGTAAAGACCCGCAACACTGTCAAAGTCCGGGTCTGTACGTCGTCAACGGTACGACACGAGGGGACTCTTTAGAAAGAGACACATTTTGCTCACCTCTTGGGAACAGTACAGTTGACTACACGATCACTGATTTAGACCCTTCTCTCTCAGTGCGTGCACTGTTACACTGCTAACCCCTCTGTCTGATCACAGCCAAATGACTGTGTTCATTAAAAAGACAGCGAATAACCACACTACACACTCACAGCTCAGTAAGCTATACATCCTTCACCAATCATACAGATGGGCTGCAAACAGCACAGCAGGGTTCCAGAGGTCATGAAATTCAAACTCTGCTAGACAACTTTCTGGATACCACATACAGCCACAGTAAAGAAGGAGTCAATCAGGCAGTTCCGAATATTAACACAATCTTCAAAAAGTCTAAACTAAACGAATCTTTAGAAAGCTAAAGTTTTTATTAGAAAAAACAGAGCTGTATCAAAACCTATATTTAACAAATATGACAGCTGGTTTGACAAAGATTGTCAAAATTTAACAAAAGAACTCACAGACACGCCAATGACACTACCATACACCTTCTTTACTGTGAAAACTCAAGCAATATAAACGCACACTTAAAAAAAAAAAGAGAGCACGAAGAACAGGCCATTCAAAACAGGGATATCTGGAAAACACATCTCCAAACACTGCTATAAACTCAGAGCAAAATCGCATCAAGAGAAAGCTGGAAAGAACTGGAACTGGCTATCAAAGATAACCAAAACCCTTTGGACTCTCTGATGACTGAACAGGAACTTATAGACAAAATGAAACTGAAACCAAAGAAATCCTCAGGACCTGACAGGATCCTGAACAACATGGTTAAACGCATCAGCTCTAAATTTCAATCAGCTTTTTAAAAAACTTTTCAATTTGGTTCTGAGCGTAGGCTTCATCCCTGAAATATGGAATCAAGGTCTAATAATACCAGTCCATAAACGTGGTGATAAATTTGACCCCAGTCATTCCCGAGGCATTTGTGTGAACAGTAACCTGGGGAAGATCATGCGCAGCATAATCAATGCACAACTCCTATAGTTCCTTACCGATCATGGTATCCTGAGTAAATCAGATTTTTACCAAACTACTGCACAGCCGATCACATTTACACCCTATACACCCTCACCGAAGGATATGTTATTCAAAATATTTGCATATTTAATCGATTTCAGAAAGGCTTTTGTCTACATTTGGCACCAAGACCTGTTCTACAGAGTGTTGGAGAGTGGTGAGGGGTAAGTCATATGATCACATTAAATCCATGCACACTCTTCGAGCATGAACCGCCCTTTTAAGGTCATGCCACAGCTTTTCAATTGGATTCAGGTCGGTCAGGACTTTGACTAGGCCAGTGTAATGATACATTGACAGGTTTTCCTTCTCGATTCGTTGGTTATTGCCCGTCCATTGCTTGACGTCTTCTGTAAATCAGGCTGTATAGTTAAATAACTGTTTAATACAGTATACTTTTCATGTGATTTGATATTTAAGAGCAACAGGGCTGATTGTAAATTGTCCAGTTTCTTTTTGATCAATGGTTGAACATGTCCTTTGAACAGACGACACCAAAGTGGAGATGTTTGGCCTTAAACAGCATTTCAGCAGAAACACCTCATAACCACTGTCAAGAATGGTGGTGAACGGTTGATGATTTGGGCCTGTTTTTGCAGCCACAGCAAATGGGCACCTTGTAGTCAATGAGTCAACTATGAACTCCTCTGTATACCAGAGTACTCTAGAGGTAAACGTGAAATTGGATCATGCAACAGGAAAATGATCCAAAGCACACCAGCAAATCCACATTAGAATGTCTAAAAAAAAAAAAAAAAAGAGTCAAGGTTTTAAAAGGTCCAGACCTCAACCCAACTGTAGCATTACCATAAGAGAGCTTTACATAAGTGAATGTCCAAAAACCTCAATGAACTGAAGTAATGTTCTAAAAAAGAATGGATAAAACATTCCTACAGGAAAATATTACATTCTAGTTATTGCTGCTAAAGGTGAATCTACAAGCTATTGAATCTTGAAGGTAAGGTCTTCATGAAGCAGTCAAGCAGGCATGGATTGAGCAAGTTCCAGATGACAAATTTGACTTGACATTAGCCTCGATATTTTCAATAGCTAGAAATGCTCTCGCTAAAGTGTTTGTGCAATTGGCAGGTAACTGTTCCTGGGAAGTGATCAACAGCGGGAAATGCTAACTACTCTACTGTTAATGAGACAGGGATAACACTGGAAGAATGCATCATAGTAGATATTTTTCTGAGAGAGTTGCCTGGTAAAAAATATGAACAATTGAGTGGTCCAGGAATGGAAAAAGTTAATATTGAACAACATGTTGCAAAAAAGTCCATGCCTAGGAATAGAGGTAAGAGGAGAAAAAAATGTAAAAATTGTAATTTGACCTCAAAATCAAGCTGTTAAAGTATAAAGAACTCTTTATTCCCAGAGTATAAAAGGGCTGAAGCCAATGTAAGAAAAACTATGAAAAAAGTGATTATCTGTAAAAAAAAAAATAATAATAATAAAATAAAAACCAGTGGGAAGAGAAGTACAACTTGAGAAGGTACAGTATGTATTGAATTGAGTATGTGGAATGTGATGATAAGGATGAATGAGATGAATGTAAACAACTAGTATTAATTCCGGTGTAAGGGTCTTTCCAAAGACAGAAACTTCAAGTCTCATCCACAGCACACTTGCTAGACTTCGACATGATGTTCCTTCTGCTCATGTTCAGCAACCTGCGAATGAACTTGGCAGCAACATGCTGCATGTTCAAATCACACGTGAGGATCGCCTGGACTGTTCCGTATGACACACTGACAACAGCAGCAATGTTGCGAATTGTTCTCCGACAATCATCATACACAGGCTGCTGAATGGTTTCGACATTTTTAGGAGTTGAGCTCATTGAAGGTCTTCCTGATCTCTCGTCGTCTTCCAGTGACGTTCTTCCACTCTTGAAGTGCCCAAATGACTCAAACGACTCATTGCAGCATCACCGAATCATGTCATCCGTTGGGGGCGGAGTAACACACTCGCGTGATTTTCTCCCTAATTTAGTTGTGTCCAATTCCTCCCTGTCACTAGGGGGCTCCACATTAAGGCTACTACTACCACTCAGCCGGGAGGGCCGAAGACTATCGCGTGTTTCCTCCGAACCACGTGACGCCAGCCGACCGCATCTTTTCGAACTGCTCGCTCACGCACCGTTGGGGGCGGAGTAACACACTTGCGTGAGCTCACAGACGCCCCTGATTGGCTGTAGAGCCGTGATTAATGTGGGAGCACTAAGTACTTCTCATCCCTCCCCTCTGAGAGAACTCGGCCAATCAGCTCTCTCTAGACCTCCGGCTGCGAGAGGTTACAGCATCACTCGGAATTCGAACTGGCGATCTCCATATGTTTGACCAAATGCCTGTGCCATCGACATACAGTATGTTACTACAAAGATCATAAACCTTTGTAAATGTCCTGGTGAGATCCTGAAGACAGAGAGGTGTCCGTCCAGTGACGAATGTTGGCTCTAGTTAGGGGGAGAGGGGGAAGGAGACAGAGAGAGATAGAGAGAAAGACATAAAGAAAGAATGAGAAGGTGAGTGTGGGAGCATTCACACCTTAGTAGAAATAACTCCTTTTTATATCTAATAATTCTTACAATTATATTATATCATATCATATCATATTATAGCAGTAATAGAATACTATTAGGATACTGTATTAGGAAACATTTATCATAAATATAATAATAATGATATGTTTATAAAAATTATTGCAATACAATACTGAGTAGTGAGTGTAATAATAATAATAATAATAATAATAATAATAATATAGTTGCAAGCCACGATGAGCGGGCCCAAGCACCTGTGCCATACAATCTGTGTGAATTATTAGCCACTTTTCAGCATACTGTAAGCTTAAGGCATCACCATGACTGAACCATTTGAGATATCAAAAATCCCTTCACAATTTCGTATCCTCAATGTTTTTGAGATCATTGTAGGCCGCGTTTGGTGGTGATCGTAATGGTGCAGGTGCTTGGGCCAGTCAATGTTTGTGTAGTATGTGTGTACTGTACAGTATGTGTGTGTAGAGTGTAGGATGTGGAGTGTGTGTGTGTGTGTGTGTGTGTGTGTGTGTATGAGTGAGTGCGTGCATAGGATGTGTAGTGTGTGTGTAACATTTTGAATGTGTGTAAGATGTGTAGTGTGTGTGTGTGTGTGTGTGTGTGTGTGTGTGTGTGTGTGTAGTGTAGTGTAGTCTACGTAATGTGTGTCCATTTTGTGCATTTTGCAAATGACCCAAAATATCTGACCTTGTGTTGAGTTGAGCCCCTGACCTGCATAGTGGAAACTGTTCAGCTCAATGAGACGTTGAAGTGTACCCAGTTTGACATGTATACGCGTAAGTGAGTATAAGTTGTCTAGTGAAGCCATGATCAGGGTTCGGACTTGTCGGCGTCCTAAAATGGCAGCAGATTCCAACCTGTGTGTCAATTTCCATTTTGAGTTTTCGAACTTGTGAAGCCCCTTAAAAATGGCCCGGATAATTGAAAAAAAATAAAATAAATAAAAATAAATAAATAAATATACAGTATAAATGAATACACTTACGCACTTCACACACTATGATGTAATAGGGCTGATGTCTACTTGGTCCCTAAATATTTGTCATGTCAATACAGCATCATTTAAAAAATCATTTATTTATGATTATATATATATATATGTGTGTGTGTGTGTGTCTATACAGTATATGTTAACATTTGTGATATGTGTGTGAGACATGTGACTTGTTAGTGTGTGTGTGCGTATGTGAGAGAGAGATGTAAGTGTGTGAGTATTAACATTTGTGATGTGTGTGTGTGTGTGTGTGTGTGTGTGTGTGTGTGTGTGTGTGTGTGTGTGTGTGTGTGTAGAATAGGGGAAAATTTATGTTAAAACCTCCAAAAAGCTGGGGTGTGTGTGTGTGTGTGTGTGTGTGTGTGTGTGTGTGTGACATGTGGGTGTGTCAGGCTGTGTGTGACTAGTGAATGTGCCATCAGACTCCTAAACAGCTGACGAGGGTTTACAACTGTGGACTACCATCTGTATCTGACTGTTGACACTGATCTTTAAACGTTCACTGTGGAATTTGCACAATCACCTGCACATCCATTGCAGCCTTGCACCCTCACTGCAGACTTACTATAAACTACTACTTATCTATTCTTTTCTGCATCTATATTTATTTTATTGTTGATGGTATTCATTGGGGACAGCAAAGAAATAACTGTCATTGTATGGGTGAAACATGTTTCTTACTGTGCATATGACAATAAAACACGAAACATTCATCACAACTTGGCACTCGAGGCGAAGGAGGATTTTTGTGGCGGGATTTCCGCATTTTTTCTCCAAGTAACAAGAATATTCACACAATCCAATTGAAATGTACTTAAATACATTAATGTAAGCACATCCAACATCCAATCATTACCCTAGTCAAAGTCAAGTCCAAAAATGGAATTGTTGATTAAACTTTAAGGCGTGTGAATAAATTCCGCTTCATTCCTTCAGGATTTCAGCAGCACCCCTGCATTGGTAGCTAACTTTAAGTAATGAAATTGTGGCAGCAAAACATCCTTTAGGTTTATTTGGATACTGAAACCTAAAGATATTGAAAGTGTTACAGGTCTGTACAAATGCTTCAGATTGGGCTCCTGATCTTAAACATATAGTACTAACATTCCAGGGATGCTGTGCTAATCACGACACAGCGTCACCACATCGGCATCGGCACAATGCTGCAAATGTCAGAAATCAGCCGAGATCAACTCTTATTAGACAAACCCTGCCGTTAGTTAATTTGCAGAACTGCTCGACAGTTTACGGTATAAATTGCTAGAAACAGTTTTGTACTCAAAACTCCATCAGTGAAAGTGGACTTGATATTAACCTAAACCAAGTTGTGTTCCTGAGGATTCATTTTATTGTTGAGCAGATACAGTGCTCTCAGTCAAACGAAAATATGAATAAACCTCAATCCTGAATGTTTAACAAAGGAAAAGTGAGATTTACCTTCCTCGGGGGAATATATATATATGCAGAAGTATTATCCATCTAAATAAAGACATTATTACCATCTCACTTCTTTATTTTCACATTTGTCAAGAGTAAGTAGAACAAGTAAACAACTCAAAATTAATAAATAAATGTTTGTCGTGTCATAAATATTCAGTGGCCAATGTACAGTAGCCCTTCTTTTTTTTTTTTCTTAAGCTGTTGACAATCAGCTTTTACTGTAGCAGCAACAACAGCCTCCCAATGGTGTTCAAGGAGGGGCCCGTTAGGGTTCGCAGTAGGGTTTAAATCAGGTGAGGGGGGGTAGCAGGACATTATCCTGTCTTAGAGACCTTTGTTGGCAAGCTACGCAGGGGGGTACTTGGAAGCATGTGATTACAGCATCGTATTACATTAAAATCTTGGCCTTCTCAAATGATGCAGGCTTCTTTCTGAACCACTGTTTGAAGAAAGTTTTTTCTAGAAACTGGCAGAAGGTTTTGGGAGCTGATGTTAGGTGTACCTTCAACCTGAAAAGGTCCAATCAGCTCATTTTGTCAGGGAAACAGGACGGACACAATTGCAGGTCTCCTTCAGGGTTTTATTAATTTCTTTTTCTTTTTTTTTTCAAGCGATGCCTTGACTCAGGCAAACGACAAAAAAAACAAACAAAACAAAAACAGAAACAAACTGAGCTACTCTCTTGAAGTAAAGACACAGGAGTGCCAACGTCCCAGGAACAAAAAACCACTTCGAAGAGGGAAAAGGCCTTGACTAAAAACCCCAAAAACAAGAAAACAAAAACCACTTCGAAGAGGGAAAAGGCCTTGACTAAAAACCCAAAAAACAAGAAAACAAAAACCACTCCTAAGAGGTAAAAGGGTCTTGACTTGGAGACGTGGCTGTAGTTCCTTTGGCAATAGGGCCGAAGCCCGCTGAACTGCACGGCCGCGAAGAAGAGGGCAAGTCGGCCTCAGAAAGGGAAACTGCAGAGCAGCGCAAACTAAGAAAAACAGGACCCAGTCTGGATGAAAAAGGGCAAAAACACAGAGAGAGGGGGAGAAGGTGAGAAAAACAAACCGAAGGATACTGACTTGGAGCCAAAATAAGACAGCCTATACTGGACTCGACAGGACTCAAAAACAGGCAAGCAGCGGGTGACATGGAACAACGATCTGACACAGGACAACAGACACAAGGGAATAAATAGGATGAATGATTACAACAAAATGAGGGGAACAGGTGAGTGAAATCACCTTGATAGAATAATAAAGAGGAAGTGGGAGGGGTGGTAGTGATGTCACAGAGACACGGGCAAATGGCGAAGGATCAAAACAAACGCCATGTGCTTGAATAGCCATGTAAACACAGGATATATGGGGAGAAAACTTAAATCACAGAGATCAGAACAGGGGCAGAAGGAACAAGAGGGGAGGAATACACAGGTTTAACCATAGAGACATGAAAAACTGGGTGTACCCGACCAAGCATGGAAGGGAGCTTGAGCCGAATCGCCACTGGGTTCAGGACCTTTGTGATCCGGTACGGGCCAAGTCCTTGGTAGAAAGCAATACTCTTTGACCACAAACATAGTTAGGGGCAGGAGTCTGTTGGCGATCGGCCGCGGGTTTGGTCCGTCTACTAGCCCGGGCCAAGGCCTCCTTAGCATTTCTCCAGGTGCGCCGGCAACGTTGAACAAAAGCCAAGGCAGACGGGACCGCCGCTTCGGGTTCCTGTGAAGGGAACAGAGGGGGTTGATAGCCAACAGAACACTGAAATGGTGACATACCTGTGGCAGAAACCGGTAGAGTATTATGGGCATACTCCACCCAGGACTGCTGTTGACTCCAAGAGGTCGGATTTTGGGATGCCAGGCAGCGGAGAGCACGTTCCAAATCCTGGTTAGCCCGCTCAGACTGCCCATTGGTCAGGGGATGGAATCCAGATGACAGACTCGTTGAGGCCCCGATCTGTCTGCAAAATTCCTTCCAAAACCGAGAGACGAACTGTGGACCCCTATCGGAGACCACGTCAACCGGAAGACCATGAATCCGGAATACTTGGTCAACCACCACCTGAGCCGTCTCTTTGGCAGAGGGGAGCTTGGGGAGACGGATGAAGTGGGCTGAAGTGGGCTGAAGCCAGTCTGACTGCCAACAACTCCCGATTACCTATGTCATAGTTCCGCTCAGTGGGGCTCAGGCAGTGGGAGAAGAAGGCTCAAGGATGCACCTTTCCATCCCGAAGAGGGCGTTGTGACAGGACCGCGCCCACTCCAACATCGGAAGCATCCACCTCAACAATAAACTGTTGTTCAGGATCTGGAGTAGACAAGACAGGAGCAGAGACAAACCGGGACTTTAATTTATCAAAGACTTCCTGGCCCTTATTACCCCATCTAAACAGTACCTTTGTAGAGGTGAGCGCTGTTAAGGGTGCAGCTAGCTGACTGAAGTTCCGGATGAAGCGCGATAAAAGTTGGCGAACCCCAAGAACTGCTGTAGAGCCTTCCGAGAGTCAGGAGTTGGCCACTAAGCTACTGCCCTTATTTTAGCAGGGTCGGCTCTGATCTCACCCGCCGAAATCACGAACCCCAAGAACGAAACCGACCTTGCATGGAAGACGCACTTCTCCGCTTTCATGAATAGTTGGTTCTCCAAAAGCCGTTGCAACACCTGGCGGAGATGGCGAGTGTGTACCTGCAAAGAGGAAGAAAATATCAGGATGTCATCTAGGTACACAAAGACAAATTTATTTACCATGTCTCTCAGCACATCATTGACCAGAGCCTGGAAGACAGCAGGGGCATTGGTCAGACCAAATGGAAGGACCCGGTATTCAAAGTGTCCCATGGGCGTGTTGAAAGCTGTCTTCCACTCATCTCCTTCCCGACTGCGGATTAGGAGGTAGGCATTGCGCAGGTCAAGCTTGGTGAAGACCTTGGCTCCCTGCAAGAGTTCAAAAGCTGAAGACATAAGAGGGAGGGGGTACCTGTTCTTAACAGTAATGTCATTCAACCCACGATAATCAATGCAAGGACGCAGGGAGCCATCCATCTTCTTGAACCCTGCACCCGCAGGAGAGGAGGAGGGACGGATGAGGCCAGCTTTGAGGGACTCACTGATATATGTGTCCATGGCCTCTCTTTCTGGACCTGACAGGGAATATAAATGACCCTTGGGCGGAGAAGTGCCTGGGAGGAGCTCAATAGCACAGTCGTAAGGGCGGTGAGGAGGCAAGGACATGGCCCGGGACTTGCTGAACACCAGACGCAGGTCGTGGTACTCCGCCGGAACCCCAGACAGATTAGCAACCTCCACCTGCAACACAGGACAAACAGAACCAGAAAAAGGGGCAGGACCAAGACAAGAAGCAAGACAATTTTGGCTCCAAGACAAAACAGAATTTCCAGACCAATCAACGTGAGGGCCATGTTGTACCAACCAGGGGTGCCCCAAAGCTATAGGAGCACTAGGAGAGTCTAGAAGGTACAACGTGGTTTCCTCACGGTGATTGCCTGAGACCACAAGGCTAACCTTGGGTGTCTGATAAGAGATAGTAGTAATTAAGGTCCCATTTAGGGATCGGGCAGGGATAGACTCAGGCAAAGGGATGGCTGGAATACCTAACCGTGCAGCCATTGAGCTGTCCATGAAATTATCCTCAGCCCCGGAATCGATCAAGGCCGAGCACGACTCTGAAGTCTTCCCGTACCGGACCAACACAGACAAAAATCTTTTGAACCCATTTTGAATGAAGTAAAGACACTGCATAATAATTATACAAACCTTGATAAAGGATGTTAATAACTTTAGATTACACACACTTTTACAGAAATACATTCACCTGAGAATGTTTAAATCCAATAAGCCTGCAAGTTTCAAGCTAGGAGTTGGGAAACATAAAACATGCATAGAAATGATGATCAGGTCAGAATATTCACTTGCATAATAATTGTGCATGCAGAGGAAATATATATACCTCTAGTAGTCCAACTACAAACCATGAAGGCCAGTGGTGATCACCATTGTATTTATTTCCATTTTACACACATTATGGGCAATTATGGACCGCAAATTAGCCTAATCTGCATGTCTTTGGACTGTGGGAGGAAACCAGAGCACCCGGAGACAACCCACCAAGTACGGGGAGAAGATGCAAACTTCATGCACACAGACCCGAGGCAAGAATTGGACCCAGCCCCTGGAGGTACAAGGCGACAGCGCTAACCATTAAGCCACCAGGCCACCATAGATAGATAGATAGATAGGTAGATAGAAGGGTAGATGCTATGTCATAATTTTGATAAGCTTACACAATGTCACAACACTTATTTCCACACAGAGTCACATTAATTTCCATCCAAGATTTTGTATTGATGAAAGGAGAGTCTCCAGCACATTCCAAAGATCCCCAATGGGATCCCACTGCATTCTCAGAATAATTGTTTTATTTTATTGACATAGTGATTGGTACGATGTGGCAGGAGGTTGGTTAAGTGCTCTCTTTACCATTGTACGAGCCACTGAATGCTGTGGATACATTGTTTGGTTATCGATGTGTAAATTTAGATATTACTGCGATCAATATATTGTTAGTTTGTGTAGTGCAATCCAAATTGTTTAGCATGTTCTTTTATTTTTAAATATTGATAACGTGCAGTGTTTATTTTATGACAGCAGGTGGCACTGTATTAGAATTATTGGGCATGCGCAAGGGAGAGTTTTTGTTTTTGTTTTGTTTGGTGTGGTTGGAAGAAGTGCTTGCCAAGTGTGGCTCGAGATAAGTTTTTGACCGTAGCCCGTGGAACAGGAACGTGAAATGTGTAATTATTGAAGCAGAAAAGATTTTTTTGTTTGTTTTGAATGCCAATTGGTACTGGACCAAGCTTCATTTGAAAATAAATATTAAATCTTCACACTACAAGACTGTGGATCTGTTTATATAAGGATACACAAACACAAAGGTTTGGAGCACGCGTAAAACTAAAATAACTAACACTGGCAAGCTAAGTGGCCTTTAAAGGTAAAGGTACGACAAACGGCCACTAGAACCATATACTGTATATACAGAGATGCTCTTTTCATCTCTCTCTGCATTCTCTTGTAAAATACTGTAGTAACATCACTGTGTTTTGCAGTCCAGCTTACATGTAAGTATCCTTGTGAATTTTCCTTCCTTGTTTTCCATCAACTCCACTGAATTCTGAGTTTCACTTTACTTCACTTTTACTTATAATAAATAAGTTGATTAAGGCACACATTTATGTTGCTTAATAACCAATGTTTCCTTTAAATGTAACTGCTTATTGTATGTTCAACTTTATATTGCACTGGTTTTGTAAACTTCTTAAAATTCAAGATTTTGATGACAACCATTCTATTTATTCATTTTTTCAGAAACAAAGTTTGCAGGGATCCTCTCAAAGAGCAAGGCCAAAGGTGTTGATTTATGTGGCGGAGATGAAAATTATGTTGTTCGCTCTGATCTCAGCTGTTACCTTCACTCATCAGATTTCCATAAAGGCCTCGACCTTGTTGTTTACAACTTGCACCCCTCCTGACAGGTTGGAGACTCCTGTCTTGCTCTTAACAACGATTTTGAAACTCCCATAACCTGGAAAAAGAAGATTGGCCGGAAAGTGGGCTATACCAAATCCAAGTCATCAAGCATAAAGCACTGAATTGGAAAATATCAATGAGTGTAACAATTGAGTCAGGAGATCTGATGGCATTGATTACCAAATCCAGTTCTCTCTGTCAGCAGAATATGGAGGACAAAGCGTCAACACCAAAAAACGAGACCTGGGAGGAGACAACTGAGATTGCAGCCCCATGCAAAAATGTACTTTTGGCAGTAGAAGCTCGGCTTTGGCAAGGAAGATGTCCTCTTCTGCCGTGACCTGAGATTTAATGATGATCTTAATCCCCCTACTGCCATCCCTCAACCGTCAGCTAATAACCAGTTAGCCAACATGATCCTGATTCTGGGAAGAGAAGGTTTGTCTGTTTGATTGTTTTTTCATTGTTTTTTAACGTCAAGACATGCCATATTATAAGTTGAAGATGTCTTGAATCAGTAGCAAATGTTGGTTTTTAAACACATATTTAAGAAATTTGATTTGATTTTTATTCTTTTTATGATTTTAGTTTAGCAGTTTAGCATAGTACAAAGAAATTCTCACTAACCTAACAAGAATTAACCAGATGCTTTTTTAAATCTTACCACTTATGAGATCTTACAGTATGTATCCACACATTTAAGATCATCTGTGTACTCACATGCTTTTCTTGGATTTCATGCTTCAATAACTTTTTATTCCCTATAAAAGTGTTTTCAACATTTCTGTTATAAAATATACATTTTTAGCTCCTTCAGTTTGCTGAATAAATGAATCCATTGTAAGATACCAAAATGGACTTGAACATGAGAGGGTCAAAAACAGACAGAAATAGGTACAGAGAAAAGTTGAAAGTGCATTTAAATTTTATATCTAACATCCAAATTGAATTTACTTACAATAAGTCTGTGACTCCAGTAATTTTTCAGTTTAATAAATCTCTTTGTTAAAATTACCAATCCCAGTGTTCAATAGTTCTTGTAGTCAAAATGAGCTTAATTCTGAGCCTTCACAAGAACATTAGTGGCTTTTACGACTGACCTGACCAGTCCGGATTCATCATAATGCTGCTATTTATTTATATATATCAACTAACTATCTTCTACCTATAGATCATGAGACCACATCGTTCAAACGTTATAAATGATAACTCAGTAAACGAGCGAGGTCTTGAAATACGAGCAGTATTGTGGGTAATCTGTATTGTGCTCTGTCCCAGTGCGTGCGTCACTTGTATAGGCAACATCTGTATGCATGTATGTTTACTATAACACTGTTACTATGTATGCGCGTTTGTGTGAGTGAGAGTCTCTATTCAGTAAACTGGTATGTGTGCGTTCTTGTGTGTGTAAAAGTTGCAACCCCTTTCTCGTTCTCACCTCTCTCTGGTCTCAATCACGACAGCCACTACTCTTTTCAAAGGTAAAGTTCAGGTTAATTTGTTTTATTTTTACTTTATGTTTTGTATTCATTTTTTTTAATATGAATATTTTTGGGTTGTGGAACAAATCGTCGGAGTTTCCATTATTTCTTATGAGGAAATTCGCTTTGATACAAGCACATGTCTGGAACAAATTATGCTCGCAATCCAAGGTTCAACTGTATAAAAGCAATATCACACTCAAGGTGGTGCTGTTGTGCCAAATATCAGCATGGCTCTGATGTTTTTTGGCTGCACCCTTATGTCTACGACCACATCACAGCATGTGGATATACAGAAAATCTGGATAATTCTGCTTAATTACAGTTCTCCCTGAGCTCAAAACAGATGATGTTACTCGTTAGTTTGAGTCTTATCTTGCTGAAGAGTTGTGTTAATTAAAATCAGTTGATTTTGTTAATGAATAAAAAAAATATGTGGCAGGAAGTTTACTTCCTGAAGCCGGGGTGTCCACCTCTGCACAAAAATGACTAAAACTGGAGAATCTCAAGTGAACTTTGAACTTCTGTGATCTTCAGACAGGCATGGATTGAACGAGTGACACCAGAGTACTGAAGACATCTTTTTGATTTGATGCCCAGCCAGATCCAGTGGGTTTTAAAGAATAAAAAACTTCAGACTAATTATTGATTGTTGTAGAGCAATTTCATCACATAAAATAACATATTATTCTCTTAAAAAATATATAAAACAATATCAAATAATAAAAAAATATATATATCACTTAAAATACTGAAAAATGACTACATTTAGCAGCTAGTGAAGACATTACTTTAGCTAGTTGTAGCACTAACTTTCAATTCAATTCAATTTTATTTATATAGCGCTTTTAACAATTGACATTATCGCAAAGCAGCTTTACACAATCAAAAGAAGTAAGTTTGTATGCAATGTGAATGTGTATGAATCAAAATGATAAGATGATGAGCAAGCCGAGGGCGACGGAGGCAAGGAAAAACTCCCTGAGATGGTAATAGGAAGAAACCTTGAGGGGAACCAGACTCAACAGGGAACCCATCCTCATCTGGGTGATAACGGATAGCAGGGATTGATCTGCATAATAATGTGCAAGACTGGACGTTCAGTAGTACAGATGTGTTAAAATTAAAAGGAGTCCAGTTTGTTCCTGGAGGCTCAGGTAGACTGTAGAAAATACCTGTCCTGAGCTATTGAACTGAAGTCACAGGTCCCCAGAGAACAGCTGTCAGCATCAATCGAGGACAGGACAGTCTTCGTGGAAAACATCCCCAGCCACCACACGAATCCAGGCAGACCACACGGGGCATCCATGCGACGAGATCTCCAACCAGAAGCAGGACTCCAGGACGGGTTATACAGGTCCAGAGGGCAGAGGGGTCTGGATCACTGGCAACTCAGGAGTGACATGTATAGCTCGACAGAGAGACAGGGAGAGGGAAGGAGAGAGGGAGAGAGAGAGAGAGGAGAGAGCAGAAGGGGAGAGAACAGAAAATAAGGAGAGATGGCAGTTAGGTCTGGTCACAGTCAACATGTATAAGGTCAATGTATATTTAGTGCAAAGTGCAAGCAGGGACTCCGGCAGGACTAACTATAACAGCATAACTAAAAGGGAGGAGCCAGAAGGAAACACAAACATGAGGGGAAACTGAGATGTAAAGCAACCAATCACCTCACCGTCAACAAACCTGAGAGATCAATGAGAATGGCGGATCATAAGACACTAGCAGTTCACTCAAATACTGTGGCGCAAGACCATTTAGTGCTTTAAATGTCAAAAGTAGTATCTTAAAATCGATGCGCAATTTCACAGGGAGCCAATGCAGTGTAGATAAGATAGGGGACATGCAGCTAGTGCAGACAGAACAACCAGACAGTAAGGCGTTACAATAGTCCAACCTAGAGGTGATAAAAGCATGAGCTAGTTTTTCTGCATCATTTAGTGACAATATGTTTCTTATCTTGGCAATATTTCTAAGGTGAAAGAAAGCTATCGTGTTAATATTATCTACATGTGCTTCAAACGAAAGGCTGGAATCTATAATCACACCGAGGTCTTTTACTGTTGCATTTGATGGAAGAGAAAGGCCATTTAAAGTTACAGTGTGATCAGAAAGCTTAGTTCTAGCTGCTTGTGGTCCTATGACTAGAACTTCTGTCTTATCAGGATTAAGCAGAAGAAAATTAATTAACATCAAATCTCTTATGTCCTGCACACACTGCTCAATTTTACCAAACTGGTTTTTCTCATCTGGTTTTGCTGAGACATATAATTGTGTGTCATCAGCATAACAATGAAAACTAATACCATGTTTACGAATTATGTTGCCCAGAGGAAGCATGTAAAGGGAAAAAAGCAGTGGGCCTAAAACTGAGCCCTGTGGAACACCAAACTCCACTTGAGAACATGAGGAATGGTCACCATCTAAATCTACAAACTGATAACGATCAGTCAAATAGGATCTGAGCCACAAGAGGGCAGTTCCCTTAATTCCTACTACCTTTTCTAATCTGTGAAGGAGAATACTGTGATCAATGGTGTCAAAAGCTGCACTGAGGTCCAGTAACACAAGTATAGTGACGCAACCCTGATCAGACGCCAATAGGAGGTAATTTACTACTTTAACAAGTGCTGTCTCTGTGCTGTGATGAGGCCTAAATCCTGACTGATACAGTTCTTTTCTGCTATTTCTGTGTAGATGTGAACATAGCTGCTGTGATACTACCTTTTCCAAAATCTTGGAGATAAAGGGAAGGTTTGATATCGGCCTGTAATTAGAAAGCAGACAGGGGTCAAGGTCAGGTTTCTTGATTAGCGGTTTAATAACGGCTAATTTAAAGGATTTGGGGACATACCCACTACTGAGTGAACAGTTAATTACTTTCAACAGGGGTTCTATTATTGCTGGTACTATCTGTTTGAGAAAATGTGTCGGTACAGGATCTAATATACAGGTTGATGATTTTGAAGAAGAGATGAGTGAAATTAGTTCCCTCGCTTCAAGGGGAGTAAAGTGTTCTAAGTTCTGATGTGATGTGGTTAGATCATCTGAATTATTTAAATTGTCTGGTTTCAAAGCCTGAATTTTTTGCCTAATATTTATGATTTTGTTATTGAAAAAGTTCATGAAATCCTCACTACTGCATGATGTTGTTGTGGAGATTTCTGCAGTGGTCTTGTTTTTAGTTAATTTAGCTACGGTATTAAATAAAAATCTCGGGTTGTTTTTGTTATTTTCTATAAGAGTGGAGAGATACGTTGATCTAGCATCACTGAGGGCTTTTTTATAGTTCAGGATGCTCTCCTTCCAAGCTATTTTGAATATTATCAATTTAGTTTGGCGCCATTTACGTTCGAATTTTCGAGCGGTTTGTTTTAAAGCACGGGTGTGGTCATTATACCAAGGAGCGAGTTTCTTATCTCTAGTCATTTTCCTTTTAACTGGAGCTACATTATCTAAGCTATAACGAAGTGCTGACTCTAGATATTCATTCGCCTGTTCGAGTTCTGTGAAGTCAGATGGCGATCCAATCAAAGTTGATAATTCTGGAAGATTATTGATAAAGCTCTGTGCGGTATTTGATGTAAATGTACGTTTAAGGTGGAAGCGCGGTGCTGTGCTGCATACATTATTACTATGACACGCTTTAATCGAGACAAGATAGTGATATGAGATAACTTACTGTGGAATTGTGGTTATATTTCCTATACTTAATCCGAAGGATAATATTAAATCTAAAGTGTGACCTGCTTTATGAGTGGGTCCTACTACACACTGATTTACCCCTACTGAGTCCAGTATGGACATAAATTTTGTTCTCAGAGGGTCTTCTGGATTCTCAAAATGAATATTAAAGTCTCCAGCAATTAACGCTTTGTCTACAGAAACAACAAGGTTTGAGAGGAAATCTGCAAATTCGTAGAGAAACTCCGAGTACGGCCCTGGGGGTCTGTAAATGATGATTAGCGGGATCGACTGAGCTGACTTTATGTTACTATAGAGAACTTCAAATGCATTAGATTTAAAACTGTGTTTTTGTACGAGAGACAGATTATCATTATAAATAACTGCGACTCCTCCTCCTCTACCAGTTAGCCGAGGCTGGTGTATGTAGCTGTATCCAGGAGGACTGGCTTCATTTAGAGCTACATACTCGTCCTGTTTAATCCAGGTTTCTGTTAAACATAATATATCAAACTCCTGATCTGTGATAGTTTCATTAACAATAACTGCTTTAGATGCGAGAGATCTAATATTTAACAGTCTTAGCTTCAGATCAGAGGTGCCGGCTGCGCATTCAGTGTGATCTGAGTTTGTGGTATCTATGTTAATTAAATTACTAAAACAGACTTTCTGAGTCTTTCTTAATTTGTGTTTAGCTCGGGGAACAGACACAGTCTCAATATGATGAACCCTGAGTGACGACTCTCTGCAGCTAGCAGACGGTTGGTTTAGCCTGTCTGTCTGCTCCCTGGCCTGGGCTCTGGATTGTCACCGATTAACTAGGCCTCTTCTGAGACTATGTGCTATACTGCAAGAAATGAGAGCAGCACCTTCCCCAGTGGGATGGACACCGTCCCGCCCTAACAGGCCAGTTTTGCCCTCAAAGGTCTTCCAGTTGTTTATGAAGCCCACGTTGTTTTCGGAGCACCACCTGGACATCCAGCGGTTCAGCGACCATAACCTGCTGTAAGCTATGTCGCCACGTCTCATTGGGATGCGACCAGAGCAAACTACTTCATCGGACATCACCATGCTGACCTAGAGCCCTAAGATTACCTGCTATGTCCGGTGCTCTGGCTCCCGGGATACACCTGACCACTGCCGCTGGCACCCATAAAGGCCTAGCTAATTTCACATGTCTCAGTATAGAGTCTCCTATAACCAGAGCTCTTTCAGGTTTCTCAGCGGGTGCATCACTGAGGAGAGCGAACCTGTTGGACACGTGAAGCACAGAAGAGGTGTGCTCCGGTGGGCTAGCCTTAGCGTTAGCTTTGGCTGAACGAGTATGCCGCCGAGTCGTCACCCACTCGCCCCGCTGTGAGGCTCTACTGCCGGAGTTGGGAGATGATTATCTCCGCCTGTGGCACCCAGACTTTCCGCTACAGGATTAACGCTGCTCTCGCGCTCTCTAACCCTCTCTAAAGTCTGGATGCGCTCCTCTAATGCTAATATCTTCTCCGTCAGGGTGCTCACTAACACACACCTATCACAAATAAAATGATCACTAATGACGGAGGAAGAATGTCTAAACATCCTGCACTCCACACACTGAGCGAGCTGAATGGTAGACATGATAACGTACCTTTGTGCCGGAGTTGTGATTATTTGCTCATGGATTCGCTTGTTGTTGGTCAGATGATACGCACGTTCTCTCAAAAAGTGCAAAAAACGGATAAAGTCCAGTAGTATTAAAGCGTAAAACTAGTTTGTTATTTAGTAAAAACGGGAAAATATAATTATAAAAACAAAATATAATCTAAAACGCTGTTACAAACAGATGAGAAACTTTCGCGGGATTAATACGAAAAACAGGAGCAGGCTACAGTAGTTTGCTACAAACACAAAGTTTTCTAAAAATAAGGCAAGTACAGCTTTGATTTTTTTTTCTTCAATAAATTTAAGACTTTTTAAAAAACATATTTCTACAATGTTAAAAAAAAACGTTCCTTGTGTTGTTGTATACTGAGATGTGTAACATTTCTCAGTCTACATTTTCATTCAGCAACACAAAATCTTTAATTTTTAAAATATAAAATCTTTACAATTCTCTTACAATTAAGTAAATCAAAGTATTCTACAATGGAAGGGAAATTGTCTGAAAATAAGCTATGGAATAGTCTAAAATTCAGGCTAATCTTATCTGGGTAACATTTCAACAGCCTAGCAATTTGGCATAAACTCAGAAACTGAAATGCCAAGATAAACAATATCCTGTTACTAATTATACACTTATATTCAACTTTATTTATAGAAGAAAGCCAGTTTGAGGTTAGAAATAAAGAAATGACATGTATTGAGGTGGATCAATTTGTATTTTACTGTAAAACTGAAGTTGCTTTAGTCAAATTAAAAAAAGAAAATCAGCATATTTACAACAGCACTGTTGATGGAAGCAGCCAAGAAATGCTTGTTCCTCTGCTCCTTGTTTTATTTAGGGATAAGAAACAAGTGTGCACCAAAGACCAAAATGATCCTACCAACTCCAAAAGCCATCCTGTCGTCCAGTTCAGGATCTCAGCAATGGAGATAAAGTCTTTTATTATCTGTCACATAAGCATGAGGAACATTCATCGAAGAAGATAACCTGAGCATGCCATCGAGATGAAGCAACCATGGGTGTGGGGTGTGTGTGTGAGAGAATTGATGTAAGAGGTAGATAAGTAGTAGATGGAAAGGAGTTTACTCCTCCTTCTCCTCTCCGTGTGTGATAACGTAGCAGATGTTCTTGTAGTCTACGTTGCCAGCCACATCTGGAGGGAAGGCGCCCCACAGGTTCTTCATCTAACAGCAAAAAAAAAAAAAAAAAGTGTCAAAGTGACTTAAATATTGATAACCGCAATCATAAATGCTTGATTGTTAGTGAAAACCCACCTCCTCGGCGCTGAACCTGTCGCACTGGGTGGTCAGAAGCTCCTCAAGGCTGGAGAGAAGGAGAAAGGTTCAGTTTTTAGGGGTTTATGCATTCATCCAAAATATCTCTGTCAAAAAATGAATAAATAAATGAATTGAGCTAATGCACGTACAACTCCTTCTTGATGGTTCCGGTGGCCTCGGGGTCGAGGACCTTGAAAGCGCTAACAATGACGTCCTCAGGATCAGCACCTTAAAGATCATGAATTTGTTAGAATCTGAGGAGTAACAAGCTTAAAACAGGTAGCTAATTTGAGTAATAATTCACGTTAAATGTTCATGATCAATTGTATAACTATTTTATGTATAGTCTTGTGTAAGTAGGAACACTACCAGCCAAAAGTTTGGACACATCTTCTAACTCCATGGTCGTTCCTAATGTTTATTTCTTTCTACGCTGTAAAACATTGCTGAAGGCGTTTATCCAAAACACACAATAATCTCCTCTGAACAGTTGATATTGAGATGTATATCTGCTCCTTCTGCTCTGTAAAGCTTCATAACGGCTCTAATCTGAGGTGCTGCTTGTTAATTGGTGATTTCTGAGGCTGGTGACAATAAATGAACTTCTCCTCTGCAGCAGAGCTAAGTTTTGGTCTTGATTTCCTGGGAAGGTCTTCATGAGAGACTTTGTGTGTCATTATGGGGCTTGATGGTTTTTGCACTCGACACAATACTGTTCATGCAGGAACTGTTCCAGAACAGCCGACCTTCATGTCTTCTAAATAACGACTGACTGTTGTTGTTGTTGTTGTTACTTAATTACCTAATGCCATATGTGTTATTTCCTAGGTTTGAAAAAATCCAGTATTGTTCTAGAATGTAGAAAATACGTAAAGCTAAACTTGAGTGCTAACTTTTGACTGGTACGGTATGCTAGCTGTTTTTCTTCAGGTGACTCTCTCTGAAAGGTCCATCCATCTATTACCCTGAAATCTTGAGAAGAGAAGACTATTCTGCTATTCTGTTTCAAACGATAAACTGTTGGCTAACTCTGATTAGCAACCCACCCTTCAGCTTTTCGCCAAACATGGTGAGGAAGACGGTGAAGTTGATTGGACCACTGGCCTCCTTGATCATGGCCTCCAGCTCCTCGTTCTTCACGTTCAGCTGACCCATGGAGGCCAACACGTCCCTCAGATCGTCCTTGCTGATGATGCCGTCCCTGTTTTGGTCGATGATGGTGAAGGCCTGTGAAAAGTAATTAAATCCGGTGGTAATTCACATCAGGGATAAAGAATAAATGAGCTATGCAGTGTTAAAAGGTATTTTTTTTAGGAAAAGTAGCAGTGAGTGAACAGAAAGAGAAGTGAGTCTGCCCTTAATTGCACTTTTTTGACATCATGAGTATAAACTTTAGCCATGTTTCTGGTCCCGTCGCAGTAATATCAAGTGAATCAGAAGTTTCGGCACCCCATTCAGGATATCCAGTTCAGGATATTCAATCTCATATGCATCATTCTAAGCAATTTCAGCTATGTGCAAGGCTCAGTTTAACATCAGTCTGAGAGACAATAGGCCAAGTGATTTGTTAATGAACTGTTACCTACTGTATGATCGTTTATCAGCCTGAAATGTGTAGGAAAGATTTTCTTGCTCTGAAGACGTCTTTACAATACGATAAACTGTCCACATAGTGAACCGTCTTTCCTCTTTTGGTGCCAGATGAAATCCGAGAAGCAGCTGCTGGACGATTGCCTTTCTAAGGTGTTAAAATGGTCTCGGAATTCATGGCATGACTTTGCCAACGTTTACGGGATTGATTACACTTTCCCACTGCCCCTGCAGCACCTATACCTCCGATCAATACCTGCCACTTTCTCATGTCCTGTTTCCATTTTTAGTTAACATTCACAAGTGAAAGTCATATAAAAAATTAAATCAACAAAAGACAAATTTCTTCCTTGAAGAAGGTAACACCATCCTGGAAACTCTCGTTACTAACCGCTAATTATATAGATTGTGTTTAGGGAAGAAAATGATACATTGCTAGTTGCATATACCACCTGTTCTGTGGGTCGTGACGGCTAGCACCAGCTGTCTGAGGATTTGGCACATTCCATGTATAAACATGAGAGAAGCAGAAGGAGCATGTTTGGCGTAAACTATCACAAGGTGGTTTTATTTTTACCTCGGGCATTCCAGGAATCCGCTAGAATGCCAAACCTAAAGAGGTCATATGACTTTTACTGAGCCAGCAGAAGTCAGTTTTAACGCTGTGTATATCTGTCAGTATGTTTCTTTAGTAAGAAGACTAGCCGCCCAATTAACCCAGGTAACTGTACAATGGGTACTTCGAATTGTAAGTGGGCGGTTTTTTAATTTTATTTTTTATTTAAGCACTTTGGATCAATAACATTAATGGAGCATATGGATGATTACTAAAGAATTAATTAGGTACTGAGAAAAGAAGTTACGGTGGACGTCTAAGGTAGTGAACTATAGACTTTTGTGCAAATCGTATTTTTAGGATAATTTTTATTGTACTGTGCCAGTGTATTAGAAGTCCAAAAGAAATGTTTCTGGAAGACGTATTCCTCTATCTGTCTATCTGTCTCATCCAAACCTGCTGTAACTGTGTGGACCAGCTGCGGCGTTTCATTTGCATTTGTTTTGCATCGCATTTTATTAGTATTTGTATTAAGCCGGTTTTCTGTTCTTTTCTCTGAAACGTTTTGGAAAAAATGTAAAGTTTGAGCCAGTTGACCGTTTTAATTACATCTGCATTTGTATTTCCAGAATAACAGCGACAATGTGAAATGCATGTGGATAACTCTGTGACCTTCGACATGGCATGGAGGTGTAGCTCAAGGTCTTACCTCCTTGTACTCCTGGATCTGGCTCTGCTCAAACATGGAGAACACATTGGAGCTGCCACCTTCTCCTTGCTGCCTCCTCTTGGCCTTTTTGGGTGCCTGGAGATGAAAAAAAATCAATCAATCAATCAATAATCCATAGCTCCATGGAAATGAACAAAACTTGTTCATATTTTGGATAGCAGAATTCACTGAAGTACATTTTTCTTGTGTCTTGAAAGGCAGTGAATATCATAGAAGCCTTATTATTAATACTAATAAAGTTGTCAAAAATGATTTGAAAAAATGAAGTTGTCAAAAAAAGATCAAGAAGAATGGAATTTTTTTATTTTTTTATCTCTTCTAACACTGAGACATGTTTATTTCTACCTTCTGAAATCCGTACTTCCTGAAGATGCAGCAGGAACACTCACCATATCTCGAGTTTTTGGGAGCTGATCAGATGGAGAGCCAAGAGAACCTACGCCAAGTCTGTGTGACCGACATGTACATTTTGACACTATGGAGCCTTATATACTAGCAAAGGAGAGCTAAGTATAGCCAGATGATCAGGTTTGGCAGCGAAAGAGCGAGCAAGGGAAAGGAACAGACAGAACATGGCTTCAAGTGTCGCCTTTCGCTTCTCGGCCAAAAATATCCTGAGATGTCTTGAATTCAACCCTGCTAGCTCTGTCTACTGTTTGGTACAGCATGTGGACATAAAAGGAAAGATGGGCGTTTTTGCCATTAGCTTGACAATCGGTTCAACACGGGGCCAACAAGCACTCGTACACTCACACACACACAATCATTCTGGAAACAGTGCAAGTCTTTGAACTTTGGGGGGAAATCAGAAACCCACAAAGCACAGGGTAGATATGGAAATTGAGATTCCAAGCCCTGACCCTGGAGGTGTGAGGCAACAGCGGAGACCGCTGAACCACCGTGCCGTACCGTTATTTTTAGCTAATTGTAAGCTTTTTTTTTTCTTTTTCTAAAACTTAAGCAAATTCCAGAACATTTTTTTTAATTAGGTGCGGATCATCAGTGCTATGATCATCCTGAGCCTGGTGATAACACCATGGATTAGCTGGTTGTTAGAAATCCTCACACATCAACACTCGGTTTATGAATGAACCGGCTTATAAATAGGAGCACGCGACATAAACACAGCCACAAGACTTTAAACGTCTTTCCTGAAGGAGGAGGTTCATGTTCAGCTTCACTTCATCCAACAATTAGTTATAGATGCAGTATATAGAAGAAAATCATAAAGGGTCACCTGACACGCCTAATAGGCCTAATAGGAACCAATGCTTCCAAGTGGCTAAGGCATGTTTACATCAGGATCAGCCTTAAAAATACATTTTGTGGTTCAGATTAAAATAACCCCAAAACAACAAACTAAAACAGAGCTGTATATACTGTATGATGTTGGAATTCCGGTTACACTGCTGATTAAGGGCTCGACTTAGAAATACATTACTGTCCGCTACTTCATGCTTGCACACAAAGGGTACAAAAGTAAAACCCCACCCTTCACTTGTTTCTTCAAAGAGCCAATGACGTGACATGTTTTTTTTTTTTATTCCAGAAGCGTACTCCATATCATAATCTACATAGTCTAAATCATAATCTAAAATCTGTAAATCACCACTAAATTCATGCCACCTGGGCTTGAAGGCACATTTAAGTGGTAAGAAGAAGAATTGATGTTCTTTAAAAAGTATTAGCTGCTGAGACAGAAATAACTCGACTTCCTTCTCATTCACACTTCTTTTTCACAGCACTCTCCGAGTCAGCTCGATGCTCCTCGACACCGACATTTACAGCTTTAGCAGAGACACTTATCCAGAGCCGCTTACATTTATCTCGTCACACAGTTGAGGGTTAAGGGCCTTGTTCAGGGGCACCAACAATGGCAACGTAGTGGTGCTGGGACTCAAACCTGCAACCTTCCCTTCAGTAGTCTGTGGTTTTAAGCACTGAGCTACCCCTGCCTCAACACGCACTCACTTTCTCTCCCTAAAAAGCATGTCGACCTTTCTAACCCCACCATCTGTGCTCCTCTCGGTGGAGGTGCTACAAAACTAGTCTGTTGATTTGCAATAAAACCGCACCTGTTTGAAGTTGGAAGTCCAGAAGTATTGGAGCCATCTAAGAAACAAATACATTTTCATCCTAAAATGCAAAATTCTCATAAAATATTAAAGATTATCATACTTATTGATGCCTCCAGGAACTCTACAAGTGTTTTTCTTTTAAATCCACCTTATTTTATTTTAGAAATATCGTACATGCAGAAATGGACCAAGTGGTTGATATTGCGACCTTAACAGACATTATTATTATTTGTTCTATCATGCTCTGCAATAAAAACCACAAGCTTTTTTTTAAATGTATTTTTCATTCATTCACCTTCTATGCTGCTTATCCTTTCCAGGGTTGCAGGGTGCCAATCCATCACAGGGCACACGTGCACACACACTCGCACACGACAGGCAACTCGGGAACGTCAGTTAATCAGTCTAATCAGCATATCTGGGGACTGTGGGGGGAAACCGGAGAACCCAGAGGAAACCCACCAAGCACAGCGAACACACACAGACACAGACACAAGACTGGAATCATTAAATTTTTACATTTTATAATAATAATAATAGTAATAACTTCATATGGGCTTGAAAAATTATGGAGTCCACTAAGCAACACTTCACACATTCCTAAACATGCTGACTATATGGAAGCCTCACCCTGAAAAATGACTTTTTATCAACCCCCCCAAAAAAGCTAAATCCATAACTTAACAAAATATTTATTTATTAAATTTAATAGAAAACAACTACATTAAATTAGAGCATTCAATGAAAATAATATTCAGACCAGTGTCTCAGACTTTAAAAAAAAAAACTGAATTTTTTTTAGACTACTGTAATAAAATTTTGAAAAATACAGCAAAAGGATTATATAATATGTAAAAAATAATAATAATGACAAAAAATTATATTATATATATTATATATATATATATTTAAAAGTAATCTTGAAATATTTCACCATCCAATCAGCTACATATTACTGTAACAACAGAGTTGGTCCATATTACATATACAAGTACCGTGTATTGTACAATAACGTATCATGTTACTGTGATCTCGTCACACTGCACCCACACTGATTTTACACACAAATACACGAACATTTAAACTTTCCTAATTTGAAAGGCCAAGTGCAAAAATGTATTATTATTATTATTATTTATTTATTTATTTAGCCCAAATCAATCAGATTTCCTTCAGCCGGTGCCATCTTTTCCAATCTCTTCTTCTGCCACTCAGCCACCAGTTGCCTCACTTCCTGTCCAAAGTACTCGTGCAGTTGGCAGAAGTCTGGCAGAGGCTCCGCCGCCCACTCCGTACTGCACGGCGTAGGGCCTCCTGTGTGTCGCTTGGGCCAAAGTTTAGGGGAGCGTCTGGCGCCTTGCTTACTGTTGATGGGCGGGGCTTGTAGCACCTGGTTTTCATTCGGCATGTAGAAGACCGAGTTCGAGCCTGGGCACTTGTGGGGCTTCTGAAAATGTCGCATCATTTCCTTGGCCGACATGCCGTCCACCGGGTCCACTCCAGCGTTTCTTGCTGCCTCTAAGAGTGGAAAAGAAAGAAGAAGAAAAAAACATGATTGCTGGAATTCACAAGTGGGACAGCATGACAGGGTTGTTTACTTGTTGTGTCAGGGGGAGTCATGCGGTATGAACGAACATCCAGCACACCACTTCCTTAGTCAGGTGGTTCTTGTGCCTTTTCTGTCCAGCTGGGATTCCATAAAGAATTTCACAACCGTCTCATACTGGACTCGCCCTAAATCACACTATAGCGCCGACATTTCTCAGATGTCTGTCTCGTAGATGCTACTTTCTTGCAACAAAACCAGTGAGGAGGTTAACAAGGGAAAAGAGAAAGGATGAAGAAAAAGAAGAGACCTTACTGCGATGTTAGATTTCTACACAAGCGTTCACTCCTACCATGGTCCTAATCTTACCACACACACAAGGTCATGGACTTCAAACTATCTCACATGCTTGAATTTGTCCTTGTCCAAGCATAATTCAATAATGTAAACATTGATTAACTCAACGGCTGTGTGATCCTTTTAAATGCACTCTAATGTAGTTGGTGTTCTTGACCAAGTTTAAGATTAGTCTTCTTTTCTATGAGTGCAAAGTGTACGGGAGGTCGCGCCTCACCTAGGTACTGCTGTCTCAGATCTCGTACGAGGAGCTCGAGGTAGCCGTGGTTGGCCGAGTGAAGGGCTTTGACCCAGCTCTCCTGACTCGCCTGGTCCTCGGCGGAGAACTTGTACGTACGCAGACCGTCCGCCTCCTCGGCGTCGCCGAAGAACGACACGGAGAAGGCGAAGTGCTCTTCAGAGTCGCAGAGCTGCACGACGCAGCGCTCCAGCACGATCACGCCCAGGATGTCCCGCTCGCTCCGGCGCTCACGATAAAACAGCAGGTTCCCCTTGAGGGAGAACCAACGCTTCTGGTAAGACGTGTTCACTTCGCCCTGCAGGAACAAAGAGTTAAAATAAAAAAAAGATATAATATATATGAAAAAAAATTACCAAAGACCACGCCCACAAATGACAAACTACAAGAAAAAAACAAACAAACCAGTGACTTCAATGACCTGCTAGCGATGATCTGGATTTCAAAATATGAATGATCTCAGACAAAACTGCTGAGAAGCGTGAGACGGGCAAAACAGTCAGCTGTGACGTTCCACCCTCCATATACATGAAAGGAAAGTTTTGCCTGTACATTGGGTCAGAACTCGCTCTTTTAATGAGATCTTGACGACAATCCAGAAACCAGTCTCAGAAGATTTCTGTCTGGTTGTCTGTCTGTCTGTCCAGCCAGATTTTGTCACAGCATCACGTAAAAGTGTCCGTACAGATTTTAATGAACCTTTTGCAGTACTTAGATCTCTGCACCAGCGGTTATGTGTCGGATTTAATAATCTACTATAAAATAAGCTACTAATGCGCTACTTGCTCAATGTAAACGAAAACCTGCACCAAGAGAAATTAATTTAAAAAAGCTACACTGAATATTTTTACTGGGATTAGTTTGGCTGAAGAAAAAACTTCATCTCTATCTGATCTACTTTTCAATTTCTCATCTGCGATTCTCTCTCCGATTACCGAACAGGGAGTGTATTTGTCTGACAACGTAGTACAACAAAGAAGTACAACTTAGTGTAAACAAGGCGTCAGATACTCAACCTTACAGAATGTATATTTCTTTGTATTAATAAGTGAGACAGACAGACAGATATGTACATGGGCATCAGATTATTCGTAACTATTTCGAGCAGCTCTTGAACTACGCTAGTTTGCAATGATGAAACACAACCCTGATGAATCTGACAGGACAAGGATGCACGCTGCTGTTCGATTAGAAACCTTCCTACCTTTTTGTACAGGTACCCCTCTTTATCAGGTGCACCGCTGGACAGGTAGTGGTGCAGGATTTTGCCATGGATCTTCATCACGGGGTCGCACCCAGGTCACAGCAGAACATCTGGGCTTGTTGACCTGAAACTGTGGGAGAGGTTTCACAACAAACACACAGCTGTGATTCCTGCACGCACGCGCCCGTGACGTTTCTCACACTTCGGATTATTTTGACATCTTATATTTCTTTTTTTGGGGGGGGGGGTTCTTCTTCTTCTTCTTCCCATTACCCACCGTGACGCTTTAGAACCAGTCGTTCTTTACGTTTGTTTTGTGTAACTCACCGAGTTGTTGAAGCTTCGACGACAAAACTATTCCACTTCCGCAAACTGTAACCGCGCTCGCGCCCTGATTAGTATTACTCACACCCCCCTCACGCGCGCGCGCGCGCGCGAGTTCACACTTCACCATGGTAACAGTCCGAGAGCGGCCAGATATCGCGATACTTCACACCTGACCGACACGAGTCACGGACAGACGTGATTTTAATAGCCCCGTCATGGAACATTCTGGAGTATTCTATATATTCTGGAGTATTCTAAAATCACCGTGTTCGCTTTTAGGTGTTTAGAGAATCACACGAGGAAAGCACTTTTTTTTTTTTTTTTTTGGTAAAATAAATAAATAAATAAATACTTTATGTTTTATTTTTGTATAACCTTCAGGTGAATCTGCCCTGTCCAAAATGCCCAGGTTAATGGTGGGTAAACAGTGTTTGTCTGGCACTGGAGAATTATAAATGATGAATTAAGCACATACGTTATTACTTAAAGCTTAAGCAGGCACTTATCATCAAACAAAATTAAATAAAGACAATTATATTATAAATCAAACTTTTGTATGAAAGGCCCAGTGTTGTATGAATCTGGCCAATCAAAAATGCCCCACGGTCAAAACACAGTTTATTTATTTGTTATATTTTATTTTATTTTTTTACTGTTATACAGATAATACAGAAAATGTGTGTGCCAAAGAAGCTCGTTCTGAAATGTATGCAACATGGAAGTGACCAATCTTGCTTCCCTAAATTCTTCAGTGTTATACTGTCTCACTTCAAACAATAACCAAATGCAAATGATTCATATTTCTTTATGAGTATTGATACTAAAATTGGTACAAGCTTCTAGAAAGCTTCTTTTGGTAAAAGTTTAAAAAGCAAAACATGTGTAGTGTCCATAATCATGTCAAATTCATGTTGCAATATCTTAACATAACATCTCTTCTAATAATTCACTTATTCAGGTTTGTGTCTTTTTATGTCAAATCAAAATTGGCCACGTTACATCTGAGTGACAATTCTGTGGAGCTTACTTACTTTGTCGGCCCAATTCCCAAAAGTAGCACTTAGGGAGGAAGGACCTTGTTCAAGGGTCCAACAGTGGCAGCTCGGGTGGAGTCGGGGCTGACCTGGTCAGCAGTCCCACGCCTTCCCCTTAAAATGGACTAAAAATAATAAATATTCTGTCTTTACAGTACTTCTAATCGCAGTTCCAAGTAGAGGAGCATAGTTCTTTATCTAATCTCTCATCAGCACCACATGAGATTCATCACAGAAATGAACTACGGACTTTGTCCAGCTCAGTGACGTGGTGCGTGTTTGCAAAGGGATTGAGAATCTGGCATCTTAAGTAAAGCCTTCTTAAAAGAGTTAGGAAGCATTTTTTTTTCTTTAGAAACAAACAGGAAATCGTCAGATCATCTGCATGGTGCAACTTTTCTACGTTTTCCTCTTTTTAACATTAGGGTTAAAAGAGACACCTACGCTAATAAATAACCTCGTACACTACAAATTTAACGTAGCTTTAACAGATGCGACGAAAACATATAAACATTACATTTAACATCATGAACTACACAAGTCTTAGAGCTTTTGATGTCCCGTAGATTGTATAAAACAAATGTAATCACAACTATAATAACCAATTTATTGGTTTATAATAATCTGATGATAATCAATTTATCTAAAATCAAAAATACTTTTTTGAAATTTACTTTTAAAAACTTTTATTAAAACAAAGTGTACACAAGCTGTCTTCATAAAATCATTTGTTTGATAATTATTCTAATTAACTAAAAAAAAAAGAGTTTATCACACAAGTGCTTCCAGCTCGACATCGCTAGGAAGCTGAATGTCCGTGTTATTCGTCTGTCGCTGTATATAATGGTGCAGAATTTAACATTTAATTGTGTTATTAATAATCATACAGTTTCACTTCAAAAGACTTTTTAGAAAAACTGAATTTTATACAATAAAATTCACTATTTTATTAATTTCAGTTTCTGCTGATTGTTTTTCAATCTGTTAAAAAAAAGACCCTCCCCTAACCATACTGGAATCCTGGGGTTTTGTGATGAAGCAACGTCACGATTAACACGCTAGTTGATGATTTCTACCTAACATCATGTCCCACCCAATGTGTTATAATCCTCTGACAATAACAGTAAACCCCTTCTCCTTTGCTTGATTAATGGCTTTGTGACCAGCACATATTTAGATCTTGTCTTCATTGCTCCTCTACAGGATTTTATAATTTTTAAAATTAAAATTTATAATTTTTTAAAATAAATATATAAATAAATAAAAATCAAATGGCCAGCCCATGAGAATCTCTCCACAAACTCTGGCGACGCAACCTGTCCCCTACGTGGATCTTTTGATGCCGCTTGAGGTTCTCGCCCCTGCTGAAGCTCTTCCCACACTGGACGCAGCAGTAGGGTTTCTCTCCGGTGTGAACCCTTCTGTGCTTTTTCAGATCTCCTGCTTGGCTGAAGCAGCGGCCGCACACCAGGCAGCGATATGGTTTCTCCCCGGTGTGACACCTCTGATGGATCCTTAAGTTCCCGACACGGCTGAAGGTCTTCCCACAAACGTGACAAACGTGGTGCTCCTCGTCTCGGGGACTGTGACGTTGTCTTTCCAATCTTTGCAGGGAAGAAGTGGTCCTCCAGTTGTTCCTGAGGTTCGACTGGACGTACAGACTAGAGCTGATGTTGTCCTGCCTGGTTGTCTCATCTCTCTGAGTCTCACCCATGGTAACCACAACTTGACTGATCTGTTGCTGTTGTTGTTGTTGTTGATGTTGAGAACATTCAGACGCAACGGGTTCGGTCTTAACGTCTATGCTTGATGAGGCATCAGCAACATAAGTGCCATGTTCTATTCCTTTAACTGTGCGGTCCAAATCTGAGACGTTGACCTGTTCAGCTCTTGGTGTGCTTGCAGGCGGTAACGTGAACGCCACTTGCAGGTCACAAACCACCTCTGGTTCTGCGTCTGCTTTAACAACCGAATCCTGTTTTAAAGAAGAGACTTGTTGAGCTTCAGGGATCTGCTGAGACTCAGCGGACGGATGGTTGATGGACAAGGAGATAGACGCGAGTCTCGAAACTGTAAAAAAAAAAAACAAACAAAAAAAAAACACTGGTGACATTTCCATATAAATACTGGTATTTAAATACTGGTATTAGTTTTCTCTCCTGAAAGCATGACCCTCACCTTCCCGCTCTTTCTCCAGGCTCTTCAGGGCGTCCTGTAATTTCAGACGCAGCCTTTCGTTCTCCCTCTGCGTCCGAGACGTTTTCTCCTGATACTCGGACACAGTTTCTTTCACGGCCTCCAGCACCTCCTGCACTGCCGCCGTTAGCAGCTTCATCACACGACAGTTCAGTCGCTCCAGTTTGGACACGTTACCGCTCCTTTAATGAGATGGGGGAAAAAAAACACATATTTTGTAAAGGTTCTCTTAAAAAATTCTCTTTTAATTTAAATCCGCTCGCCTGGCTCAGCTACTTTTTTTATTGTTAAGTGGTACATATCGTTTTTATCGTTACATAACTGCACTGAGAAAGTAACAATGGGTGACGTTTGTGCAGCGAGTAACACTGCCGTCTCAGAGCTCCAGCGTTCCCAGGTTTATTCAGGTTACGGCCTCTGAGGAGTCTCACTTGTTCTCCGCTATCCTTCCACCTCCTAAAAACACACGTCTAGGTGGACTGGTGATAGAAATGATTCTTAAGTATTACAGAAAGTAGGAATGTGAGCGCATGGTGTTCTGTGAACGACTGGCATCCCATTCTGATGGCCAGATGACACCGTATACAGTACCACCCTGACCAGGTGAGTAAAGTGTGAGTAATCATAAATTAATGGCCAATGGGCAAACACTGACCACCACAGTTCCTAAAAAAACACTGACAATTATTGTTTATTTAACCACCAATCACTGATGACTATTGTTTTTGTTTTTTTGTAAATTATATAACGGCAGAACTTTGTACACCTGTAAATATCGCTGCGGTTACATACACTTTCTATATATATATATTTATATAAAAACAAGAAACTCGCCCTTCCTGACGTCATGCATTTAACAGTGAAATGAGTGAATGACGTCATCGGGCGGCTTTTTGAGCGCACAAAGCTGACCGTGAGATCAGAATTCATTTTTCTCGCCTCAAGTGTGGGTGGAATGTGAACACAGTGACGTCACTAGGTGGGTTAATGACCTAATAACCGCGTTTACACGCAAGAGGGCGAGCGATGCGGCTTACAAATGGCACAGAAATACAGGAAATTCAGTGATAATTAAAAAGGAACCACGCATGACAGCAACTTTGAAAAATAATATAGAAATTACCGAGACACGCTCTTATCCAGCGCCGCTGTTGCCATGGCGACCGGTCTGTTCATAAAGCGATAGAACGCTCTGAAGTAAAAGAGTCAACAAACACGGAAGCCAAGAAACAAATATCCGGTGATTAGTGAAGAGACTTAAACTATTATGGGTTTAATTAAAAGTAAATCAACACACAGATTTTATTCTGATATAATCCAGAGAATAAGGCAAGTTATTAAAAAAAAGACACTATTTTGTTTCGGGTTCTATCGCTGTTATCCCTCAGACTCCTCCGGTCACTGCTGCGAGGGAGCGTTTATTTACTTCCGGTATCATTTACAGCAGATTTCAAAATAAAAGTCCGAAAATTGTTACAATGATGTAGTTTGTTAGACGGTCACTTAACTCCGTCATTATTGTTTATAAATGAGTTATTTTCATAAGAACACTAATAAGCTAAAGAGGGTCACATTCTTTGTTAAGTCTACTTGAAGCTACTTAAAATCAAATTGCATCAATTGTCAAATATTGAATCGTTGACAACTTAATGGAAATCATATTAGAAGCAAAAGGTTTATGCCCCCCGCACCCCCCCCCTCCCTCTCTTCTGAGCACTTCATTTCTTTCTTGTCTAAATATATCTTCATGTTTAAAAAAAAAATGCCTGGCCATGCTGTAGGAATATGGTTCAGGGACCAAAATGTCTGCCGCTTAAAGCACTCGTCAATCCAACAAAGACATTTTTTCCCCCAAATTTTTTTTTGCAGCATTACGTCCAGCAGGATGGCACTCTACTGTAAGCCTACAAAACTACAGGGCCTGACACATCATTACATATTAGATAATTAAATAAAAAAGTTAAATAAATATAAAATTAAAATTAATGATAAAAAATAAATTAATGTAAAAAGAAATAAAAATAAAAATCAGCAACAAAACATTTCTAGGCGAGTTTAAAACTAGTTCAGTGTTCACATTATCAAGTGATTTAATAAAAGTGTTTCCCAAAGTTCCCATTGCATTGGTAGAACTGTTTACATATAGTGTAAACAGCAACCAAAATAAATAAATAAATAATAACTTACTACGCTTACTGATCTAATTATCAATTACAAAACACGTTCACACAATTTTTAATCCTAGATAACATTCATCAGTCTTTGAATGAGGTTGTGTATAAATGCTTGCACAAGTCAAACAGAATTAAGCATTTTGCACCATACAAAATTAAAAGTTTTTTCTTGGGTGTATATTAATAAAAACGACATCCTGATGTGTGTACAGCAGAGACAACTTGTATTTGGTGAGGAACACATGAATAACATGTATTACTGCTAATAGACTTTTTTTTTTTCTCAACTTTACGCCTAATCATGATACAACTTTTGAAACCAGACCTTTGCCATAGCACACGGTGCCCCAACTATTATTCTGGGGGAGGGAGGGGGGGGGGGGGGGGGGGGTTTGTGGACACACACACGTACTCTCCTGTAAATTGCATTTTTGTTGTTGCACCCAATAGCCACAACGTGCGTGCGTGAGAGACAGAGTCGTAGCCATGGGTTTTATTTCAGTTACCTTTAATCAGCCGCAGAGCATCAACAAAAAATCTTCAGACATCAGTACACACTAAACTCTGTCTAAAAGCTCTACGACTACTAATAAAACCAGATTGCTCATAATCGTTAATGTTCAGAGTTAAATTTTCGACATTAAATATTTCGTAATAAGCTGAGCTACAAAATCAGATTCCACGACTTCTCGTCTCGCGTGTAAAGTTGGCCTAAACGCAGTAAACGTTAAACCTTCGCTAGGATACCACGGGTAATGATGTCCAGCAGTAAGGTGTCAATAATGCTTTAAACCAAGTAGCCTGATTTAACATACACAAGCTGTATTAAAGAGTAATTTATTACATCAACAATAACAACATCAAAACTGTCTCACTGTTATCCCAAACTTGGCACCATAATGAAAAAACACCCTTTTTTTTAGAAAAGGTTCAATACATGCAGGCTTGTTGCCGTTGTCATGGAGGGATTACGTAGGTGTTATGTAGTCTTTAGAACACTGTGCTAAAGGTTTATGTTACAGTACTGCTACGAATACGATTTGCAAGTTTAACATTATTAAAACCAGAAAAGTGCAGTGGGAGGAGCCAAAATACATGTTCCCCTCAGAGTTCCATGTTCCTTCTGGCAACGGTTACATGTCGTCCCGTGTGAACCATCTGATGCTTCTTCAGGTGGCTGGACTGGCAGAAGCTCTTACTGCACTGCGGGCACTGGTACGGCCTCTCGCCGGTGTGCACTCGCTTGTGTTTCTGCAGGTTTCCGCTGTGACTGAAGCGCCGGCCGCAGTGCGTGCACGTGTACGGCTTCTCGCCCGTGTGGCAGCGCTGATGAATGCGTAGGTTGGCGAGTCGGTTAAAATATTTCCCACACAGGAGGCAGAAGTGCCGCTCGTCCCGGCTCTGTTGTCTCCAACTGTCTTCCTCAAAAGGGAAATGCTCCACAAAGGTGTCCAGGGTGTCCGTGTTGTTGCACTGCTGTGGCACCGGCACCACTGCCGGGAAGTCCGCCTCATTTTGAGGCGCCTGGGACTGCAAATGTGCGCAGGGAAAGAAGTTGTTCTGGAGAACGGGTTCCAGCACTGGTTCCACCGCACCAGGATAGTCTGACTGTTCAGTTTCAGTTTTTATTTCAGCGGGAAACAAAGCGCTTTGCCCCTCATTAGGCGGTTCCTCTTTGAAACAGGGCTTGTCTCTTGATGGCATCATGTCCTCAGGGCGACAGCATGGCGGTTTCTTCTGTACCGATGAAGTCGGAGGAGAAGAAACGGTGAGCTGGGCAGTAATGTGGGAAACTAAATACACACACACAAAAAAAAACAAAAAAAAAAAAACACAAATAAGTATGGCTCAGAGATCATTTACATGCATGGCAATAAAAGCTCTTGGAGTTCCAAACGTTTGAACCTTGAGGAGCTTATATTTATCAACATAACAGTGATAACGCTAATATCATTATAAGGGAACCTCTGCAGACAATCTTGCAAATTTTTGCCTTAAGACCTAAAATTTTGCATAAAGATTTACCTCAGCATGTGTAGCATTTGCAGCATACGAGCTAACGGACCGGTTGTGAGTATTTCCGGTTGCTTGTACGTCTGGGAGCTGTTCAAAACTTGTGTCAGTGAAAAGCCAAGCAAAGCAAGTTTACACATTTTCTTTGTATGTGTGTGTGTTTTTGTGTAATATTATTAAGACATAGCACCATGGGTCCCAAGAATTTTATCAAGAAGAAAATGGAGCCGCTTTCGGTTTGGTTTTTAAAGCAGTCTGTACAAAGAGGAATCATAAATTAAGGTTATGTGAGGTTTGATGTCTATCACATTACTAGATGCACCAGTGTATTTAATTGCACATTCATAAGCACGTTTCAGCACCATGTTCAGCACCATCGGTTGAATTTTGAGATTAATTAATTATTTTTTTTGTCAAGGTCTATTTATTTATTAATTTATATAACGATAGAAGAAATTTTTCATTTAACATCCAAAGTAGCACATGTTCTCTTCCTGTGGGCGATGAAAAAGCCTTTATGTTACCACAAGCTCGGCCAAATACACCCGTGGAAACCCAATTTAGAGTAGTTTTATGAGGTGCGCGCACAAACAAATAAGAGAAAACTTCCGAAAACCATCTTGATATGGTCTATTACTCATCATACATCCCACCAAAATTATTTTTATGCAAATATCTTCAATGCACAGATATAACATTCTTATATGTGTAAACAGGTATAGATTCTACTTCATTTACATGTTTTTTTTTTTTGTTTTTTTCTAAATGTTTAGTTATTATATGCAAAATATGATTATAGTGTTAGAAATCGGTAATATTGCTCATATCTTTGGGTGGCTAGAACGGACTGTCTGCATCTACATGATTTCCTATGTGACAATGTGATTCGCAGTAGGAAGTTTGGTTCAGTGCCGAGGTGCCGCTGTATTGCGTATCTGTTACAGGGTTCTGCACAGAATCTGGACCTCAGGTGTACACGTACCCCTGAGGATCAAGCCGAGGGCGACGGTGATGAGGGGGAAAAACTCCCTGAGATATCATTAGGAATGAACCCAGAGAGGAACCGGACCGGACCGGACCCGGACAGCACGGACTGATCTGCAGTCACGAATCGTCGAGCTCAGAATTTTAAGTAAGGGTGCCAATACTTGTGGCGTACCTGCGGCGTCCCGGTCCAGCCGCTCCTGCAGCTCGTGCACTCTCCGCCGCAGCCTCTCGTTCTCCCTCTGCGTGTGCGCGCTCTTCTCCTCGTACTCGCGCACCGTGTCCCGCACCGCCTCCAGCACGCGCTGCACCGCCGCCGCCAGCAGCTCGCTCACGCGCTCGTTCAGCCGCTCCGCTTTCGACATCTCCATCCGCACGCGATACGAACGAACCAAAACAAACAAACAAACAAACAAAAACCCCGATATTTATGAATATGTCTAATTTCTCACTCCCGCGTTTGACGCAGCTGGACAGAGACTGAAAAAAAGACGCTTTGCTTTTTCTTACACAGTGCCACGTGCGTTATTAAGAGTAAAACACCAAAAACGACGCGTATTTATTTTTTAAAGTCCGAACAACTGACGCATTTCAGAACAGCTTGTTATTGTCGGCATTCAGGATCACTTCCGGGCACGATGCTGGACTGTGTGTCATAATAAAAGTCCGAATCCGTGTCGGTCGGTCTATCTGTCTCTCTCTAGTCGCGCAGTAATTAAAAGGATAATAATTTTTTTTTTTTTAATGGATTCTCCAGTGGCAGCATGGTGGCGTAGTGGTTAGCACTGTCGCCTTGCACCTCCAGGGTCCAGGTTCGATTCCTGGCTCTGTGTGCATGGAGTGTGCGTGTTGTCTCCATGTTTGGCGGGTACTCTGGTTTTTCTCCCACAGTCCCAAAACGGGCAGATTAGGATAATTGGAGTTCTTGAATTGCTCGTAGTGTGTGAATGTGTGTGTGTGTGTGCCCTGCGATGGATAGGTACCACGCCTCGTGGCCCTAAGTCTCCTGGGATAGGCTCCTGTCCCACAATTTTGTATTTCGAAACGCATTTTCCCATAGGAAATAATGTTGTTGTCAGGCTTTCAGCTGCTCCTATTGAGGACCATCTGATCTGCACAAGAACAGTAAATGCAGATAATCTGTTTCAGCCACACTAAAATGTTACCAATAGTACCAATAACCTCACATAACCTGAATTTATGATTCTTCTTGGCACGGCCTGCGTTAAAAACCCAACTGATCTGCAACATCTGTATACCTTGCAATTATATAATGAACAAGGTAAATACAGTGTCATATTTTAAAGTGAATCTCTTTAACCTTGTTAGGAATAGTATATTTGGAATGTTCTTGTTTAGGATATTATTGGTTCGATGGACAGTATATGTTTATTGCAGTGATGAGAACACCTCCAATGGTTGGTTGGTTGGTTGCTACATAGGTAGGTATATATGACTATTAACAATTTAGAAATGCGGAAAAAAGTAAAAACAAGCATTTGAAACAGAAAGAGAAGACACACAGCCAGAGCTACTGGCTGGGCTGCCAATTGCATCTGCACCCAAAAGTATAAAGAATTATTTAGTCAGTGTGATTACTAATAACATAAGATGCAAAACTGAACAACGTATGAAATATCACTGTAATAGAATTGATTTGTATGAATAAATACTATTATCAGCAAATTTCCTGACCCACCAAACGGAATTTTACTGAATTCCTAAGATGTAGTCTACAGATGTTAGCTATGACTTCCTGATGGCAAGCCTTCACAGGCCATACACATAGGGGGCGTCATACTATATATATTTACATGGATGTGCATTAATGTTTTACCCCAACCTCAGTTACCACCTCAGTCTAGTTGACATTTCTAACATGTCCATGATATTGTAAAAGGTCTAACCACATGCCTGCTTATTGCATTGTCTTGAGGAACACTTCCATTTATAAAGAATAATTTGAGACATTATTATTATTATATACTATACATATATTATAACTTAGTATAATAGAATTTGGAATAGTCTTAAAATTATAAACATTATCCTAGACTAGGGGAGGCCACTGTCATTTAGAACAGCGAAAGCTCAAGGTAGGCCTGTTGTAACCTTTTGTAAGTAGGAGAGGGGAGGAGAGAGAGGGGGGGGGGGGGGAGTTTATGTTGGGTCTCAAGCTTTCTTAAAACCCTTAAACCCTTTTTATTTATTAGGATAAAATAAAAGCATTCAGGCTCTCTGACTGGATCAGCAAATCAACGGAGACAAGGTTCTGTTACTGGAATAACCATCAGCAGCTATAGGTCCAGCCAAACAATGTCATCAAGGTCTACATTGTATATAACAAATTGTGCAGCAAATAATGTCTAATACTTTAGTAACGAGGATTAAACCTATCAAAACTCCAGCCTCTTTTCCTATCTTTGGGCAAATCAGGATGCAATCCTAAACAACCAGCTGAATAAAGCAACCCTAGACATTGTTACACACAAAGTGCTGTCACTGTCAGGCTCGGTAGAGGGCGTTGTGGATCCAAGTGCTGAGGTTTGGAGTGTATGCCGATTGACGTGACGTTAAAGAGTGCTTGTGATTCACTTAGTGATGTTTTGAAGCTGTATTGGTAACTCCGCATTGAACAGGGACAGCGTTGCTGTAATGCAAAAGCTAGTAGTTCCGGCAGGAGTGCGCCGAGGCGAGGGGCGATGTGTCTGACGCTCCTCCGGAGAATGCGGAAGTGCGCAGAGCCGGCGTGTAACCTGAGCCGTGTGCCGGCGCGAGAAGCCGGAGGCGTAGTGAAGCCGGAGTATGCAGCGCTCCTCTGGGGAATGCGGAAGTGTGCAGAGCCGGCGTGTGACCTGAGCTGTGTGCCGGCGCGAGAAGGCTGAGGCGTAGAGTGAAACCGGAACGTACAGAGCCGGCGTAGGGATGACAGCGTGAGCTCAGCGGGGAGCGAGGATAAATCGTGGTCGGAGAGCAGGCGAAGATCGTAGCCGGAGTGACGAGAGAAGGGTCCGTAATCCAAAATCGTGGTCGGGGAAGCAGGTAAGAGATCGGCAACGGGAAATATCCAAACAACAAATCCAAATCGAGAGGCAGAGACGTGGTCAGAAAAAACAAAGCGAGGTCGAAACTAGACAGACAGAGACGGAAGAAAACGCTGGTGAATTGAGGCGGGTAAGGCGCACAATAAACTGGCGACATGACTGAGTCAGAGCGTGGCTTAAATAGGATAGGCAATTATGTCAGTGATAGACAACAGGTGTGGGGAACAGGAAGTGAGAGTGAGATGAAAGGAATGCTCAGGTGATCATGACGGGGCTGTGGCTTGGCATGACATGACAGTACCCTCCCCCCTACGAACGCCCCCAGGCGTTCTAGCAGGTGCTTCGGGGTGGAGTCTGTGGAAGTCTGTGATCAGGGAACGGTCTAGAATGAATTTGGCGGGTACCCAAGTTCTCTCTTCGGGGCCGTAACCCTCCCAGTCCACTAAATATTGGATCCCCCGTCCGCGGCGGCGAGACTTGAGGAGGCTGCTGACAGTGAATGCTTCGCCCCCATCAATGAGTCGGGGGGGTGGGGGAGGTTGGGGAGGTGTAGACAGTGGGCAAGAGACCAGGCGACGAATCTGGGAGACGTGGAATGTGGGGTTGATTCGGCGCATGGAGAGAGGTAGAGACAGTCGGACGGAGCACGGGTTGATGATGCGGTTGATAGTGAAGGGGCCGATGAACCTTGGGGAGAGTTTCTTTGAGGTGGTCTTGAGGGGGAGGTCATGCGTAGATAGCATTACCCTTTGGCCGATCCGATACCTTGGAGCTGATGATCGGTGACGGTTAGCGTGACGCCGGAAGGAGCTAACGGTGCGCAAAAGATGGTTGCGGGCCCGCAGCCATGTCCTCTTGCAGCGACGGACAAATGTTAGGGCTGAGGGAACAGCCACCTCCTCCTCCTGGGCGGGAAAGAGGGGAGGTTGGTAGCCTAGGCAGCAGTGAAAGGGAGACATGCCTGTGGAGGAGGTCGGTAGTGAGTTGTGGGCGTACTCAACCCAGGGGAGGAAGCGGCTCCAAGAGGACGGGTCCCGAGAGGCCATGCACCTTAGGGACTTTTCTAGTTCTTGGTTTATCCGTTCGGTCTGGCCGTTAGTTTGAGGGTGAAATCCAGATGAGAGGCTGGGGGTAGCGCCGATGAGGTTACAAAAGGCTTTCCAGAACTGGGCCGAGAACTGGGGGCCCCTGTCCGAGACAATGTCAATGGGGAGCCCATGAAGGCGAAAAACATGGTTGACCAGGAGCTCTGCTGTTTCTTTGGCTGACGGGAGTTTGGGTAGTGGGATGAAATGAGCTGATTTGGAAAAACGGTCTACAATGGTAAAGATGCATGTATTGTCCTGTGATGGTGGTAGTCCGGTGACAAAATCGATGGAGATGTGGGACCAGGGGCGGTGAGGGATGGGGAGAGGTCGAAGTAACCCTTCTGGCGGTCTGTTTGTGTTCTTGTTCCTAGAACAGACGTCGCAGGAAGCCACAAAATTTTTAACATCCTCCTTGATAGTCGGCCACCAAAAGCGTTGGTCTAGGAGAAAGAGGGTGCGTGCCACTCCAGGATGGCAGGCCAGCCTGGAACTATGGGCCCAGTCCAACACTTGAGGGCGCACAGAGGCAGGGACAAAGAGTTTGTTGGGAGGAACGACACTTGGGCCTGGTTCTTGCTCGAGGGTCTGCTGAACGAGATGTTCCACATCCAGTTGGGTCGTTGCCACAAGACAGTGGGGGGGAAGGATCGTTTCTGGCAAGGACGTGTCTTGGGAAGAGGGGAACTGTCGTGAGAGGGCATCAGGCTTGACATTCTTGGAACCCGGGCGATAAGATAATGTGAACAGAAAACGAGAGAAGAATAGTGACCATCGTGCCTGACGTGAATTTAGCCTCTTAGCAGTCTTTAGGTACTCTAGGTTTCGATGATCCGTCCAAACGAGGAAGGGATGTTTCGCCCCCTCCAACCAATGTCTCCATTCCTCAAGTGCCAGCTTGACTGCCAGAAGTTCACGGTCTCCAATGCCATAATTCCGTTCAGGGGGTGTGAGACGACGGGAGAAAAAGGAGCAAGGATGGAGTTTATTGTCCTTGGGGGACCTCTGTGAAAGGATGGCTCCAACTCCGGTCTCCGATGCGTCTACCTCCACAACAAACTGAAGGGCGGGATCTGGGAAGATGAGGATGGGTGCTGTGGTGAAGCGGCGTTTGAGTTCCTTAAAGGCCTCCTCGGCCAGAGAGTTCCATCGGAAAGGAGTCTTGGAAGAGGTGAGTGCAGTAAGTGGAGCTGCCACCGTACTATAACTTCGGATGAAGCGACGATAAAAATTGGCGAACCCCAGGAAACGTTGCAGCTCACGCCTTGAAGAAGGTGCCGGCCAGTCCGTAACCGCTTTGACCTTGGTGGGGTCCATCTGAATGCCATCAGGGGAGATGAAGTAACCTAAAAAGGAGGTGGAGGTGACATGGAATTCACATTTTTCAGCCTTGATGTAGAGCTTGTTTTCCAGCAGCCGCTGAAGGACCTGGCGTACATGGCATTCGTGTTCTTTTACAGAACGTGAAAAAATTAGGATGTCATCCAGGTAAGCAAAGGCAAAGACATTGAGGAAATCCCTCAGGACGTCATTGATGAGGGCCTGGAACACGGCTGGCGCATTGGTCAAACCGAACGGGACTACTAGGTATTCATAGTGGCCCGTGGGTGTGTTAAAAGCAGTCTTCCACTCATCACCCTCCCGTATTCTAACCAGATGGTAGGCATTTCTTAAATCAAGTTTGGTGAATACATGGGCATCTTGAAGGAGTTCGAAAGCAGAAGACATCAGCGGGAGGGGATAACGGTTCTTTATGGTGATCTCATTCAAGCCTCTGTAGTCAATACAGGGTCTGAGGGACTTGTCTCTCTTTTCTACAAAGAAGAATCCTGCGCCTGCCGGTGACGACGATGGACGGATAATCCCTGCTGCGAGTGATTCATTAATGTATTGTTCCATGGCCTCTCTTTCTGGGCGAGAAAGGGAGTAGAGTCGTCCCTTGGGTGGAGAGGTTCCAGGAAGCAGGTCAATGGCGCAGTCATAGGGGCGGTGGGGTGGTAAGGAGATGGCCCGTGACTTACTGAACACTTGCCGTAAATCATGATATACAGTGGGAACCTTGGTTAAGTCGGGGATCTCCTCTCGTGGTACGGATAAGATTCGGCTCCTAGGGGCTGAGTGTAGACATGAGGAGAGGCAGGCGGGGCTCCAATCGAGGATGCTCCTTGTAACCCAATCGATGTGGGGGTTATGAAGTCTTAGCCATGGGAGCCCCAGAACCAGAGGTGCATGAGCATTTTGGATAATAAGGAATGAGATGGTCTCGATGTGATTTCCAGAAAACTGTAGGGTGATGGGAGTGGTGCGATGGGTAATGGGGGTGAGTCTGCTGCCATCAAGGGCCTGAACGGTAAAGGGTTGGCTCAGAGGTATGAGAGGGATTCGGAGGTCGGAGGCCGTAGAAGCAGAAATTAGATTCTGGTCAGCCCCGGAGTCCACTAAGGCATGAGTAGCGTAAGACCGATCACCGTGAGTGATGGTTACTGAGAAACATGATCGCTGGTCCGGGGAAGAACAAGAAGCTGGGCCCCCCTGCATCCCCAGAACTACGGGGGGGCCTGACCTTTTAGTGGACAGGTTCGAACGACATGGCCGGTCTGACCGCAGTAGAAGCAGGCGCCGACGTCTCTGCGACGCTGACGCTCCTTTGGAGAAATGCGTGTGTGACCTATCTGCATGGGTTCAGGGGGTGTTTCAGGAGTGACCAAGACAGGCACCGAGGTGTGAGATGCGAGAGTTGGCTGACGTTCACTTCGCCGAGTCCGTCTCCGGGCATCAATGCTGATCGCTAGGTCAATGAGCCCCTGTAATTCTGAAGGAAGCTCTCGAGCCGCCAGCTCGTCTTTAATTGAATCTGTGAGTCCGTGGAGGAAACAATCGAAGAGAGCTTTTTCATCCCAGTCACTAGAGGGAGCCAGGGTCCGGAAATCTATGGCGTAGTCAGATACTGAACGGAGCCCCTGGCGAAGTTGAAGTAATTGGCTTGCTGCCTGGTGACCTGAGAATGAGCGGTCAAAAACCCTCCTCATTTCATCCGTAAAAGTTTTAAATGTAAAACAACATGGAACTTGGGCATCCCATAATGCCGTCCCCCACTCTCTCGCCTTTCCAGTGAGAAGGGTGATAATGTAGGCAACCTTAGAGCGTTCCGTGGGAAATGACGTGGCCTGTAATTCTAGAACTAGAGAGCATTGAGACAAAAAAGAACGACAAGTAGCTGGGTTCCCATCATAAGTAGGTGGAGCAGGGAGGCGTGGCTCCTGGGTGGGAGAAAATACCGGTGGAGGGGGGGTTCGGGGAGTGGGTGCAGGAGGAGGTCGGTTTTGAACCTGAGCGGAGAGGGATTGCAGAGTTTCAGTGATAGTTTGCAAAGTATTAGTGATTTGAGTAATCTCCTGTTGATGAGTGCCTAAGAGGGCTCCTTGACTCTCTAATGCCCCCCTCAGGTGAGCTGCCTCTGCTGGATCCATTTCAATGGCCAGTTTATTCTGTCAGGCTCGGTAGAGGGCGTTGTGGATCCAAGTGCTGAGGTTTGGAGTGTATGCCGATTGACGTGACGTTAAAGAGTGCTTGTGATTCACTTAGTGATGTTTTGAAGCTGTATTGGTAACTCCGCATTGAACAGGGACAGCGTTGCTGTAATGCAAAAGCTAGTAGTTCCGGCAGGAGTGCGCCGAGGCGAGGGGCGATGTGTCTGACGCTCCTCCGGAGAATGCGGAAGTGCGCAGAGCCGGCGTGTAACCTGAGCCGTGTGCCGGCGCGAGAAGCCGGAGGCGTAGTGAAGCCGGAGTATGCAGCGCTCCTCTGGGGAATGCGGAAGTGTGCAGAGCCGGCGTGTGACCTGAGCTGTGTGCCGGCGCGAGAAGGCTGAGGCGTAGAGTGAAACCGGAACGTACAGAGCCGGCGTAGGGATGACAGCGTGAGCTCAGCGGGGAGCGAGGATAAATCGTGGTCGGAGAGCAGGCGAAGATCGTAGCCGGAGTGACGAGAGAAGGGTCCGTAATCCAAAATCGTGGTCGGGGAAGCAGGTAAGAGATCGGCAACGGGAAATATCCAAACAACAAATCCAAATCGAGAGGCAGAGACGTGGTCAGAAAAAACAAAGCGAGGTCGAAACTAGACAGACAGAGACGGAAGAAAACGCTGGTGAATTGAGGCGGGTAAGGCGCACAATAAACTGGCGACATGACTGAGTCAGAGCGTGGCTTAAATAGGATAGGCAATTATGTCAGTGATAGACAACAGGTGTGGGGAACAGGAAGTGAGAGTGAGATGAAAGGAATGCTCAGGTGATCATGACGGGGCTGTGGCTTGGCATGACATGACAGTCACAAGACTTTCAGAAGGTCAGCTACATGTTAATGATGTATTGTTTGCAAGCAATAATTAGTTTTGATATCATTCTAAAATATTGTATATCTTTTTTAAATATGCATTAAAGAGTCTAAAATACAACATGTGAACTACAGTTTATCCCTATGTATAATGGGCATTTAAGTCAAACTGTTACTTTTTAAGAAATTTCTGGTGAATGAAGGCATAAAAGCAGTTGACATTTACAGAAGCAAAGTACGGTTAAAAGACCCTAGCCTCAGTAATTTGAACGGTGCAGACGTTTTAAAGAAGTCTGTACCTTTTGAATAATAATCCCTGCAGAGGTGTCTCAGAGCCCACAGCGGTTGTTTCCATGAACATTCACTTGTGGCCAACAGAGACACATCTGTCTGTGTGAACTGTATACACAATAATTCACCAACGCCACATATACATTACAGGAACTCGTCTGGCAGTAATTGATACATCCCCCATATAGTCCGGACCTCGCTCCAAGCCATTTCCACGTATTTGGGCCATTAATGGAGTTCCTGGGAGGCCAGCATTTCAGATGTGAAGCTAAATAAGCAGAACTAATAAAATAAAACTGCATGATTTAAATTATGCTGATTTCAAATTTGGCCACAGAAATAAGGTTACTTCATGGAAGGAAGTAAAGCAAAAGCAAAGCCGCTTTGCCCACATGATATCTTTACCGACATGTTAATTCAGGCAGGATATATTACACATGGTTTTATTCATTTTCGATACCATTTATCCTGTTTAGGGTATTAGAGCCAAGATGGGGGGTGCTAAGCACATACAGTCCTTAAGCACACCCATTTATAAATTTATACATTCAGGCACATCTGACACCCCAACACATCGACATGCCAAACAAAACTCAAACTTTACAGTATAACTGTAAGGTGTTTATGCAGTATTAATTATTTTGACGTTGACATCATGAATAAGAATATTTTATCATTTCAATTTTTGATTTAGCTATTGGCAGTCACATTTCATAAAAATGGTAAAATGCACAAAAAATATACAAGGTAATACAATATAAAAAGTAATTTATACAAAGTATTATATACAACTCTGAGGTGTAAACGAGCACCATCTCTCCAAGTGAAGGGAAGCCCGACATTTACTGCCACTGGCCATATAGGACCACTGCAAGTAAGCGGTCCTATAAAGTGTTCTATGATAACTGGTTCTGTAGCATTGGCCTGCAAGTCCAACGTGAGACAATGAATGTTTATAGGATTGGAACAAACTCTCACTTTTCTTGCATGACATTTGGCATGGAAATGCCTAAAAAGCCAGTGCAAATGAAATTTTTACATTTTTTACATACATTTATATATACAGTAAATTTCAATATTAAAGAAATTATAGGAGGCAGTACTCAAAGTATACTAAAGACATTTTAAATACTGTTTATTTAAAAAGAATAATAACAAAATAAAGGTGATAAAGAGTTTTCTTTAACTTATATATATATATATATATATATATATATATATTAAAAATTAACAGATTTTTAAATTTAAAATTATTGTAATGACCTACATATTACAGAAGTGCAGATGTGAGTGAGTGTGTGTAGAACTGAGAGACTGCTTGAAATGTGTATAAAAAGAACATCTAGCAAAATTCTTAATAACAGGAAATCTGTCAGCTGAAAAAGGCAATTTGGCCAAATGAGTCTTCTATACTTCAGTCCCTTAGTTCCTTGAATATTTATGAATGCATGGTTGTGTTTTGAACTGAGTGAGTGTTTATATTTCTGTTGCAGCAAGTGAGATCTTTCCAAACATTGTTCACTTTTATATGTGCTTGAGTTAATATGTATATGAGGGTGTGTTCTTATAGACGTTAACAATACAGTATAAAAAACCTTTAAAGACAGGCCTGAACCAGTGTTATGATGGACTCACCCAGTAGATGATGCCCATAAGCCTGGCGAAGTGTGAGAGAACCAGAGGAACAGGTCTCAAAATCCATTTCCCATCATGCATTAAGGACTACAAGTATGGCCGCCAGAAACTACAACACCTTGAACTCACCTGTCCCTCATTTCCCACAATTACAAAAGCCACTCGAAAACGTACGTACAACCATAGTCCCTCCGACATTGAAGACCGTCAGTAGGCAAATATAATGGTCACATCCAGCGTCTCACCATGAGCCTGGAAAAGCAGAAACACTGTTCAATCATGGAAAGGCCAATTCACTTCTTAATGCTTGCCTATAACACATTGGGAGGCCTGGAGCATATCCCAGGGGATTTGGGGCACTAGGCAGGGTACGCCCTGGATGGGTGCCACGCACACTCTATGGCTCTGGAAATGCCAAGTAGCCTACCCTGCATGGCTTTGGACTATGGGAGGAAACCAGAATACCTGAAATAAACCCACCAAGCACAGAGAGAACCTGTAAATTACTCACACAGAGACCTAAGATGGGACTCGAACCTCGACCATGGAGGTACAAGGCCCACCTATTTTCTATTTACTATAAATATACTGATCAGCCATAACAATAAAATTAGCTGCTTAATATTGCATAGATCTTTCTTGTGTTAATCAACAAAAGGAATCCACAAGACCTCTGAAGGTATGCTGTAGTATCTGGCATCAAGGTACTTGCAAGTTGTAAGGTGGGGCATTCATAGATTAGCCTTGTTAGTCCAGCACATCCCACAGATGCTCAGTGAAATTCAGATTTTTGTTAGGTGTTGCATTTTATCCACACAGACTTTTCAGCAGAACATTATCTTCTCCTGGCATTATCTTCTCCTTTTTCCCAGGATGCTTCTCACGGATCCTGGAGCTATCTACTGCACAGGTGTGCACAATTCATGTGTGGAGGAAGACTTATGGTTTTCTGATGTTCATGTGTCCATTATAGTAGCTTTCAGCAGTGGACGGGGGTTAACATTGGCACTCTGACCAGTCTGTGGCTATGGAGCCCCATACATAGCAAGCTGTGATGTCAGTTCAGCCACATTAGTATTATATCCAGAAATAACTTTTTTTATTTATGGCAAACTGTGTGCATAAAGTCTCCATGCTGTAAACATGTACAAATGTAAATAACAGAATTTACAATTTACAATACTATCATACAGTAATACATGCTGGGAATAGTCTCAGTTATAAAAGTTATATTAGCATTTCTGTGTTTAATGTAGTGGTTATCTCATTACTGGTTTAGATTATTTATGATGATGTCTTTCATATACCAGTAAGAAAGGGAATCATTGGCTCAGTTGTGATCACCTGACGCTCGGTGTCAAAACAAGAGCGCATACGTGATACATGATACTCGGCACTCGTAAACCAAGACTTGCTCGTTTTTCAAGTCAAAATTTATTAAAAATCTTTGCTCATCTTGTGGAACACTCGTAAACCGCGTGACTCGCAATCCGTGGTTCCACTTCATACAGAATTTTATAAATATTTTATATTTTATCAAGAACCAAGCAATGAAAGCAAAAAACATGTTACCAAGCATCATTCATCCAGACCTTTAGGTGGCAGTAACCACCTACCTTGCCTGCCGCAGAGCAAGTGAAGAAGAAGACAAAGCGAGGGTGAAGGTGGGTTTTACTTTTTGGTGCCAAATTTTAAATTATGTGCTTAGTTATTATTGACAAGAAGTCAGAATGTAAGTTATAACAACAAAGTCTGTGGTAAAAAACAAACAAACATATATTTTAGCTGAAAATTACACTGCTTACGTTTGTTCTTAAATTGCAAATGCTACCTATGGTTTAGAATGTGGATTAGCATATATAGCTAACTAACTGTCATGGTGGATATGAGGAGGTGGATGCAAATGCAGGATGAAAAAACCCAAGTCCTTTATTTTAAAGAAAAAACCCAGCAATGCACAACTCACAAAAAAAAATCAGAAACCAGTGTTCACAAAAAATCCCCAAATCTCAAGGCAGTGCTTCCTAAATTCCATCAGTATGTCGACTTTGGAACGAGAGGGGAAAACACGCTGGATCATGTTTACACAAACATTCCCGGCGCATATTGGGCAGAGCCCCGCCCCCACCTCGGCTACTCAGACCACATCTCTGTTATGCTAATTCTGGCGTACAGACCACTCGTCAGGCGTTCACAACCGGTTCTGAAGCAGGTGAAAACCTGGCCAGCAGGAGCCATCTCTGCTCTTCAGGACTGTTTTGAGAACACTGACTGGAACATGTTTAGAGAGGCTGCAACGTACGGCGACTACACCGACTTGGAGGAGTACACATCATCAGTGACCAGCTACATCATCAAGTGCACCGATGCCGTCAATGTCTCCAAGAACATCTCACGACCCAACCAGAAACCATGGATTACTGCAGAGGTGCATGCAGTTCTGAGGACCAGAGACTCTGCCTTCAGAGCGGGGGACAAGGTGGCCCTAAGAAAAGCAAGGGCCAAACTGTCCCGGGCCATCAGAGAGGCGAAGCGCGCACACGCCCAGAGAATCCACAATCACTTCAGAGACAGCGGTGACACACGGCGCATGCCTTCATCACCTGCCTCTGACAGTGAAGGCTCCCTTCCGAATGCGCTGAACAGCTTCTACGCACGGTTCGACATACGGAATGATGTGACGGCGAGGAAGACCACCCCTCCTCTAAACGACCAGGTGCTGTGTCTCACCACAGCTGATGTGAGGAAAACTCTACGCAGAGTCAACCCACGTAAAGAGTGCTCAGAGAATGTGCAGAACAGCTGGCAGATGTTCTCACCAACATCTTCAACATCTCTCTGAGCAGCGCCATCGTTCCCACATGCTTTAAGTCTACAACCATCGTCCCTGTGCCAAAAAAGTCTTTTGTGTCCTGTCTCACTGACTACCGCCCTGTTGCACTCACACCCATCCGCATGAAGTGCTTCGAGCGGCTCGTCATGAGACACATCAAGACCCTGCTGCCCCCCTCACTGGCCCCCCTGCAGTTCGCGTATCGTTCAACCCGTTCGACGGACGACGTCATCTCCACCACACTCCACCTGGCACTGACACATCTTGACCGGAAAGACACTTACGTCAGAATGCTGTATATAGATTTCAGTTCAGCATTTAATACAATCATCCCCCAACACCTGATCGGGAAGCTGAGCTTGTTGGACCTGAACACCTCCCTCTGTAACTGGGATTCTGGACTTTCTGACCTCACCTGGTCCCTCAACACCAACTCTTCCTGAAAAGGCTGAGAAAGACACAGCTTTCACCACTGATCCTCACCACCTTCTATATAGGAACTATTGAGAGCATCCTGAGCAGCTGCATCACTGTCTGGTTTGGGAATTGTACCATATCGGACCGTAAGACCCTACAGCAGATAGTGAGGACAGCTGAGAAGATCATCTGGGTCTCTCTCCCCTCTATCAAAGACATTTACACCACACGCTGCATCCGCAAAGCCACCAGCATTGTGGCTGACCAGACACACCCCTCACACGCACTCTTCACCCTCCTGCCATCTGGAAAAAGGTACCAAAAGGGACTGGACTAATAAACATACACACACACAAATCTCTCAGACGAACTAAATAACATCTGGACTGAACTGATAAACACACACATGCACAATCACACTGAACTTCAACCATCTTAATTTGTTCATACCCACCTACCTGATCTGCTATTTGCAATATTTGCACAATATTTATCTCACTCTGCTATTTGCACAAAAACATTTTTGACACAATGGCAATTGTTTCATTTCAGTACTGAAATGTGTTACGTTGTTGTGTTATGTTGTTGTGTTATCATGTAGCTCTTTATTTGCACACGTGCACTTTGTTGTCTGTTGTCTAGTATTGTCTCTTCTTGTATTAAAAAATGATAACTTTAGGTTAACTTAAAAATGTAAAATCTGTGTTGCTAATTTATGTTGTGTTGTTAATTTATGTCGTTTACATGTATGTAGCACCTTGGTCCTGGAGAAACATCGTTCACTGTGTACTAAACTGTATATGGTTGGAATGACAATAAAGCCTACTTGACTTGACTTGACTTGACTTGACTTGGATGGAGCACAAGGTGTCAAATGTCCACCACCTCTGTGATGATGTGATGGAGGAGTGGAAGAGGATTCCAGTGGCAACCTGTGAAGCTCTGGTGAACTCCATGGCCAAGAGAATTCAAGCCGTGCTGGAAAATGATGGTGGCCACACAAAATATTGACATTTCACATTTTCACTTAGGGGTGTACTCACTTTTGTTGCCAGGGGTTCAGCTATTATTGGCTGTATTTTTTGTTATTTTGAGGGGACAATAAATTTACACTGCTATGCAAACGTTTACTGACTACTTTTCATTGTGTCAAAGAGTCATTTATGCAGTGTTGTCCTATGAAAAGATAGAACTAAATAATTGCAGAGATGTGAGGGGTGCACTCACGTTTGTGACATACTGTACTGTATATGTTACAAATAACATTTTAAAAATTAAATTGAATTTGAGTTTGATGTTGAAAACATGGCACAAGCCATCACAGGATGCAGGATTCCTTGTTCTTCTCTACACTGAAGATAGTTCTTAATGACATTGGCTGTATATTTGGGCTTGTTGCTTAGTTGCAGAATAAATCCAGGGCTAATCAGTCACCTCCCTGATGTATTGCATGATGGATACGTATCTGCCTGTATTTCTCAGCATTGACGACAGCATTAATCATGACCAAATCTCCAAATAATATACTCAAGTAGAAGCAAAAAGTAGTCATCAAAAATATTACTCAAGTAAGAATTTTAAAAATAACAAATCGGACATTGCGATTGCGCTTGAAACAATTACTCAGTACTTTTAGTACCAATTTAGTGTTGACGGTTTCATGGCTAAATTTGACCAGCCTGGTGGCCAGTCTTCATTGATTGCATAGACCACCAGTAAGAGCAGAGTGTGAAGGTTTAATTAGAGGAGTAATAGGACAGTTTTGCTTAAAATATTGCAATGCACACAACATCATGGGGGACATATCAGAGTTCAAAAGAGGACAAACTGTTGGTGCGCATCTCGCTGGCGCATCTGTGACCAAGACAGCAACTCCTTGTGATGAATCAAGAGCCGCGGTATCCAGGGTAACATCAGCATACAGTACCACCAAGAAGGACGAACCACATCCAACAAGAGTAACTGTTCACACAAGAGGAAGCTATCTGAAAGGGATGTCTGGATGCTAACCCAGATTGTATCCAAAAAACATAAAACCACACCTGCCCAACTCACTGCAGAATTAAATGTGCATGTCAACTCTCCTGTTTCCATCAAAACTGTTCGTCGGGAGCTCCACAGGGTCAATGTACAGTAGTTAGTCAATGGGAATGTCTACTACCGCCGCGCTCTCTATCGCGGAAAAACAGCAATGGCCAAAATAAATCAGTCGCATTTCCTGTCATTCATGAAATGACCGTCAGGTGGCACAAAGTGACATTTTCATTTGATGCAGTTTTTAAATATGATTTGAACTTAAGTAATAAAAAAGTCATATGTTGTAACGAAGAAATACTAGTGGTGGTAATTTCCACATCAGAGTACTTTATAACATGAAACATGAAAAATCAGTATCAGATCTATTGACATTTACTTTACAATAATGACTTTAAAAAAATGGTTAAATGTTTAGACAGACAAGTTCACTAGCTAACAATTTTATTTGTACAAAGAATTAACTGTTATATACTCTCTATTTGTATAGGTTTATTTTAGATATCAAACTTTAAATATAGAAATAGCTGGAAAAATAGACTTTTTCAGAATAGAACATTAGAATAACTAAAAAAAATACACTCTACAGCAAATGCTGCTACACTCACACGACAAATTCTGGGTTGTTTCTGTAAACACCTGGTTGGGTTATTCTGACCCAACAACTGTTTTATTCTTTATTCTCTGGTTTCTCCAAACAGCCTGCAAAATGTTATGGTTATTGTGTCGCAAAGTGTAGTTTTAGGAGTTGTTTAGGCAAGAATGCATGTGTGTACTCAAAAGCTCTATTGGTTATTAAAGATAGTGTCTATTTAGAAAAAAAATAGACATTTTCAGAGATTTGGCAATGCCCATGTACGTGCCTCATGTACCCCGGCCAACGCAGCCTCACCACGGAACGAATTTCTGAAAACTGCCGCTTTCTAATCTTATTTTCTAACTACGCGGGGGCAGAGCCGTGCATAAACTGTTCAGAACGAGCAGATCCGCAGGCTGATCCACCACGCAGAGTTCTGAATTCAGCATTTTATTATTTTTTTAATTATAAATAAACCAAATAAAATGATTCCATTTGTATTTTTCTTTTGTTTGTGTCCAGCATTGAATAATTATATTTACCACGAATGGCTGGAATGGCTGAAATAAAGCTGCTCACATTGCACACGATTTAACTTTTAAAGTATATATTTGTGCTCTGTTGTTTTTCTGGGGTACTGATTTTACATTTTGTTTGCTTTGCAAAAGTTGACCCAATTTATGATACATGAATATTATGACTGAAACAAAGCTGCTGGTATCGGATTATATCGGCAGCGAGATGAAATGTGCAAGGTGAAAGTGTGTACCAAAAACAGCAGTTACATTTAATTCATAAAATACTCTGATTACAAACTACACCATAGCACAATGCATGTCTGTGAGTGGCTGAAATGTGGTCGTGATTAAGCCTTTTGGCGATTGTAAAATGTTCGTGTGTGCGCTCTTTCACTTTCATTTCACAGATGAATGCATGCTAAATAAGTACAGCTCACAATCAGTAATTTTTTACAGTTGATATAATACAGATCTGGCCATTAAGAACGCACGTTTCTTGAAAAGGGATCTTGCGCGCTTCCGCGGCATCTCGCGGGAACCAGCACCCACTTACCTCTGAGCTTTAATCACAACCTGCACCGCACCACCAATCCTCCAGCACTGGTCCCACCATACACATGCATCCAGACTCTTCTCTGTTCTGGCCTCTAGGTGATGCAATGAACTTCCTCTAGATATCTGTACAGCTGCAATCTTTAAACAACGACTAAAGACATGTCGTTGACATGAATATTTAACCCAGATATCTTCAATATTCAATATCTTCAATATCTGGGTTAAATATTCAGGTTTGATTTATACTCCTGTGTGAGTGGAGTTTAAACGTTCTCCCCGTGCTTGGTGGGTTTCCTCCAGGTACTCTGGTTTCCTCCCACAGTCTCGCAGATTGTGCTAATTGGCATTTCCAAATTGCCCGTAGTTTGTGAATGGGTGTGTGTGTGTGTGTGTGTGTGTGTGTGTGTGTGTGTGTGTGCTCTGCAATGGATTGGCACCCCAGCCAGGGTGTACCCCGCCTTGTGGCCTAAGTCTCCTGGGTTAGGCTCCAGGCCCCCTTTGACACTGTATACGGGATTAATTAGTATATAGGGTGAGTGAGTGGGTGAGTGAGTATTACAATTTATGTCTGCAGAACATCTTTCAGTCACACAGGGGAACTAGTTAGGGTTCTACCCGGCCATGGTTTCTTTCATAACCTCCTGTCCGTATAACTCCCCGTAACCCGTATAACTGAGTAGATTTGATGTTTGTAAACTCTATCTATGAATTCGTTTATCTGGAATAATCTTTAAAATCTAGTTTTAGTGTTGACTTAAATAACATTTTGATAACACAGATATATTAAATGTGTAAATCACATGTAAATGGCAACAAAATGACTTGTAAAATTTCATTTATGCACAAAAAAGAGCTTTCCTCTTGATTCACAAATAATTCCTTCCGTAAATTTGATCGCAATGGTTCGTCAGATTTAAAAAGTGGGTCTCTAGAAAAAAGTTGATGGAAACCGTCACATCCCACCATGTACAACTCCTCTTGACCACAAGAGGACACCCTTACTTGACGTTTTTATTTCTTCTCCTGCCTTGTTTGCTGTTTGTGTTCCCCAATGTAGTTTCTAAATTAATGCATGTTATTTAAATTTTACACTAAAAACTATGAATGTAAATAAAAAAGTACAGCTCACAATGAGTATTTTTTTTTTTTTACAGTTGATATAACACAGATCTGGCCATTAAGAACGCACGTTTCTAGAAAAAGGGATCTCGCGCGCTTCCGCGGCATCTCGCGGGAAGCTGTGAAAATGCCATTCAGTACCTGTAGGGGGCAGTGGTGTTTCAATCTGAAGTACTGTATTGTGTGTCTACTGAAGCCAAACGTGTGTTCTCTCTCTTAGGTGCCCATTGACAGCAAGCGACAGAGCTTTAACCCAAATTTTAAATAATTATATGTATTTATTCTTCATTTTATCATCTCTCCTGCAAAACTCTCCTCTTCTACTTATTTGACTGCACTTTCTCCATTTAGTATTATTGTCATTAATAGTAGGAGTGAAAACTACCGCTGATTAACTACCTCTGCAGTGGTTAAAACAGCGGATTAATTTCATTTGAGTTATTTCTAACGCAATCTACTAAATAATAATGAATAGATAAAATAACGCAGCACTTTAACATTTAACCCAGCAGTTTTTAACATGTAACCCAGAGTGTAACATAAAATATTCCATTTGTAAAATAGCATAGGTGATCATATGTTGTGTATAGAGTGATTAAAAACAATATAACAAAGCTTATGGTAAATAAATTCTCAGACTCTTCCACCGCAGGTATTAAAAACAATAACAATGTCAATTTTAGAATCCGTAGAAGCTCAGTGGTCCACACAAAACTTCTCGCGGGGAGCCTTTCCCTGAATTCGCCGTTTTCACGGGGGTGGGCGTCTCGGTTTATTCATATAGATGTACAGTACGTATTTACAGTACATGGAATTTTACTACTATACTAATGGCATTGCAGTGGGTTTGGAGGAAACGGCATAAAAATAGACAGTTTTTCAGATGGTTTATCAGCACTAACCAGTGCAATGGACAATCAAATGAAAGACAAAATATTTCATTAGACATACAGGACCAGTCAAACATTTGAACACACCTTCTAACTCAATGTTTTTTTTCTTTATTTTTTGTTTTCAAGGGTGTATATCAATATTAAAAACTTATATATGACAGTTAACAAAAACTTGTTAATCAACTCAGAGTATGTCTTATATTTTTGATCCTTCAACATAGCCATCTTTTGGTTTGGTGAGAGCTTTGCAAACTTTTGACAGTAATCAGCTGGAATGGTTTTCAAACAATCTTGGAGTTCCCGGAGGTGAGTACTTATTGGTTGCTTTTCCTTTGATCTCGGGTCCAACTCATCCCAAACCATCTCAACTGGATTTAGATCAGGTGCTTGTGTAGGCCAGGTCATGTGACGCAGCACTTTATCACTCTCCTTCTTAGTCAAATAACTCTAAAATAAAGTTGAGTTTGAGTCATTATCCTGTTGGAAAACGAATGATGTTCCTACTAAGTGTGAATTAGATGACATGTCAGAACTCAGAGAAATTTATGTGGGCTCTAATCTGAGGTGCTATAAACCGGTAGCTTCCGAGGTTAATCATTCTAATAAACTGCAGCAGAGGTAGCTCTTGGTCTTTCTTACTTGGGACAGTCCTCATAAAAGCCAGGTTCATCATATCATTTGATGGTTTTGTTGACCGTATTTGGAGATAGATTCAAAGTTCTTGAGATTTTTCAGATTGACTGGCCTTCATTTTTTAAGTAATGATGATTGGCTTTTTTTTTTAACTTAAGTAAGTGTTTCTTACCATAATAGGATAATTTGTACAGTAGTTGAAGTACCATTGATAGGTCTATTGACTCACTAACCAAACTTCCTCTGCACAAGACAACTGATGGCCTAAAGCACATTAAAGCAAGAAATGGCTCAAATTAACTCTTGACAAGCCTCATTTGTGAATTAAAAACCATTCCGGGTGACTTGCGAATCAAATGAGAGACTACCATTAGTGTGCAAAGCTCATCAAAGCTACTGTAAATAAAGCTACCTTGGACAATTTTAAAATCAACCGTCTGGTGATTCTTTTTAATGACTTTTTTATATACTGGTGCGGAAGGGTATATCAACCTCGACCATTTGTCTGGCATAGTCCTCATCAAACATCTGGGACTGAGCAGGGGTGAAGTAGTTGACCCAGTCTCCCACCTCCCCTGTGGAAAATAAACACATTAATGTAACACTGACTTTGATAGGACCATGGGAAATGTTATATTTATGAATAATATTGAGACCTATAAGTCAAGTCAAGTCAAGTCAAGTCAATTTTATTTATATAGCGCTTTTAACAATTGACATTGTCGCAAAGCAGCTTTACACAATATAAGTATATTAAGTATTAAGTATTATAAGTATAAATCCAGACCTTTTCTCATAAAAGGAGAGATGGAGTGGTCAAATATGACTTTTGGGATAGATGTGTAGTTGGCCATTGGATTTTCCTTCATGACATTAAAAGATGTCAGCTCCACAATCTTGTCAATGATGTTGTCAGAAAGCAACAGGCCCAGGTACTGCATGATCCTCACTATTTCCCGACGAGGGTTCTGAATTTGAAATGAAAATCAATAAACAATGAGGCAGAGCTGGACATAATCCTTTTATGTACTGGTGATGATGATGACAGAATGGTCCCTACTGTTGTTATTATTCATACCATATATTTGAATATTTTTCTCCTTTTTGGGATTAAATTTATTGTATGCATGTTTATCTTTCCTGATTTAAAACTGGAAGCCATCAGGCCACATTGTCACCTGTTCTACATGAAAATGCTACATGAAAGCAGTTGTTGGAAGACGTATTACATTATATTGTACCTCTTTCATGTCCTCAAAGAAAATGTAAAGGATATTCCTCTTCTCTCTTTCTTTCCAGTAACCTTTCACATGGTCATACCAAGAACCCCAGGGCACTGTGGACATAGGTATTAGTAAAGAAGCTCATTTTAAGGTATTAATTATGGGTTCTTTAGATTATTATACACCTTACATTTTCCCTCCATAAACTTCTGGAGATATTCTTCCCAAGAACCTGGCTCTGGATGAATTAAATTCATTTGGTCAAAGTGGTAGTAGCTGATCAGGTTGTCTTTAGCATTTCGAGCCACATAAATAACCTGAAAAAACAAGAGAAAGATTCTGGTCAATAATAATCCCATGGCTCTTACAGACTCTGACTTCTTCTATGATGTGAAATTGTTAAATGGATTAGATGCAACCTCCATGATATCTTGTTTATTTATGTAATTTGTTTTGTAATTTCACTCTGCTTTGTGCCTTAGTGTCGACAGTTGAATTACAATAAAGTGTAACCCTGAAACTTGACTGTTTAGTCTATTGTCAAAACTTATACAGACTTTACAAACTAGCATAATTTACAAATTTTCCTTCTACTTCCAACCCCCCCCACCCCCACCCCCAGCCCCCTCAGAAAAAGGGGCAGATGAATGCACGCTAAATAAGCTCGCTAAATAAGGGCCGTGTGAAACGCACGCTGTTGTAAGCCGCTTTATTTCAGTCATAATATACTAACAGATTTTTGCTGTGTAGTGGACCACGCACAGCCTCTCAGGGGCGAGCCTTGCTCTGAATATGCCGTTTTAACAGGGGTGGGGCTACGAAAGCCTTTCTTCCTGCTGGAAGAAAGACTACAAGTGGAGTTGATCAGACAGCAGAAGGCCTTCCAAAATCGGGCAGTGAACCTCTGTCCGAGATTATGTCTTTAGGGAACCCATGCAGACGGACTATGTGTTCTAATATCAGCTCGGCTGTGTTCTTAACTGACGGGAGTCCGTGGTTAAATGTGCTGCAACCGTCATGTAGGCCTAGATAAAGCGACAATAGAAGTTCACAAACCCAAGAAACTGTTGAAGTTGCTTGAGGGTCTTGGGTAAGGGCCAATGATGCACAACTTCCAGCTTCTGCGGGTCCATGGCCACACCCTGGGGCAAGATGACAAAACCCAGGAATGTGGTGGAGCGCTCGTGAAAAGCACATTTCTCCAACTTACAATACAACTGATGGACAAGCAATCTCTTGAGGACCGCCCTGACCTGTTGGGCATGTTCGTCGACTATACGTGAGTATATGAGGATGTCATCTAGATAAACGAATGCCCACCGGTCTAACATATCTCAGAGGACATCATTGATAAATTGTTGGAAGGCTGCGGGGGCATTGCAGAGTCCGAAGTGGATGACCAGACTTTCATAATGTCCCGTGGCGGTGATGAAGGCCATCTTCCACTCATTGCCCTCTCTGATGCAAACCAAGTTGTAGGCGCTCCGGAGGTCCAACTTTGTGAAAATGGTGGCACCAGAGAAGGCATCCAGGGCCAAGTTGGTGTTCTTGATAGTGATGTTGTTAAGGCCCCCGTTAGCCTACACACGGGCATAGGCCGCCGTCTTTTTTCTTTTCTCGGACTCCCTAGAACACGTCCCAGCTGCCGCCCGTAGGCAGAGTTCGATGCAGGTCGATGCAGCTATTGAGGTACCGATAGTTGCCACAACAACGAACACCACCATTCTTTTTAGAATCAGCTAATGCTGATTCCCATACCAAAGCAAGGTGTAACGACTCCTGCTTCCAGTGTACAGCTCTGTTTTGAGAAAAAGGATCTGTCGAGCTGCCGCAGCAGCACGCGGAGAGCTGTGAACATGTAGGGGCCAGTTGTGTTTCAATCTGAGGTATTGTATGTCTTCTAAAGCTGGAAATGTGTTAATCACTCTTAGGCGCCCATTGCGCTTTCTCCATTAAGTATTATTATTATTTTTATTTTTATTATTATTAATAGTAGTAGTAGTAGTGCTATGAATTTATTATTATTATTATTATTATTATTATTATTATTGTAACATGCCTGCGCATGTCTGCAAAAACACGAAGTACAACAAGGAATACAAAAGTGTATGCTAAGTTAACGTTAAACAATATTGTTTATTGTGTACATGTGCTTTAAATCTACAGTAAACAATGAACACTGCCTTTTGCAAAGTGAAAGTGAGTTGTGCTTGCGCGCTTTTTGATCAAATGGCTGATAAACGCGCACGCAGATATGAGCAGATTTATTGCTAAAACTGCAGAAATGCAAATCAGAAAAATATATGCTACTCGCAAAATACAACGCGACAGCACGCACAATCCTTGAGCTTTGACTGCGTTTTCTCCATTCATTATTAGTAGTAGTTGTACACAGAGTCTCTATAAACACATTAGTTGGTTGTTTATTAAAATTCTAGGTTATTTCAGGTACTTTAATCACACTGTTGTGTTGCTTTTGCTACAGTATGAATACTAAAAGTGCTACATGATTAAACTCAATGCAAAAAAATGGAAAAAGAAATGTCTCAGTTTCCTCCCTAGACTTTTTGTCTGCATCACAATGAACTGCAGCTTAGCGTGTCTTCTTTCGTTGTTTTATCTGTAATATTAAAGTGAAATATATATCGCGTATAGGCCTAAATGTTCATTTTTATTTATGGACAGGTGTATTATGTTTTATCTACACACTAAAAAATGCTGGGTCATTCTTACTACCCAAACTCTGGGTTGCCTCTGTTGGGTAATTTTTCTGGGCTATTTACAGTGAATTGGGTACTTTTTGTTTAACCCAGCTTGCTGGGTTGGAGTTGGGTTAGCTAGTAACAGCTAACATCACAGACAAGACCGCCCCTCGCCCCTCCAGCCTCTAAATAAGTTATTTAGAGGCTGTGTCAGCTTTGTGTCTTTTTTTTGGGCTGCTGATGAGGGTGCTTCCTCCTCACGCATTTAAGAGGAAATGTAAATGTTAAATACAAGGTCTGTATACACACTTTCATTCACCTATGACTGAATTTGTTCACTGTATGTAACATTTATTACTGTTACTGTGTTAAAGTTACACTCAGAAAACTTCTGTGAGGTAGAATAGCGTGCTAGTTTATCTGATAATGGCTGCTAGCTAGCCAAACCAAAGAACCCAACCTGTGGATGAAAGAAACTGCAAAAATATCTGAGCTTTTTAGCTTTCTTTGTAGAATGCTTGCAGGGTGTATGAAGATGGTGAAGTGATGAATGAAAGCTAAACTGTTAACTGTAGTGCCAGCATGATGCTAGCATTTAGCTAGGTTGCTAGCGTTAGCAGCCACATATAAAAAGCTGAGGTGTTACAAAACACTAATCTTCTTACAAATATGCATACTAGCCAACCCTCTCGACTTTTCCAAAAACTTTTACTTTCTTTAATTTCTTTCTTTCTAAGGTTGGAACCAACACCGTGGAATATTTCCAGAAGGCTGAAGTGTCAAGGCCTACATCCTGATGTTGGGAGATAATGACCAGCACCATTATTATCTGATCTTGTGCTTTTAAATATAATATTTGAATATAATATAAATATATTTTCTATGATTTGTACAATTAATTGGGTGTTGTTTATTGCCTATATGTGTGGTTTGCAAAATTTATAATTATTACAAATTATTTACAAATTTTTACAAATTATTACAAATTACAAACTGCATGTAATGTAAAATAGGAATAAAACCGTATTAGACACAAATACATGGCATGGTAGTATAGACATTAAACATTTATTTACACATGAGTGCACAAATGTAAAGCAAATGCAATTATTATTATGTTACTGTATTTATAATTTTTTTATTATTATTGTATTTATTATTATTTATTGTGTATATTTAACTTCATTCAGCTGTTTAAGTTATATGAAAAATAACGTGCCAACCAGCCCACTATTATTTTCTGTAAAAAAAAAATAGGACCATTTAATTGTGCCTGCGCATGTGTGGAAAAAAAAGGAGTACAAGAAAGAATACAAAAGTGTATAATTATTAATAAAGTTAGTCTAAAACAGTATTGTTTCCAGTGCTGAGGCAAACATGATTTTGTTTTTGTTTTACAATAGATTGTGTATGATGAATGTGTGTATGCACTTTACATATACAGTAAACAGTAAACACTGCCTTTTGCAAAGTGAAAGTGAGTGCCGTTGATAAAAAGGCTGATAAACGCTGTGCGCAAATATGAGCAGAATTATCTATCAAACTGCAGCCATATTCCCCCCAAACTTAAGTGATTCTGTTAGTATGCGCTCATGCCAGTCTCGTTTTTTTCCGTTAAAACAGTTTTTCCGCTGTGTTTATGCGTTTGTTGTGAAACTTAAAAAGTGAGTCCGTTAATATACGCTCATGCCAATCTCAGAGAGATTTCTTTTTTTCCTGTTAAAACGGTGTTTCCGTTGTGTGTGTGTGTGTTTGTTGTGAATCTAAAAAGCGAGGTGGGCAGAGGGCGGAGGAGTGTTACTGTGTAAAACGAGGCGAGGGAAGGGGCTAATTCCACACACACACACACACACACACACACACACACACACACTGCGCGCACCAACGGAAACCCTGATCTGTCAGGATTTATTTGTACTATTTTGGCCCACTCCTCATGAGCAAGCTGCTCCAGTTGTTTCCGGTTTGAAGGGTGCCTTTTCCAGACGGCATGTTTAAGCTCCTTCCAAAGATGCTCAATAGGATTGAGGTCAGGGCTCATAGAAGGCCACTTTAGAATAGTCCAATGTTTTCCTCTTAGCCATTCTTGGGTGTTTTTAGCTGTGTGTTTTGGGTCATTGTCCTGTTGCAAGACCCATGACCTGCGACTGAGACCCAGCTTTCTGACACTGGCCAGCACATTTCTCTCTAGAATCCCTTGATAGTCTTGAGATTTCATTGTACCCTGCACAGATTCAAGACACCCTGTGCCAGATGCAGCAAAGTAGCCCCAGTGCCTCCTCCATGTTTCACAGTAGGGACAGTGTTCTTTTCTTGATATGCTTCATTTTTCCATCTGTGAACATAGAGCTGATTTGCCTTGGCAAAAAGTTCCATTTTTGTCACATCTGTCCATAGGACATTCTCCCAGAAGCTTTGTGGCTTGTCAACATGTAGTTTGGCATATTCCAGTCTGACTTTTTTATGATTTGTTTTCAACAATGGTGTCCTCCTTGGTCGTCATGGCTCAAACAACGACAGGTGGTGCGATCCGACACTGATGTTCCTTGAGCATGAAGTTCACCTTGGATCTCTTTAGAAGTCTTTCTGGGCTCTTTTGTTACCATTCGGATTTATCCGTCTCTTTGACTTGTCATCAATTTTCCTCCTGCGGTCACGTCCAGGGAGGTTGGTTACAGTCCCATGGATCTTAAATTTCTGAATAATATGTGCAATTGTAGTCACAGGAACATCTAGCTGCTTGGAAATGGTCTTATAGCCTTTACCTTTAACATGCTTGTCTATAATTTTCTTTTCGAATCTCCTGAGACAACTCTTTCCATTGCCGCTTCCTCTGGTCCATGTTGAGTGTGATACATACCATGTCACCAAACAACACAGTGACTACCTGGAGCCCTATATATAGGCCCACTGACTGATTACAAGATTGTAGACACCTGTGATGCTAATTAGTGGATACATCTTGAATTAACATGTCCCTTTGGTCACATTATTTTCAGTATTTTCTAGGGGTACCATCATTTTTGTCCAGGCCTGTTCCATGAGTTTTTTTTTTAAATAATTCCGTTGAAGCATGGTTGAAAAGCAATGTCTGACTTTCATTGTGTAACATTCATAGAATTTTTATTTATTATTATTTTTGTCAGATTAAAGTTATTTCTGTGACCATTATGAGTTTTTCTTTCATTGACCGAAGGGTACCAACAATTTTGTCTCACTGAATACAATGCGACAGCGCCCTCCGAGGTAAACACCCTCAAACCCCCCAGTTACTGTAAGCCCTCTTCTCACCTTTCATTCACAATAGGTGAGAAGTTATCAAACCGGTTTCGCTGATGGGGGAATTGGCAGAATTGGGGAGGATCCTGGGGGGGAGGAGAATTGATGCAAGAGGGCATTAGGCTTCATATTCTTTGAGCCCGGGTGGTAGGACAGGGTAAATTTAACGACCACTGAGGTCGATGAGCATTGGGTCTTTTGGCGGTACGTAGATATTCGGTTCCTGTGGTCAGTCCCCTACATCCAATGTCTCCACTCCTTCAGAGCTAACTTGATGGCCAGGAACTCTCGGTAGCCTTGTCCTTTCAGCTAAGGATAGATGACAGGAGTAGAACGAGCAAGGGTGCTGCTTGTTGTCCCGTGGGGATCTTTGGCAGTGGATTCTCCCAACGCTAATGCTAACCTACTACAAACTGGTGAGAGGGTCGGGTATGGTGAGAATGGGGGTTGACAAAGGCCTTGTCTGCTTCTTTGTTCCAACAGAACCGCATTTTAGAGGAAGTCAGGGATGTTTGGGGGGGTGGTGATGGAACTTGTTGTCAAACCTCAGGAACCTTTGGAGAGGCTGGAGTAGGCCAGTTGGAGACGGCCTAAACCTTGGCTTGCTCGATCTCCAGTCTGGAAGCGGACATAATGAAAGCCAAGAACATGGTGGAAGTTGTGTGGAACTCAATTTGTGTGCGTCCAATTTTAGATCTTCGCGGGTTGAACCGCTATCTCAGGAAATACAGATTCAAAATGTTGACTGTCAAAATGATTGTTTCTCAAATCCAACCAGAAGATTGGTTTATGACATGCGACCTGAAGGATGCATATTTTCATATAGAAATATTGCCACAACACAGGAAGTTCCTGAGGTTCCCTTTCGGGGGCGAAGCTTACCAGTATTGAGTCCTTCCATTTGGCGACTGGCTGATAAACGACTGGCTGATTCTGGCTCAGTCTCAGGAGCTAGCGCTTCAACATTGGGATGTTGTCCTAGCTCATCTCCATTCTTTAGGATTGAGACTCAACGCCATGAAATGCATTCTCTTTCCTGTTCAGAGAACAACGTATTTGGGTGTCACATGGGATTCAATCATAATGCAGACACAGCTGAAGGAAATCAAGCTAGGCCAGAAAGTGACCTTCACTTTAGGTCTCATGGCAGCTGCGTCCACAGTGATACCTTCTCAGATGGGCCTTGTGCACATGAGAGCATTTCAGTTGTGGCTAAGAGCCAGGGGATTCACTCAAGGGCCAATCCCCAGTGGCAAATAAGGGTTACGCTCCAGGGGCTTTGTACCCTTTCTATGTGGTTCCGGCCCCCGGTTTCTGACTTTGGGTCCCACTTTAGGTCCATCTTGTCATTGCAAGATGCTAATGACAGACGCTTCCCTCACAAGCTGGGGTGCGGTCTTAGATGGCCGTCCAGCCCAAGGGAGCTGGAGAGCTCATCTTCTCGCTTGGCACATCAATTGCATCGAAATGATGGCTCTATTTCTGGTCCTGAAACACTTCCTCCAGCAGTTGAGAGGCTGCCATGTCCTAGTGCGGATGGACAACACTACGGTAGTCTCGTACATAAATCGCTAGGGTGGACTGCGCTTACGCTGCTTGAACAAGCTAGCGCACCAGGTTCCGTTTTGGGCACAGGACAAGTTCCTGTTCCTCAGGGTGATTTACATTCCGGCATATGAATGTGAGAGCAGACTTGATATCCAGACAAACTGCGACACATGGGTAATGGAAACTCCACCCCCGAAGTAGTCAGTCAAATCTGGGAAAGATTTTATGTAGCAGAGGTGGACCTCTTTGCCTCGCAAGAAACAGCACAATGTCCCCTTTACTACTCTCTGACCCCAGCTGCCCTGGGTCTGGACGCGATGGCCCTTACGTGGCCCAGATTACGCCTTTATGCATTTCCTCCAATAGCTCTGCTCCCGGGAGTTCTGGCGAGGATCCGTCAACAGGGTTTGCACCTCTTATTAATAGCACCCCGTTGGCCGACCAGAGTATGGTTCTCGGATCTAATATCTCTCCTCAACGGCTCACCGTGGGTGATTCCAGTGAGGAGGGATCTTCTGTCTCAGGCACAGTGGACAATATTTCATCCCTGGCCCGACCTCTGGAACCTTCACATCTGGCCCCTGAAGGGGACCAACTAAGAGATGCTAGTCTTCCAGCTATCATAATTGAAACTAAGTGCTAGAGCTTCCTTCACTAGAAGAACTTATGCCTGCAAATGGAGTGTATTTGAAAGTTGGTGCATGGCAAAACATGTAGACCCAGTCCACTGCCGAATTGTTTCAGTGCTGGAGTTTCTGCAAGAAAAGTTGTCCTTTGGCTTATGCCCTAGTACTCTCAGAACGTACATAGTCGCTATTTCAGCTTGTCATGTTCTAACCAATGGGGTTTCTGTGGGAAAGCACCCTTTAGTTGCCCGTTTTATTGGAATAAAATTGAATAAAATTGCCCAAGAATTGGAGATCTGCAGGCTTTGCCAGTCTCCCCATTGTAACAGGCAGTTGCCTAGTTACAGGCTCCCATCCAGCATGGGCGCTGTGGGAACCGTTTGTTTGAATTTCATAAAAGAAGGAGAGAGGCTGGGCCTAGGTAACAGCAGCCATTATACAGCCGAAGCTAACGCCAATGCTAAAAGCTGAAGCTAAAATATTTTGTAGTTGGTTTTTGTTTGTTTGTGTAAAGAGGCGCATTGCGCGCGGGGTTTGGTCGGTGCTCGTGAGGAGGGGGTTTTCGGTGCACTATGTGCCGCCATTAAAGGGGACGTGCCCCCAGAGGACAATGAGAGCAGAGCAAAGCGCGTGCCGGGACGATATCGCTGGACTTTGTGCATTAAAGTGTAACAAACACGCTACTATTATTTAAAATAATAACTGGTTGTTAGCAGAAATCAGTAAAGTAGGTAAGGACCACCAGAGACAACATATATGCATTCAGTTGTATGTACATTTAATTATAGTGCCATTCTCATTCACACGCCGGCCTCGCACACCACATTCACCCAATCTATGATATATGGAAAATAGACTCCTTTCTCTCGCTCCTACACAAGTCCAAAAACAAAACAAAATGAAACCGGAGAGCATCCTGCTCCATGCCCGACGTTCTCCACAAGCGACGTCTCCTTTAAGGCAACGTGGTTGTCACCGCCAAATCAGTCCTGCGTGCACCATGGGTGATGTCGTGAAGGGTTTGAGTTGTGAGGTATGGAATCCGGAGCGCCGCAGGCAGCTGGAGCCGGTAGGTGACAGGGTTGATGCAGAGGGTGATGCGGTAGGGGCCGATGAACCTTGGTGATAATTTCTTTGATTCTGTATGGAGGTGCAGGTTCTTTGTGGACAGCCACACTTTGTCACCTACGTGGTACGATCGTCCCGGAGGGTGTCGGCGGCGATGTTGCATGGTGTAACGAGTGTTAGCACGTTGGATTGCTTCCTTGGCTAGGACCCACGACCGTCGACACCTCCAGACCAACTGTTGGGCCGCGGGTATCTCAACCTCCGGTTCTTGATGTTCGAACATCAGAGGTTGGAAACCCTGGCATACCTCAAAGGGACTTAACTTGGTGGCGGAGGAAACATGGAGGTTATGGGAAAGTTCAGCCCAGATGAGGTAGCAGGCCCAGGAGCGCTGACGGTTGGCGACGAAGCATCTCAGGTAGCGCTCCAGTTGTTGGTTGGTCCGTTCCGTCTGACCATTAGTCTGAGGATTGTAACCTGATGAGAGACTGCAGGTAGAATTCATCAGACGGCAGAAGGCCTTCCAGAACCGTGCAGTGAACTGGGGCCCCCTGTACGAGACGATGTCCTTGGGGAACCCATGCAGACAGACTACGTGCTCTAAAATCAGCTCGGCTGTCCTTTTAGCTGACGGGAGTCCGGCGAGGGCCACCAGGTGCACAGCTTTAGAGAACCGTTCCACAATGGTCAAGATGGTATTTTTTCCTTCGGAGAACGGCAGGCCCGTGATGAAGTCGATGGCAATGTGTGTCCAGGGCCGACGGGGAACAGGAAGCGGTTGGAGTTCCCCGGGTGTTGGTTGATTGGTGTCCTTGACCCTGGCACACACTGGGCACGCCTGAACGAACTCGTCGATGTCCTTGGCCATAGATGGCCACCAGAAGGCACGCTGCACGTATTGTAGGGTGCGCTGCGTGCCGGGGTGTCCTGATAGAGGGGTGGAATGTCCCCATTGAATGACTTCAGTCCGGGTGTTCTTGCGGACATAGAGTCGTCCAGGCGGCACACCTGCCGGTTCGTTCTCTGCGGCTTGTGCTTGGCGAACCCTCGTCTCCAGTTCCCAGCGTAGTGGGGCGATGATCTTGGAGGGGTGAAGAACAGGCGTGGGGTCCGCCCGGGGGGTGTCTTCCTTGTGTTGTCGGGAGAGGGCGTCAGCCTTGGTGTTCTTCGACCCTGGGCGGTATGATAGGTGGAAATCATAATGTTCAAAGAACAGAGCCCACCGCGCCTGCCTTGGGTTTAGTTGTTTGAGGTTCCGGATGGTGATGAGATTCTGGTGGTCAGTCCAGACGATAAACGGTTCCCTGGCGCCCTGGAGCCAGTGTCGCCATTCCTCCAATGCCCACTTTATGGCCAGCAGCTCACGGTCCCCTACCCCGTATCGCGGCTGTGTGGGGTCAAATTTTTTGGAGAAGAAACTACAAGGGTGTAGCTTCTGGTCTGGACCTCGTTGGGAGAGAACAGCCCCGGCGCCCACATCCGAAGCGTCCACCTCCACAACGAACGGTTTGTTTGCATCTGGATGGGGAAGAATCGGGGCGGTGGTGAATCAACGGCAGAGCACGTGGAAGGCGGAGATGGCGGTAGAGTTGAGTTGGAAGTGATGAGATGATGGCCGAGTCAGAGCGGTTAATGGTGCTGCAACCGTACTGTAGTCCCGGATAAAGCAACGATAGAAGTTCGCAAACCCGAGAAACCGTTGAAGTTGTCTGAGAGTCTTGGGTAGGGGCCAATGACGTACAACTTCTAGCTTCTGTGGGTCTGGGACGAGATGACAAAACCCAGGAACGTGGTGGAGCGCTCGTGAAAAGCGCACTTCTCCAACTTACAGTACAGCTGGTGAGCGAGCAGTCTCTTAAGAATCGCTCTGACGTGTTGAACATGTTCTTCAACGGAGCGAGAGTAGATAAGGATATCATCCAGGTAGACGAATACCCATCGGCCCAACATGTCCCGGAGTACGTCATTGATGAAATGTTGAAAAGCTGCTGGTGCATTACAGAGACCAAATGGAATGACTAAACTCTCGTAATGTCCAGTGGGGGTGATGAATGCCGTCTTCCACTCATCGCCCTCTCTGATACGCACCAAGTTGTAGGCGCTCCGGAGGTCCAAATTTGTAAAAATGGTGGCACCAGAGAGGGCGTCCAGGGCAGAGTTGGTAAGAGGCAATGGGTGTCGGTTTTTTATGGTGATGTTGTTTAGCCCCCGATAGTCGACACAAGGATGTAGTTCGCCGAATTTCTTCTTTACAAAGAAAAATCCCGCGGCGGCGGGCGAGGAGGAGGGTCGTATGGTGCCTTGGCGGAGAGCTGAAGATACATACTCCTCCATCGCCGGCGTCTCAGTGGTGGAGAGAGAGTACAGGTGGCCGCGGGGGGGAACAGAACCTGGCTGAAGTTCAATGGCCAGGTCGTAGGGGCGATGAGGAGGAACGTGGGTGGTGCCTCTTTTGCAGAAGACTTCAGCCAGGTCCCGATAAGCCTCGGGGATGGCGTTGGTGTCGACATCAGGGGCCTCGGACTCCCTAGAGCACGTCCCAGCCGGTGCCCGCAGGCAGAGTTCAAGACAGGCCGGCCCCCATTGGAGGATCCGGTTCTGAGACCATGAGATGAGAGGATCATGCTGCAGAAGCCAGGGGTGTCCGAGGATGATGGGTGGAGAGGAGATGGAGGTGAGGTAAAATCGGACTGTTTCCTGGTGTTGGTCAATGATGAGGGTTATGGATCGAGTCTGGGCGATGATGGGGCTGGAGGAGAGGGGCCGACCGTCGACAGATGTAATCCGAACTGGCTGGGATAATGCTTCAGTCTCCAACCCCAATCTTTTGGCATATGAAGAGTCAATAAAGTTTCCCGCGGCACCGGAGTCGATGAACGCAGAACTTTTGACTCGTTTGTGTACCTGAACCGTGAGACGAGAGACGCTGGACGTGGTGGCGGAGAGATGGAGGGAGCCCGGTGAACTGCTTCCATGGTTCACCGGGCCTGGGCGTTTCCCGGGCGAAGAGGGCAGATGGCTCTATGGTGTGCTCCTGAGCCACAATAGGCACAAAGTCCCTCCCTGAAGCGTCGTTCTCACTCAGCAGCGTTCAAGGAGGCGCGTCCTAATTGCATGGGTTCCCCGGCTCCGGTGTCAACCACGGCGGGAGGTGGAGATCCGGTGAGTGCCATAGCGGTGGTGGTGAAGGCTGGTGGTCGGGATGTGGCATGTGAAAAAGATGGCGTGATGGGCAGCAAGGTCCGGGGGGCTGGCCTCGCACGAGAAAGCAGGCGCTGGTCAATCCGGAGAGCGAGCTGTATCAGTCCCTCCAGTGTGGTCAGAAGCTCCCGTCCGGCGAGTTCATCTTTCATGCGTGAAGCCAGTCCCTCGTAGTAGGCCGTCCGGAGGGCGGCGTCTCCCCAGGTGGTCTGCACGGCGAGAGTACGGAAATCCGCGGTATAGCGACTCACAGACGACCCTCCCTGCCGTAGATGGTACAATTTCATATTGGTCTCCACCTCAGCAGCATGATGTTCAAATGTTAGCTTTAGTTGACGGGTGAATTCTCCATATGAATAAGCTGTGTCTGAATCTGATCGGAGAACCGCCGTAGCCCACTCAGCTGCCTGCCCGGATAGCAACGAGACGAGAAGCGCAATGCGCAGTCGGTCTGTGGAGTATCTGGTGGAATTGAACTCAAACACAAGATCCAATGCGGTTAGAAAAACGCTGCATTTCCCATCTTATCCGGTAGAGCTATGAAAACATCAGAAGAGGAGGGGGCGGCGCTGCAGCCGCTGCGACGGGCGTGGCAACAGCCGACTGAGCAGCCACCCCGCGGAGGGTCGCATTCTCCTGCCGTAACTCCGCCACCTCGCGGCGCAAGGCCGCAACGTCTTGGAGGTCCTTTGATTTTATTGATCAGTTCAGCATGTTGGTCAACCACATCACAGAGGTGAGCAATCTCTGCTGGGTTTACTGCTTTTGGCTCAGTCATTCTGTCACGAGCAACCAAAGGATAAACTGAAAAGTCTTAGCAGTTAGCCCGTGTAGCGTGGATGGTAAACCCAAACGCGGAAGCAGCACGAATAGGCAGGATAACCACGCGATTAGTCTAAGAACTCTCTTACGCAAAGAGCAAGGATCTACACAAATAAACCCGCGTTCTAGCAACACACACTCAATCAAAGAAGCAACCCAAATCGGTGAGTACTCACAGAATAGTCGGCGTAGCGTCAGCAAAGGCATGGGCGAACTCAATGACTGAGCAATGTGAAGCGCCATTTTGTCTCCTTTTATGCTTCCTGGAAACCCGACCGTACTACTTCCGGGTCCTAGTGCCGGTCGTGTTACGAGTGTGCATGACACCCCAACACTCAGGAAAACACACAGACACAAAACAAAACACACACAAAAAAAACTCATGCGCGTTGAACAATCTAATCCCGCATTCGGGTTTAAAATTACGTTTCCCACAGCGCCCCCGCAAAACGGGAGCCCTTAACTAGGCAACTGCCTCTTAAAAAAGACCTCATAGACTCATTCGACCAGGGGGATTGCCTCATCAATTGCTCTGGCAAGAGGTGTCCCCTTGCAGCAAGTGTGTGATGTGGTAGGTTGGTCCTCTCCGCACACATTTGTCATATTTTATAGTTTGGATGTCCATGCTACTCCGGGCTTGCAGGTCCTCGAGTCAGCATCCCAAATGTTTGAGACCTTTTTGGCTATTGTTATTGCTACACAACCTGGCGGTCCAGACACTTGCAGTGTGGCGGTTTTGGTATTCTCACTCCCGTTTTCACGCAGCATGGAGTGTACTGTAGCTTTTGAAAGGGAACGTCTCGGGTTACTTCGCTGTAACCCTGTTCCCTGAAAAAGCAGGAACGAGATGCTGCGCTCCAATGCTGCACTACTGGCGTGGCTGGACGTCCTTTCAGACAAAAATTGACCTGAGGATGTTTCTGGTTCACTCTTATTTATAACCTGCAGGTGCACCTCATCAGATGACGTCACCTGACTGAGGATATATAAGTCAAAATTTGGCGTGTTTGATATACACATGCTTCACAACCGGTTGAACAAAGAGATGTTCCCATAGTGTTTTCACGCAGCATCACCGTCCTGCTTTTTCAGGGAACAGGGTTACAGCAAAGTAACCCGAGACGTTTGGTAACTGAAGCAATTTAGTAGTCCTTGTCATGGCCTGCTTAAATATTTACTCTTACCTTGCATTTATTTTCCCAGAATCCTTCAGGCACCAGCTGTATGGGTAAGTGTGTCTTGATGACTCTTGGAGGTTGCATTGTTTTTAGTAGGTCCAGTCCTGGAGAATAAAGAAAAGCCAGTGTATGTGTGTGTGGTGTTTCTAAAGGACGACTTTTAAAACTGTCTTATCAAGCAATGCTGTAATTATATGTTAAAGGTATAAAATTTTCAACTGTGCTTCTACCTGATGGAATTGGAGGAGGATAATGAATCTCCAGAAACGGGCTGCGTACAGTAGTCGGAGCTCTCTTACAAATCTCAGCGTCTCCATTATGCCGCAACAAATCCACTATTTCCTGGACCCATGTGGTACCTGTTTTAAGGATAAAGTAATTCCTAGCTTGAATATATAAATTTATCTATAGCTTTAAAATGTGTTACATGTTTGAAGTAGAATGTGTTTGTTTGAAAAATCAAATCTGGAAATGCACATGAATCATCAGGATATTTTTTAAAAGGTAGTAAGAGTCCTAACTGAGAATCTTGTTGCAATACTTTTAAACTCATTCTAATATACATCCATCCATCTAAAATTGGTTTGTGGTGTTAATTCCATTCAATTGAATTTTATTTGTATAACACTTTTAACAATTGTCATCGTCGCAAAGCAGCTTTACACAATCAAAATAATTATTTAGTTTTGTATGAAATGTGAATGTGTATGAATCAAAATGGTTAGATAGTCAGATAGTCAAGATGAGTCAGATGAGCAAGCCGAGGGCGGAGATGGGAGTAGGAAGAAAGGGCTGAGATGGGAGTAGGAAGAAAGACCAGACTCAACAGGGAACCCATCCTCATATGGGTGAAACAGAAAGTAGTAATTAGAAGTTAGAAGGGTTAGAAGTCCTGGCAGGGAACCCCAAACTTCTCTATCCCCAGCCACCTAAGCTAGCCCTCAATCGGGGTCCAGAGGCATTCCCAGGCCAGTGTGGAAATATAATCTCTCCACCTAGTCCTTGGTCAGCCCTGTGGCCTCCTCCCAGCAGGATGTGTCAGGGACACCTCCCTAGAGAGGCCTCCTGGTTATATGCTTACTAGATGCCCGAACCACCTCAACTGACTCCATTCCACGCAAAGGAGCAGTGGTTCTCCTCTCAGTTTCTCATGGATGACTAAGCTGCTCATCCTATCTCTAAGAGAAAAACCAGCTACCCTGCTGAGACAATCTATTTCTGAAATTTGTATCTGCAATCTATTTCTTTTAGTCATGACTCAACGCTCATGACCTTAGGTGAGGGTAGGAATGAAGATCGGCTGGTAGATTAAGAGCTTTGCCTTTTGTCTCAACTCTATTTTCTTTACAATAGTGCTGAAAAGTGACTGCAATACCACGCCCACTGCTCCAATTCCCCCTTCAACTACTCGCTCAAATTTGCCATTTATTGTAAACAAGATACTTAAACTTCTTTAACTGGGGTAAAAAATCACTCTCTACCTTGAGTAGGCAATACATCTGTTTCCTGTTAAGACCTATGGCCACAGATTTCAAGCTGCTGATCCTCATCCCCACCATTTCACACATTATAAACTGATCCAGTGAGCACTGTTGGTCTAAATCTAAAGATCATCATCTGCAAAAGGCAGCAATACAATCTTTAGCCCACCGAACTGTATACCCTCTCGAAAAGATGCGGTCAGCTGGCGTCATGTAATTCAGAGGAAACGTGATAGTCTTCGGCCCTCCCGACTGTGTGGTAGTAGTAGCCTTAATGCGCCCTAGTTATGTGGAGGAATTGACTAGGATATGACTTAATATGGCTTAGAAAATATCAAATTGTTGAATGCAAATTGTTATCCTTTTTCTCTTTTAGGATTACTGCACCCAATATAATATCCTGGTTTTGAACCAATATATGGTTGCAGATATGAGAAGTGTTGTCTGAAACTTTCAATAGATGGTGTTAACTTTCCCAGCCTTGTTCTTGTTATCATCCATCTTATTCTTTATATAGCAATACACCCTATGGTTCCTTTGTCTCTTTTGAGTCCCCGAATTTCCATGGAACATGCAAATGGCTCATGCTCTTTTTATGTTGCAAAGCGATGGACGAGACATACAGTATATGTATTCAGGAGAAACCTCTTTTTCTGTAAATAAACTAGATCGCATTCAACACTCCACTGTATGGGTGTCTCTGCCGATTGGCAAGCGTGATGGAGCTGACCGGCAAGGATATCGAAGCTAGACATCAATCAAGCGATTCTTCTTTCATCAATATTTAAACCTAACACATACTGTAGTACTGCAAATAAGCCATATGGTGAGCTTTATTGCAAAGGTCTTAGGGAGTTAGTGCTAATAAGGACATTTTATGTATGAGTGTACAGTAAATGTTGTATTGCAGTTTTGTTATAAGATTTGCAGACGAGAAATTGATGGCGCAGAAAAGTCTAATTGGACTGTGTGGAATACAATAATAGTTTGGACCAAACTCACTGGAGTGTAGAGCTGATCTTTTAGTTTTCACTTTTAGATAATGGCCAAACAGAACAAGCTGGGTCTTTCATTATTTTATTTTACTTTTTTTATCCATAGTAAGATTTTAGCATATTTGTTGAAAAGGAAAACTTAAATTGTGTTTTTCTGCTACATATAATCTTTTTTTTTTTTTTTTTTTTACAATTTATGATACATTTATCTTTTTTAACTAATTGTTTTTTTCTGTACAAAAAGTTCTTGATTAAGCAGAGGACTTGTTGGACTGTGTTGTTATTGTAACACAATGTCAGCTGCATATCAGTTTCATTAGTTTCTCGAGGCCACATGTACAGTAACAAACAACTATTATGGGATGTTAAAGAAGATGTTATGATGTGGAGTGGCTTATATAATACTGGACTTTGAGAATGTATGGAATCAAGAAGTAGAGGGATGCATGTTAGTTTCTGTTAATATTTAACATGCACGATAACCTTTGCATTCAGACTTACAGTATGAGAGATGTGATATAAGAGACATGCTCGTTAGACATGCTCGTAGACATTAAATACGTTTAATGGGTTCATGGTAGCACTCTGGGGCAAGGTACAAGTTCTAAATTTAAAAAGATAAGATTACAAGCTACCAAGATTCATGCGTAATTGTTGATTGAAAAGAAAATCATATATTTACTCGAGCAGAGCATATACAACTGTTTTATTCAATATTCAGATTCAAAGATTCAAAGAACCTTATTTATCCCAGAGGGAAATTGCTTATTCTTGGTTATAGTTACTTACAGTTGGTTCCAAGGAGGAATGGAAAAGAGTAATAAATTAGACATGGAGGAGAGGGGGGGAAAAATCTGTAAAACAGTAAATCCCTTGTTGCACATTAAACACAATTCAATATACAGATATTGCACATGTGAGGGGAAAAAGGAAAAGTTATTGCACAAATTGTATGGGTAAATCAGAAATTGCACTTGAAAAGTGGCATAGCCCATAGCCCAAGAGCATTGGTGAATATTGCACAAATTGTCCAGGTAGATAATAATGTTGTTTTATTGTTGTTGCTGACAGTGACTCTCTCTGTAGTGTACACGTTGCAGAAAAGAGTTGTATAATTTTATGGCCATTGTTAGAAAAGATATCTTTTGGCGCTCTGTAGAACACTTGATAGTAATCAGTCTCTGGCTGAATTTGCTCTTCTGGTCAGAGAGAACGCTGAATAGTGGGTAAGAAGGATTGTTCAAGATGGATCAATTTTTGAACAGAATCATCCTCTTCGCTATTACATCCAGAGTCAAGCTCCATTCGATCCGGCCATTTAAATTACTTTGTCCAGTCTATTTCTGTCTGACACTTTCATGTTTCATAAAACATCTGAACAATGGTGTTGCAGTCGTTAAGAGACATGAACCTTCTCAGAAAATACAACAGGTGCTGTAATTTCTTGTAGAGTTGTAGAGAATGGTAGTGATCATGCTCATCTTACAGGTGAATTTCTGCTACAAACAATGATACAGCAGCCAGCGTGAGGTACCATAATCCATTTTATCATTTATCATATATATATATATATATATATATATATATATATATATATATATATACGATAAACGATATAATTCCTTCTGGTCATTAGCAGCTGATTAATTTGTTGGTGATTAAATTGACAACTATTTTATTTTAATTTTATTTTTGCTCTTTATTTTACCAAAAGGTCTCTCTGAAATACAAAAATTTTCTTCCAGTGAGTTCTGACCAAGACAGCAAAACAAAGAGTTTATGATAAAACGCATTTTAAAATATAAAAAACACCTAGACACTCACACAGTATGCATATGCATTAGCTTTTAAATTAGTCTATATATTTTTTTAAATGACACTAATTAGTTTTGTCTTAAATTTTAATGACTGAGTGTTTTACCTGCTTTCGGGTACGTGGAGATGAGCAAATCTGATGGATCTGGGCAGAAAGCTGAAACCGAGCTCCAGTTTTGAGCGATCCAATTCCTGAGCGGGACACCTTGTATCTCAATCAGAGGAAAACGATGCACTGCGCTGGCTGCCTTATTTACTGCTTCATTAAAACCCTTAGGTTCTTTATTTTGGTCCATTTCGTATGCTTCAGGGTGCTCTATTGATTACTTTACTGTACCAGTGTGTGCTGCCAGGCAGCCTACCACCCATTTGTTTCTCCTTCTCATGGCATGTATTTTTGAATTGCAGAAATGTTGTAAAGTAAATAATGTATTACTTCTCCCAAGACCACAAGAGGCCACTCAAGCTCTAATTTTTACATTTCTTACTGCCTCACGTGCTGTATTTGTGCACAATTGTTTCTGATGTCCAATTTGAATGAATACAATTAAATTAATTTATTTAATAATTTTTAGCAATTACATTTTTAGCAGGTGAACAAGCAAGTCAGATAAACCTGAAAAAAAAAATCTTAAGAAATTCATGAATAAAGTAGATAACATTCTGTTCGAAGCTCTAGAATAAAAGATTCAAATTAACTTTAACAATGAATATAACTGAATACAGTTTTATTGTTTAATTAATATCCTTAAAAGTTGTATTTTCCTTGATATTGTCACGAACTTGGGTGCGAGGCATAAACGCAGAGGTCCAGGTGTTTTAAGGAAACGATGTTTATTTAAATAAAACAAGAAATGAAACAAACAAAGAGACTTTATATGAAAAATGAAACTAAAACACATACAAAGGTAATGGGAGACACAACTAAACTTACAAACATTTACGGGGTGAAATCAAAGATGCAAGACAAGGAAAAGGACTAAAAGCAAGCTATTTATAAGGAAACTAATAACCAACTCGGTTCAGGTGAGCGCCCACGTCACCTGACTGAGATGTATAACGAGAAATGAAGTACAAAAATAAACTACAAACATAAGACTCAGGGCGCTTTGGCGCCCTCTAGGGGTTATCCCTTACAGTACCCCCCCTCAAAGGGCGCAACTCCGGGGCACCACAGGAGGTCCCGGGCATCCCCCCCAGGGTCCACTGTCTGCCCTCCTCACCCCCGGGCTGGCACCTATGTCAGGCGGGCCCGATGGCCTGATGCCCCCTTTGCAGCGACGAGCGCCGTCCTTTCCGGTGCAGGGCGACGGAGGAAACTTGCCGTCCTCGTTGATGCAGGGCGGCGGCGGAAAAAGCTCGCTGTCCTCAGCGACGTAGAATGGCGGTGGAAGCTCGCTGTCCTCCTCGTTGAGAGACGGCGGCGGAAGAAGCTCGCTGTCCTCAGCGACATAGGACGGCGACGGTGGAGGAAGAGGAAGCTCGCTGTCCTCCTCGATGAAAGACGGTGGCGGCGGAAGAAGCTTGCTGTCCTCAACGGCGCATGACGGCGGCGGTGGAAGAAGCTTGCTGTCCTCAACGGCACATGGCGGCAGCGGCGGAGGAAGAGGAAGCTCGCTGACCTCGGCGGCGCATGAAGGCGGCGGCGGAGGAAGAGGAAGCTTGCTGACCTTGGCGGCGCATGAAGGCGGCGGCGGCAGAAGAGGAAGCTCGCTGACCTCGGCGGCGCATGAAGGCGGCGGCGGAGGAAGAGGAGGCTCGCTGTCCTTGGCGCCGCATGAAGGCGGCGGCGGAGGAAGAGGAAGCAGCTCGCTATCCTCGGCGGCGCATGAAGGCGGCGACGGAGGAAGAGGATGAGGCTCGCTGTCCTCGAAGGTGCATGAAGGCGGCGGCGGAGGAAGAGGAAGCTCGCTGTCCTCGGCGGCGCATGAAGGCGGCGGCGGAGGAAGAGGAAGCAGCTCGCTATCCTCGGCGGCGCATGATAGCGATAACTCGCTGTATAATCTTGCAAGGTGCAGCGGTGGCAGCTCGCTGTCCTCCTCGCTGCGTGATGACGCCGGCGACGGAGGAAACTCGCTGTTTAATCCTGCAAGGTGCAGCGGCGGCAGCTCGCTGTCCTCCTCGCTGCGTGATGACGCCGACGGCGGTGGAAGCTCGCTGTCCTCCTCGTTGAGAGACGGCGGCGGAAGAAGCTCGCTGTCCTCAGCGACATAGGACGGCGACGGTGGAGGAAGAGGAAGCTCGCTGTCCTCCTTGGTGAAAGACGGCGGCGGTGGAAGAAGCTTGCTGTCCTCAACGGCGCATGACGGCGGCGGCGGAAAAAGCTTGCTGTCCTCAACGGCGCATGGCGTTAACCTTAGCAATAACCTTTTTCAATAATTTCCCTCACAGGATCAATAAAGTCCATCTATCAATCCATCCATCCATCCAGCCGCAGAATTATGTGGGATACAGTGGGAACTACACATTCAGGAACTTTGTTTTTTACATCAAATGCCCACATCTTGTGTATCTTGGCCCAAGCAAATCTCAAATCCCAACTCATGCAGTCTTCCTTGAACAGTGTATGTTGAAATATGTCTTCTGCTTGAACTGAGAGAAGCATTTATGTGGGCTCTAATCTGAGGTGCTGTAAATCGTTGGCTTCCAAGGGTAGTCATTCTAATAAAGTGCAGGAGAAATAGCTCTTGGTCTTCCTTACTTGGAACAGTCCTCATGAGAGCCAGTTTCATCATATCATTTGATGGTTTTGTCGACTGTATTTGGAAATAGATTCAAAGTTCTTGAGATTTTTCAGATCGAGTGACCTTCATTTCTTAAAGTAATGATGAGTGTTTCTTACCATAATAGGAATTTGTACAGTAGTTGTAGTACCACTGATATGTTTATTGACTCAGTACCCAAACTTCCTCTGCACAAGACAACTGATGGTCTAAAGCACATTAGGCAAGACATGTCCCAAATTACTGTAACTCTTGACAAGGCTTACTTGTGAATTAAAAACCATTCCAGGTGACCAAGCTGTCATCAAAGCAACTGTAAATAAAGCTACTTTGGATCTTAAAATCAACCGCCTGATGATACTCTCCATGCATACACATCTATGAGACGCGCGCACACACAAACTCTCTGTTCAGATACACCTATTAGAAGAACGCACACATAGTTCATGATACTCAAGGTGCATTCCGATCTGCCTGAAGTACCCTGCACAGTAACCTCACAGGATGTTCAGCCATGTTAAGTGTGATTCCAAACCGCAGGTTCAAATTGAAATGTAACAGTGTAGGGAACAACTGAACAACAGGTCTTCACTTCACCGGAAAAGAGAATGAAACATTTCCCATCAATCATCGCATCTTGCAATAATGCAGATCAAACGTAATACAGTGGAACCTTGGATTGTGAGTAATGCGGTTTGTGAGCGTTCCGCAAGATGAGCAAAGATTTTTAATATAAATTTTGACTTGAAAAATGAGCAAGTTGGTTTACGAGTACCGAGTATCATGTATCAAGCATGCGCTTCTTGTTTTGACGCCTAGCGTCACGTGATCACAACTGAGCCAATGGTTTTTGTCTCTCTTGTGTTGCGGAATTGTGGGTAATTGTCTCCACTGCTTTGTCTTAGTGCTCGTCTCACACTGGTATAATCAACATCTGTGCGTGCCTGTTTACTATAACACTGTGACCACGTTTCTGCACGCAAACTTTTATCTTTTATTTTGTGTTTGTAAGCGTGTGTGTACAGCGCGTGTGTACTGTTTATTATAACACACGTGTGTGTGCGCGTATAAAGCAAAAGAAAGTCCCATTACAGAGGTTAAAAATGCATTTGCTCCTTCCCTGTATCAGCCTGCAGTGAGCACGCATCATTTGACACTGTGAACTTACACACACACACACACACACACACACACACACACACACACACATGCAATCCCTTCACACACAGACACACCCACACAACCACACACTCTCTGCTCTACACAGAAACACTGCTCTTTCGCCATTCTTTCCAAAAGTAAAGTGCATGTTAATCTGCAGTGATTCTGTTAGAGTGCACTCAGTCGAGTGTCAGTAGAAAGAATTCCTTTTTTTCCTGTAAAAAATTATGTTTCCATTGTGTGTGTGTGTGTGTGTGTGTGTGTGTGTGTGTGTGTGTGTGTGTGTGTGTGTGTGTGTAAGTGCACAGTGTCAAATGATGCGTGCTCACTGCAGGCTGATACAGGGAAGGAGCAAATGCATTTTTAACCTCTGTAATGGGACTTTCTTTTGCTTTATACGCGCAGGCTGATACAGACGGGGGGGGTGTTTACTGTGTAAGACGAGGAAAGGGGAGGGACTAATTCCACACACACACACACACACACACACACACACACACACACACAGTGTCTACGCGCACAAACAGAAATGCTTATCTGTCGGGATTTATTGTTAAGGTAAAGTGCAGGTTAATTTGTTTTATTTTTACTTTATATTTTGTATTCATTATTTTTATGTATAATTTTTTTTGGGCTGTGGAACGAATAATTGGAATTTCCAATATTGCTTATAGGAAGATTTGCTTTGATTTACAAGTGTTTTGAAATGCAAGCCTGCTTCCACTGTCCATAAATGAACAGGGATTACTTAGGTTTAAACACGAAATATATTTCACTTAAATATTACAGATTAAAACAAGGAAAGAAGACATGGTGAGCTTCAGTTCATTGTGATGCAGACAAAAGGTCTAGGAAGGAAGCGTTTTTTGTATTTTACAAAATCTGAATATATTCAGTAAATTTATAAATTACAATCAAAGTATCAAATCCAACTATGAAGTCTAATTTATTTGGTACCATTAAACATTTTGCTGGCAAAATACATTTTAGGTGGAGACGTCTGCTCGTTCTTGTTAATTCGTTTTAAACCCCTCAATTCTGCCAATTCCCCCATAAGCAAAACCGGTTTGATAACTTCACAATCGTGAATGAAAGGTGAGATGTGGGATTGCAGTAACTGGAGTGTAACCCACTCTCTATGAGCACACCTCTCTGTCTAGGTTCGGAAGGAGCTAAGTGTTTAGTGCAAAAGAAATACGCCACACAATTAGTAAATTGTACAGTTAGAAACTTAATTGGCTTAGAATACACAATATAATTACAGTACAAATATGAAACAAAAATGGGCCGTTTAAGCAAAATAAAAGACTCAGTTTCTGTCCCTCCCGATGGAGTGTTCCACAGTTCCTTTTCTATAATGGTGTATGTAGGTATATAGATGCCACTCCAAGTGATTGGCACCCTCCTACCCCAATAATTTCTCACTCAGCTGCTGCGTAGCTGCTGAATTCCCTAAAGATCAGCTGGTGGCTCGCCATCTCTGGTTCTGTAGATCCTCGCAGCAGACGTCGACGTTGTTCTCACTCTCAAAAAGACCTGACCTGCATTTACAACAGGACCATAGCTTTTTTTCTGTTCTTTATAAATTTTCTTGACTCGTAATTAAAGTCTTCTTATTGTTTTACAACATAGTATAAAGCAGAGTATCTCAAAGTACAAACTTAATATGCAAGTACTCACACCATTAATATATCACTCCTTAAATCAGTTGTTCATAATTTACCAGCTAAAGTGCTTACACTGTAGAATTTAACAAGCACTCAGTAACACTCATCTGGTTTAACATACTTTAAACAACAATATTCACATCCCTACGTTCATAGATAATGCAACGTATTGTAACATAATATGGTAACTACCGCTCAACAATGATGCTGCGTTGTTGCAGCACGCATGACTGAATCCACTAGCAGTGCTAAGCACAGGTATGATTAACAGCCGTACTGCGCTAACTTACCGAGATCAAAGAAGTACCGCAATGCAAGAAAACAGCACTCCGCAAGCTCGACACCATCTGTGTGGAGCTTTCTCGCCTTCTTTTAATACTTCCCTCCTTCACTTAACTACGAACAAGTTTATAACTGTTTAGCACGGTTAAAGTGCGACGCGAAACACACCTTTTTTTCTGCTTGTTCTCTCCTACTGCTGCACTACTCTGCGCAACTTCCGTTCGCTGCACTCTAAAACTTCCGGTAATTATTGATTTAAATTAATCTAACTGCAAAAAAAAAACTAATTGTATTTCTATGACCTAATGCAGGTACAGTATACTGTTTATATTTTAACCCTATATTTCCAGCTGGGTTACAGGAGGTTTTGAGGGTGTTCACTTCGGAGTGTGCTGTCGCATTGTACAGTTGTGGCCACAAGTTTTGAGAATGACACAAATATTAGTTTTCACAAAGTCTGTGATGTACTGAAATATAATTACAAGCACTTCATACGTTTCAAAGGCTTTTATGGACAATTTCATGACATTTATGCAAAGAGTCAGTATTTGCAGTGTTGGCCCTTCTTTTTCAGGACCTCTGCAGTTCGACTGGGCTGCTCTCAATCTACTTCTGGGCCAAATCCTGACTGATAGCAACCCATTCTTTCATAATCACTTCTTGGAGTTTGTCAGAATTAGTGGGTTTTTGTTTGTCCACCCGCCTCTTGAGGATTGACCACAAGTTCTCAATGGGATTGAAATCTGGGGAGTTTCCAGGACATGGACCCAAAATTTCAACGCCTGCTGCCATTCCTGAGCAAGCTCTGCACTGGTGGCACTCCGATCCCGCAGCTGAATCCTCTTTAGGAGACGATCCTGGCGCTTACTGGACTTTCTTGGACACCCTGAAGCCTTCTTAACAAGAATTGAACCTCTTTCCTTGAAGTTCTTGATGATCCTATAAATTGTTGATTTAGGTGCAATCTTAGTAGCCACAATATCCTTGCCTGTGAAGCCATTTTTATGCAACGCAATGATGGCTGCACGCGTTTCCTTGCAGATCACCATGGTTAACAATGAAAGAACAATGATTTCAAGCATCACCCTCCTTTTAACATGTCAAGTCTGCCATTCTAACCCAATCAGCCTGACATAATGATCTCCAGCCTTGTGCTCGTCAACATTCTCACCTGAGTTAACAAGACGATTACTGAAATGATCTCAGCAGGTCCTTTAATGACAGCAATGAAATGCAGTGGAAAGGTTTTTTCGGGATTAAGTACATTTTCATGGCAAAGAAGGACTATGCAATTCATCTGATCACTCTTCATAACATTCTGGAGTATATGCAAATTGCTATTATAAAAACTTAAGCAGCAACTTTTCCAATTTCCAATATTTATGTAATTCTCAAAACTTTTGGCCACGACTGTATTCAGCTAGTAGACTATATATTTGTTTGTTGCATTTCTGGGGGAGTATGTCTGCAGTTTTATCGATAAATCATATCTGCGGGCATGTTTATCAGCCTTTTGATCAACAGCACTCACTTTCACTTTGCAAAAGGCAGTTTTTATTGTTTACTGTATATTTAAAACATATTCATCATGAAAGTCTATTGTCTTTGGCTAACTTCATTAATAATTGAACACTTTTGTGTTCTTTGTTGTACTTCGTCTTTTTGCACACACACGTGTGCATCTTTAAATTTGAACAGAAAATAATAGTGAGCTGGTATGCACGTTATTTTTCATATAACTTAAACGGCTGAAGGAAATTAAATATACACAATAAATTAATAATTGCGTTTGCTTTACTTTTGTGAACTCATGTAAATAGAGTTTTCAATGTCTATACTACCATATGTATGTTTTATATATATTTTACAACATTACATGCAGTTTGTAATTTACTTGCAATTGTACCTACGTATTGTTGTAAATAAACATAAAATCTTCTGGAAATGACCAGAGCATTAGATGACCAAGGAATCAGGAGACTCAGAGCCAGGGTTCAGCTGGAGAAGATAGTTTATTTTGCTTTCAAGCGTCAATCAGTCAGCCTGGGCAATGAAATCCAAACATAAATGGCAAAACACCCATTTTATACTAAGATGTAAACATCGACCCAAGGCCAAGAAATGGAAAAACAATGGTAGAAAAATACAATCAAGGTTAAAAACATCAACTAAGTAAACAGGAGCACTTACTAAGTAAACAAGGACACTTACTAAGCTCACGCTGACATAAATCCATTCTTAATGATTGTACCATATTCATATAAAAGATTAAGGAAAATTAGAAATAAATCCCTCAATTCCCCCCTGTGAATGCCCTAAAAGCATTCATAACAGCAACCTTTTGAAACATGTCTGTAATCACTGGCCAGGCGATTACCCATTTACATATTCTATAACGGAATAGGACTTACACTTCTAATCCGCGTACCGAGCATAAAATAAGGAAAAGGTCCAATCAAATGTAGGCATTAGGCCTGGAAGTCAACATTATTGTAGTTTCTGCTATTTGGGTGTGTCTTATACTTTTGGAAACACACCAACAACAGCAACGAATAGCCACATAAGCTAACAGAAGAACGAAAAGGAAATCCATGAAAACTAATAGAATTTCACGGCCATATATCCACCAGGAACCTAGCCAGGTCCCTAGACCATCACTGTTAACTTGATCAATATGTATGACACGATCACGTAACTCATCTAAGTCTTTAATATACTGAGTTAGGTTTAAGGTAGGATCAAGAATGTCCGTACAACATTCAGGGCCTACAACTGCACAGGTACCCCCCTGTTGTGCTAAGATATAACCTAAGGCAACTCGATTTTGCAAAATCATCACGCGATGTGATTGTAGTGTGGTAGATATCACCCCTAGGGCTTGGGCAGTGTCATTAGCCAATTTCTCAACTTCATGAGATAAGATACGGATCTGATCCAACCTAAACATAATACCATAATTAGGAATCAGAGCACCGAGTGATCTACTCCAGAAAGTCTGACTTCATGTGAAATATTCAACACATAGACGAGGGTCATTAGCTGCGAATGATATAACCTTAAAAGGACTATTCTTCTTATAAGAGCGTGTGTGAAGTTGATAACACACTGGGCACTTCTGTTCATTACCACTAAATGTAAATATAGCATCAAGTTCAGAATAGAAAGCAATGTCCGACAGCAGCTTTTCTGTCACAATAATAGGAATTTCAGATTGGTTGATTGAGTCGGCAAACGACTGATATCCCTGCTTAGTTGGTAAGAGTGTTAAGGTACCATTGTCATGAAGGTTTGCATTTGGGGGTACCTTTTGAACTCCCTTCTCATCTAAATGAATTTCTGAGCGATCTGTAGGTAGCCGGTGTATTAAAATAACATGCGGCGGAGTAGAATTAGGTTTACTTGTAATTTGGTCCTCAGGATTCGGGTGTCGAGGTCTCATGGCCGGGAGAAGATAGATTAAGGAACATCGGCCATTGAATCTCGCAGGTAACTCGCTATATGCAGTACTTCCACACAACCAGTAAGTACCAGAAGGGGCTGGAACACGACAGAATTTATTCATTGAAAGCCAATTAACCCACGGACCAGGTTCAGAGACACAATCGAGTATAGAATGAGCTGTAAATTTAGTTTGAACTTGGGAAATGTGTGAGACATCTTTTAGATGAAATGTGTTGAGTTCGATGATAAAATTGCACAATGCCTCAGAGATTTCACCCATAAAGGGAGAGTCCCTCACATGATTTTCAACACACCATGGAAATGTAGTCAAGATAATGATGTCAGTTACACTATGAGAGGGAAGATAAGCCTGATTACAGACTTCCACCCCTGGAGAGCAACACTGAGTAGCGACTGCTTGAGTTACATTATGACTACTATAAGTAGTTATGTTAAATGCTGATACATTAATATGCAGTAAAGCACAAGTGTCACAGACTGAAATGGCATGTCCTGACCACGCAATACCAGCAGACACACTCACTGGATGAGGAATGCAGACTTCACAGCCTGGGTACAGTGTGTTCTGAGTTAATGTAAACAAAGCATGAAAACTGTTTCTCTTATCAAAATCAGCACCTGACACATTTACCAGACAGTGTAATATCATCAGAAAGGCGAATCTGAGTGAAAGTGTCCCAGATGTCAATTTCCCCATTGTACAAATTGAGGATTTCCCACCACGTATTAATATTACCAACAGCTACGCTCCCTGCATTGAAATCAATACTATTAGCATACCACGGATAACTGATGTATGTCAATTTTTGCTGAAACTTATTAAAGAACACTCTGACCTTGATTTTAGGATACAACTGATATGTTCTTACTTTTTGACACTGTAATACAGGACATGAATTAACAGTTATGGCATATGCTGAACAAGTAATGGCCTTTACATGTCTCCCCCAGACTATAGGGGAAGGTAATCTTCTGAAATTCTTAATAAAATAACCCCGAGCTCCAGTTGCAGCATAGGTGTGATTGTATAATGTGAAACCAGTGATTGTAACTATTTTATGATCACAATTTTGAGAAAGTCTATGTATGTAATCAACATTAGCTTCTTGAGATGTGGTGGTGATGACAGCGAGGATAGCTGGATCTTGTTTCAGCACGGCATGAATAGATGTCGAAGGACGCTGAGGCGTGCTGTGTGGCCAGCTAGGAGAAAGCGGGAACCCGATGTACCCTGTAGCAGACTCGTGGTTATCTCTTATCAGCTTCTCCAACTTTAGGAATGCCTCACTTGGTTGTTCCTGCAAAACACACACACACACACACACACACACACACACACACACACACACACACACACACACACACACACACACAAGAGATAGCAGAATCAGGTAGTAAACACAGAGATGGTATGGCTCTTTTTCCCTCTCTCTCTGGGTTATTTAAATCCTCTGAATCCTGTGTTTTTTCCCACGTTAAGTTTTTTTTTTTTACTAGATAGACAACGTTTCAGGATCCAACATGTGACCACTGTAAAGGGTGACCATCTTTCCCTTCCTAACTTGGGTCCTGTACACTGAGAGAAGTAGGGAGCGCTAACCGCATATTGGGGAAATGGGAATCTTCACTTCAAGTTTAACCCCCGCGGCCTAAACGCCATCGGATCCTCTCAAAGCTCTTCTCCCAGAGTCACCCAAAGTGACCCTATTTAGGAGGTAACACCACTTTACAGTGTGAAGCATGAGTCCAGGTCTTATGTCCCTGACATAAAACTGCTGAATCGGTTACCAAAAGAACTTGGAAAGGTCCTTTCCATTTCGCCTCCAGTGGACCAGCAGTGTGATTTTTGATCAACACCCACATGTCCTAAACTGTGAATTTGTTCAAGTATGGCAGCAAGGACTCAGGGGCAACATATTTACCTCCCTTTGTCGAAGCACCAGCAGAGTCTAGGCTTGCCCCCTTATCAACCCAAGACCACACTTCTAGTGCAGGAGCATTAGCATACATGTCCATCAGGGAAGATCGAAGTTGTTGTGACTCAATCTTCACATCAGCAGAGGTCGAGGTTTTGATGGCTGAAATTGTGATAGCAGGCAGCCTGCATGCAGCTTTGGCCGCAGCATCTCCTCTGCCTTCATCAGTGTTTTGTGGACAGTGTGCTTTGACCTCGACTACTGCTAAACTTTTTGGAAGCTCACAGGCAGACAAGAGGTCAGACACATATGAAGCGTTTTTGATTGGCGTTCCTGAAGCTGTTAGGAAGGCACGTCGATGCCAAATACTCGCATAGTCATGTATTGTGCCGTGGCAATAACGGCTGTCGGTGTAGATTGTGGCTGAACATCCTGTGGCCAGAACACATGCATTAGTCAGGGCAACAAACTCCGCAACTTGTGCAGAGAGATGATCAGAAAGACGACCCTGAGCTATAACAGCATGTAATGAGCACACAGCCCATCCAGCCCATCTGCATCCGTTCAGCACCTGGGCTGAACCATCAGTGAACAAAACCATGTCTGGCTTTTCCTGAGGAATTTCAGAGACCTTTGAAGGTGGTGAGTGTGAAAGCATCACACAATCATGATCACCCCACGCGCCCTCATCTAAGGGATCAGACATTGCAGCCATCATTAATGAGGAGGGGTTGGTGATCTTTGCCCTTTTCAGGGTGATGTTAGGAGCTGTGAGAGCATTGAGCCAGTTGCTCCATCTTTGAGCAGTCTCTGTGATCACACGAGCTGAGGACAACAAAGAGAGAACAGCATGAGGACAATGTACAATGAGATGTTGCGTCAACACTATCAGAGCACAGGCAGTAACATCTAAAAATGTAGCTTGAACAGCGCGAAGGCATGGACCAAAACCGCTAGCATTCATGTCCAACTTAGCTGAATAATACTGAACTGGGAGCAGTTGGCCACCATGATCCTGCATCAAACACGCAGTCATGAACCCTGCATGCTCGTGCACATACTGGGTGAACGGCAGCTCAGGTTGCGCAAAACCTAAAGCGGGTGCAGATGTAAGAGCAGCTTTAAGGTCTGTGAATGCGGTTTCAGCTGACTCAGAAAACTGAACACTGTCTGTCTCATTAGGAATCCTTTCAACAAATCATACAGAGGCTGAGCTATTCAGGCATAATCCTCAATCCATGGGCGACAGTAATTACACATACCCAGGAATGAGCGGAGCCCTTTCACTGTTGATGGAGCAGTGAACATACGTACTGCAGCAACCCGATTAGGGAGGATGGATCTCTGTCCTGCTGTTACTGATAGTCCTAAAAATTGAACAGAAGTGGTGGCTAGTTGAGCTTTGGCAATGTTAGCTTTATGACCATGTGCACTGAGGTGAGATAGAAGCGCTAGTAACTCTCTGTGATGCACTTCATGATTGGGTGAGGCTAAAAGAATGTCATCAATGAATTGGACCAGGCTAGACTCCTTAACTGGACATTCTGTCTCTGACAGGTGACGCCTTAATGCTTGATGATAGATTGTTGGGCTATTATGCAGGCCCTGTGGCATTATCTACAGTATAATCACATTTAACTACTTCAGCAGTGAAGGAGAAATTTGGTCTGGCTTTTAGATAAAGTCCTTATTTTATATAAATATATTATTTAATTAATTATCTTATTATAAATACGATTTTTATTGTCTATATTCTTGTCGAATATAGTCCTTCAGAGCAAGCATTCGTGTCAGAAGATTCTGCGGAATCTCTTCTCACCTTTCATTCACGATAGGTGTAATGTTATCAAACTGGGTGCGCTGTTGGCAAATACAGTAGGGTTTTGTTGGATGAATTAACAAGACAGAGCAACTTCTCTGCCTAAAATTTATTTCCCCAGCAAAAGATAAAATTGATTTAAAAAATTTTTAAATGTTTAATGATAGCAATTAATCAGACTTCATAGTTGGATTTGATACTTTTTCATTTTTATACTTTTCTTTTCTTTTACTGTATGGACAGTTGTATTATGCTTTCTCTGGAGAATAAACAAACCTGGTAGATTGTCTTGAAAGTCTTTGCCAGTGTCGGGCTGGCCATCTGGAGCACCAAACATTCAATCTTTATGCACACAAAAAAATAAACTACACAGCAAAAAAATTTGTTTTAGGCTAACTTATCATATATTTTTGTATCCTTTGTTGTACTTCGTCCTTTTGCACATGCGCGGGCGTGGTACAATAATAATAATAATAATAAATTCACATCACTACTGTTACTACTACTACTACTAATAATAATAATAGTAATAATAATAATGATAATGCTGAATGGAGAAAGCGCAGTCAAAGAAGAATCATCATTGAAGGGGAGAAGAAAATGAAGAATAAATACATATCAATATTTACAGTTTGAGTTCGACACGTTTATGAGCTCTGTCACTTGCCGTCAATGGGCACCTAAGAGAGAGAACACATTTTCGGCATGTTAGACACACAATACCTCAGATTGAAACACGACTGCTCCCTACACGTAATGTATGTCATGTTCACAGCTTTCTGCGCACTGCTGCGGCAGCTCGCAAGATCCCATTTCTTAACGGCCAGATCTGCAGGATTTTTTAAAACAAATTCAAAAGAGGCCTGAAGACAGGTCTTCAGAAAGGCCTCAGTCCCCGGAGGGTTATAAAAAAGTGATCCTCATTTTTGAATGCTGTCTGACGCATACAGTAAAGCGCACACAGTAACACTAATACAACAACAACCTAGAATGAATAGGAATAAGAGGCCCTGATTATACTGCATGAATATTATTTAATACAACATAAATACTGAAAAAAAATTACACAAATGTAAGCCATTTTTTTTGTTATTCTAATGGTCTATTCCAAATGTCTATTTTTCCAGTTATTTCTTTATTTAAAGTCTAAATGTTTTTAAATGTAACAGTATTTAAAATAATAACAATAACCACATACAAACCAAGTTTCTTTGTAAAAATACATTTGTCAGCTAGTGAACTTGACTAGGGTTAGGGTTAGGGTTAAATAGCTAATGTGAACTAGCCATTCTGGTTGACTACCTACTGTATCTTGTATCTTTCCTCTCACACCACTTATGTTTTAAAGTGACTTTTCCCTTGAAAAAGAACCTTATTGAAAAAGTCCCTTGTTCGTTCGTGGTATATTTTTTTTTATCTGGGCAGGACGACCTCTTATCCTATTTTGCAGGTGTTGTGCTCACTATGATCTTATGTGAGAAAGCACGCTGCTTCCCCTGGACTGTGTCTTATAGTTCATCCCATATGAGTTTTTAATGTTTTAGTAGCAAACCTAAGTTTAAAAGTTTGTATGATTGTATGTAGTACTTGATTTATGCGAATATATTTGGTACATACACACGTGGACAAAATTGTTGGTACCCTTCGGTAAATGAAAGAAAAACTCACAATGTTCACAGAAATAACTTTAATCTGACAAAAGTAATAATTAAAAAAAATTCTATGAATGTTAACCAATGAAAGTCAGACATTGCTTTTCAACCATGCTTCAACAGAAAAAAATTAACTCATGGAACAGGCGTGGACAAAATGATGGTACCCCTAAAAAATACTGAAAATAATGTGAGCAAAGGGACATGTTAATTCAAGGTGTGTCCACTAATTAGCATCACAGGTGTCTACAATCTTGTAATCAGTCAGTGGGCCTATATATAGGGCTCCAGGTAGTCACTGTGTTGTTTGGTGACATGGTATGTATCACACTCAACATGGACCAGAGGAAGCGAAGGAAAGAGTTGTCTCAGGAGATTCGAAAGAAAATTATAGACAAGCATGTTAAAGGTAAAGGCTATAAGACCATTTCCAAGCAGCTAGATGTTCCTGTGACTACAGTTGCACATATTATTCAGAAATTTAAGATCCATGGGACTGTAGCCGACCTCCCTGGACGTGACCGCAGGAGGAAAATTGATGACAAATCAAAGAGACGGATAATCCGAATGGTAACAAAAGAGCCCAGAAAGACTTCTAAAGAGATCCAAGGTGAACTTCATGCTCAAGGAACATTAGTGTCAGATCGCACCATCCGTCGTTGTTTGAGCCAAAGTGGACTACATGGGAGACGACCAAGGGGGACACCATTGTTGAAAACAAATCATAAAAAAGCCAGACTGGAATATGCCAAACTACATGTTGACAAGCTTCTGGGAGAATGTCCTATCGACAGATGAGACAAAAATGAAACTTTTTGCCAAGGCACATCAGCTCTATGTTCACAGACGGAAAAAAGAAGCATATGAAGAAAAGAACACTGTCCCTACTGTGAAATATGGAGGACGGCTCTGTTATGTTCTGGGGCTGCTTTGCTGCATCTGGCACAGGGTGTCTTGAATCTGTGCAGGGTACAATGAAATCTCAAGACTATCAAGGGATTCTAGAGAGAAATGTGCTGGCCAGTGTCAGAAAGCTGGATCTCAGTCGCAGGTCATGGGTCTTGCAACAGGACAATGACCCAAAACACACAGCTAAAAACACCCAGGAATGGCTGAGAGGAAAACATTGGACTATTCTAAAGTGGCCTTCTATGAGTCCCTGACCTCAATCCTATTGAGCATCTTTGGAAGGAGCTGAAACATGCTGTCTGGAAAAAGGCACCCTTCAAACCGGAAACAACTGGAGCAGCTTGCTCATGAGGAGTGGGCCAAAATACCTGCAGAGAGGTGCAGAAGTCTCATTGACAGTTACAGGAATTGTTTAATTGCAGTGATTGCCTCAAAAGGTTGTGCAACAAACTATTAAGTTAGGGGTACCATCATTTTTGTCCAGGCCTGTTCCATGAGTTCATTTTTTTTAATATAATTCTGTTGAAGCATGGTTGAAAAGCAATGTCTGACTTTCATTGGTTAACATTCATAGAATTTTTATTTATTATTACTTTTGTCAGATTAAAGTTATTTCTGTGACCATTGTGAGTTTTTTCTTTCATTGACCGAAGGGTACCAACAATTTTGTCCACGTGTGTATGTGATTAAGTATGTTTTACATAAACAGATACTTACAAAAGTTCACCATCATGAACAGACTCTTGTTCTATTGTCCTGTGCTGTCCCGAGCATGATTTCTCCTCCTCCGTAATCCCCCCCACAGATTTGCGTTTACATTGTAACATCCCGGACACAGTTGTGTATTTACACAACCGAAAATAGTAGCTGGCGATAGAGACGTAGTTGGTTTGTCTTCTGTCCAAAAGGAGAAAAAAGAAGAAACTGCAAGTCATGAACTGTGAGACACTTGTTAATGCTCTGTGTGGATTTTTTATTTTTGTGACAAAAACAACGGTACTCTCAACAACATTCCTACTGCCACATCTATCGCGCAGTTCAGAGGGGAAATGAGTGCGTGCTGCGCGGATATGGCGCGGGCCCTGAGGAAGGACTTTATAAGTCTACTAAGCTGGGCTAGGGGTAGTTCAGTGGTTAAGGCATTGTACTATGGTTCAGAAGGTCCAAGGTTCAAACCCCACCACCAAGTTGCCACTCTTGGGCCCTTGACCAAGACTCTTAACCCTCATTTGCTCAGGTTTACGGTATAATGAGATAAGCTCTGGATAAGAGCATCTGCCAAATGTGTAAATGTAAGGTGAGTAACCAGGGGTTGTCTACATTTTCTTCTGATTTTCACAGTGAAATTGAAAAAAAGTGTTAGGTGGCAGGCAGGCAGGGTCAGGGGTAGCTCAGTGGTTAAGGCATTGGACTACGGTTCGGAAGGTCCCAGGTTCAAGTCCCACTACCACCAAGTTGTCCCTGTTGGGCCCTTGAGCAAGGCCCTTAACCCCAACTGCTCAGATGTATAATGAGATAAAAAATGTAAGTATACATTACACCGCTCTGGATAAGGGCGTCTGCCAAATGCCTAGATGTAGATGTAGACAGTTCAGTATAACAGTTGTTAACAGATGTTAATTGATGTTAATATGGAGTCCAGGTAGTTATTGGAGGCTCAGGTAGACTTTCCTGATTCTAGTCCTGAACTATTAAGCGACTGCATCTAAGTCCTCAGAAAAACAGTCAAGTAGAGTGAAACTGTACTCAGACACCGGACGCATCCCAAAGAGACACACAGGCATCCATGTAAGGGGATCTCCAACCAGAAGCAGGGCACCAGGTTGAGTCAGACAGGTCCAGAGGGCAGAGGAAGTCTTTGCTGGGAAAAGGGGCATAGATCATGTTCCCCTGCCAGACGAGAAATGGGGGGTTGCTTCCAATTTTACATCTTCTTGGGCTGAACATCAAAATGTTGACAGCCAAAATGATTGTTTCTCAAATTCAACCAGAGGTTTGGTTTGTGACGGTCAACCTGAATGACACATATTTTCATATAGAAATATTGCCACAACACAGGAGGTTCCTGAGGTTTGCTTTCGGGGGTGAAGCTTACCAGTATCGGGTCCTTCTATCTGGCCTAGCCCTGTCACCCCGCACATATAAAATGCAGCTCTGGCTCTATGATTCCAGGGCATCCATATTCTGAATTGTATAGACGACTGGCTGATCCTAGCTCAGTCTTAATAGCTAGCGTGTCAACATAGGGGATGTCGTCCTAGCTCATCTCCATTCTTTAGGATTGAGACTCAACACCATGAAAGGCGTCCTCTTTCCTGTTCAGAAGACAACATATTTGGGTGTCACATGGGATTTGATCACAAGATGCTATGTCGCAAGATGCTAACGACAGATGCTTCCCTCACTGGCTGGGCGTTCAGTCTTGGATGGCCATCCAGCACAAGGGAGCTAGAGAGGTCATCTTGTCGCATGGCACACCAATTGCCTCGAAATGATGGCTCTGTTTCTGGCCCTGAAACACTTCCTCCAGCAGTTGAGAGGCTACCATGTCCTAGTACGGGTGGACAACACTGTGGTAGTCTTGTACATAAATCGCAAGGGTGGACTGCGCTCGCGCCGCTTGAACAAGCTAGCACACCAGGTTCTGCTTTGGGCACAGGTCAAGTTCCTGTCTCTCTGGGCGATTTACATTCCAGGGCACATGAATGTAAGAGCGGACTTGCTATCCAGACAAGCTGTGACACATGGGGACTGGAATCTCCACCCCAAAATTTATTTGTGGAGCTAAACGGTTGGGGCCGCCACTAGAGTGATGGTCCCTTCGTGGGACTTAGCTATTGTGCTCGAAGGCCTGGCTGACACCCCTTTTGAACTACTAGAATCAGCGCCTGTCAGGCTTCTGTCTCTTAAGATGTTTTTTCCCATGGCTATTACTCCTTCGAAGAGGATTGGGGATCTGCAGGCTCTGTCAGTCTCCCCATCCTGCCTAGACTTTGCCCCTGGGCTAGTCAAAGCTATTATGCATCCTCACCCTAACTATCATCCGAGAGTTCCATTCTAGACCATGCACCCAGTCATTCTTGAAGCCTTCTGTCCTCCGACTTTCACAGCTCCGAAGCAGGAAAGACTTCACTTACTATGTCCAGTACGTGCTCTTCAGATTGACGTCCACTGCACTAGCCAGTGGCGTAAGTCAGAGCAGCTTTTCATTTGCCGTGCGGGTCGCAACTGGGGGGCGGCCGCCACTAGGCAGATGTTGTCACACTGGGTGAGAGATGCTATTGCCCTAGCCTATGAGGCGCGTGGTCACACTTCGCCTCTGGGAATCAGGGCTTATTCGACCAGGGGGATTGCCTCATCAATTGCTCTGGCAAGAGGCGTCCCTTTGCAGCAGGTGTGTGATGCGGCAGGCTGGTCCTCTCCACACACGTTTGTTACATTTGATAGTCTTGATGTCAATGCTACTCCGAGCTCGCGGATCCTCGAGTCAGCATCCCAGAGCTAGGTCTGAGAACTCCTTGGCTATTGTGCGCACACGCTACACAACCTGGGAGTTCAGACACTTACAGTGCGGCAGCGTTGGTATTCTCATTCCCATAGCATTTTCACGCAGCATCGAGTGTAGCTTTTGAAAGGGAACGTCTCGGGTTACTTAGCTGTAACCCTGTTCCCTGATAAAGCGGGAACGAGATGCTGCGCTTCAATGCCGCACTGCCAGCATGCCTGGATGTCTTTCAGACCAAATTGACCTGAGGATGTTTCCGGTTCACTCCTATTTATAACCTGCAGGTGCACCCTATCGGGTGCCATCACCTGACTGAGGTTATAAGCCGAAGTATTCGGTGTTTTGATACACACAGGCTTCACAACCGGAGAACAAAGAGATGTTCCTATAGCGTTTTTACGCAGTATCTCGTTCCCGCTTTATCAGGGAACAGGGTTACAGCTAAGTAACCCGAGACGTTCACCATAATACTCTACGTCCATGTGTCCCCGCATATCTGCTACTTTACCTAAGGCAAATTTATTTACAAAATGCTTGTTTTTTAGCCTAGTCTTAAACACTGAGACTCTGTCACGAACACTATTTGGAAGGCTATTCCATAACTTTGGGGCTTTGTAAGAAAAGCTCTGTCCCCTGCTTTAGTTTTCATAATACGCGGTACTGACAAGCGGCCTTTGATCGAAGTAGGCGTGGCGGATCGTAAGACACTAGCAGTTCACTCATATACTGTGGCGCGAGACCATTTAATGCTTTATATGTGAAAAGTAGCATTTTAAAATCAATGCAAAATTTCACAGGGAGCCAATGAAGTGAAGATAAGATAGGGGTGATGTGCTTGTATATTCTGGTTCTAGTAAGGACTCTCGCTGCTGCATTCTGAACTAATTTAAGCTTGTTTATGCACCTAGTTGAACAACCAGACAGTAAGGCGTTACAATAGTCCAACCTAGAGGTGATAAAAGCATGAACTAGTTTTTCTGCATTGTTTAGTGACAAAATATTCCTTAACTTGGCAACATTTCTGGATGAAAGAATGCTATCCTGGTGATATTGTCTTCATGAGCTTCAAATGAAAGATTAGAATCTATAAGCACGCCAAGGTTTTTTACTGTTGCACTAGATGGAACAGAAAGGCCATCTAAAGTTACAGTGTGTTCTCTTTCAAAAGCTACACTCGATGCTGCGTGAAAATGCTCCGGTTGTGAAACCTGTGTGTATCAAAATGCCGAATACTTCGGCTTATAACCTCAGTCAGGTGATGTCACCCGATAAGGTGCACCTGCAGGTTATAAACAGGAGTGAACCGGAAACATCCTCAGATCTTTTTGTCTTCAGGACCCCTTTGTGTTTGTGTTTGTGTGTGTTTATGTGCAACAGAAACACGGTAGGAAAGAAAAACTTTACTTACCGATAATGGCAAGAGTTAGTTGAGAGATGCGTGCCTCCGTGTGATAGATTTCTTTCGGAGGGCGATCTCCATGACTTTTTCTTTGAGTGCTTGGCTTTCAAGGAAAGTGCAAGCATTGTGATCTCCTCCCTATTAAGGCGCTTCGCGTGCGGCTCGCTTTCTTTAAAGAGAAACCGCAAGCCGCAGCGCATTCCTGGGGCTCGTGTGCGTATGAGACGGTATTTCCCCTTTCTATCGCGCTCTCCCCGGATCAGGAAGTTTTTAGTGTCCGCTTCTCAAGCGCGCTCCGGCGCTTCTTGTGAGCGGACGGAAGAGATTCCTCCCTTGCTTCCATGGAGATAGCATGCCGATCTGGCAGACGCGCATAATACAGAATTCCCCCTTTCTCTGGCGCTCTCACCGGATCAGGAAGTTTGTAGCGTCCATTTCTCAAGCGTGCTCTGGCGCTTCTTGTGAGCGGGGGAAAAAGACTTCCTCACTTGCTTCCATGGAGATAGGGTTAGGGTTAGCCAATCGGGCAGGCGCGCATGAGACGGAATTCCCCCTTTCTCTCGCACTCTCCCCGGATCAGGAGGTTTTAGCGTCCGCTTCTCAAGCGCGCTCCAGCGCTTTTTGTGAAGGGGCTGGATAGATTTCCTCTCTCGCCACAAAAATAAATAAATAAATAAAAGAATAAAAATCGCATTTTCCTCCTTGATGACCCCCTCTCGCCTTCCGGCCTCTTTGGTGATGCTGTAAACACCATCACTAGGTTTCAGGAGGCGAAACTCTGTGAGGTTTCTCCCCTGTCGGCCACCCAGTCCCAACCAGGTCTGGTCTCCACTAGGCGTGAGGCGCAGAAGGAGAGTGTGACGAGCTAGCTACCCCCTCGTAGAGACAGAGGAGGGACTTGTCGCGCTTCGCAATCTGCCTCAAAAAGAGAGAGAGAAAAAAAAAGCACCGGACCTGAGGAGCATTATCTCCGCCAAAAAGGAGGTCCTGAGGTTGACATGCCCAGGACCACGGGGGTGTCTCCCCCCGGGGAGGGATGTGTAAAATTTCCAATAAGGGATAAAGACTCCTTCCTGGCACCCTCTGGGGGCCGGTATCTAATCTCCGCCACCACTGGTATTTTGGGAAGCAGCGGTCTCCAGCGAAATGTTAGGTGCTCGGTTCCTTCCTGCCTTGTTTCAGGATGCGGGACACCTAACACCCCCCTCCGTTGCACATCATCCTCCGCGTTTTCAATGGCGTGGTCTTCACTTCCATGAAACCGGAACGAGTGCAATTACAGACTTTGCTGGGAAAAGGGCCCATAGATCATGTCTGCCAGACAAGAGATGGGGGGTTGCGTCCAATTTTACATCTTCTTGGGTTGAACATCAAAATGTTGACAGCCAAAATGATTGTTTCTCAAATTCAACCAGAGGTTTGGTTTGTGACGGTCAACCTGAATGACGCATATTTTCATATAGAAATATTGCCACAACACAGGAGGTTCCTGAGGTTTGCTTTCGGGGGCGAAGCTTACCAGTATCGCCTAGCCCTGTCACCCCGCACATATAAAATGCAAGGATGCAGCTCTGGCTCTATGATTCCAGGGTATCCGTATTCTGAATTGTATAGATGACTGTATAGCGTTTTCAAACAGCATCTCGTTCCCGCTTGTATCAGGGAACAGGGTTACAGCTAAGTAACCCGAGACGATCTATGACTAGAACTTCTGTCTTATCAGGATTAAGCAGAAGGAAGTTAATTAGCATCCAGTCTCTTATATCCTTTATGCGTTGCTCAACTTTTGCAAGCTGTTCTTTCTCATCTGGTTTTGCTGAGACATATAACTGTGTGTCGTCGGCATAACAATGAAAACTAATATCATGCTTACTGATTATGGTGCCCAAAGGAAGCATGTAAAGGGAAAAAACAGTGGGCATAAAACCGAACCCTGTGGAACACCAATCTCCACTAGAGAACATGCAGAATAATCACTATTTAAATCTACATACTGATAACGATCAGTCAAATAGGATCTGAGTGAGGAGAGGGCTGTTCCCTTAATTCATACTACATTTTCTAATCTGTACAAGAGAATACTATGATCAATGGTATCAAAGGCTGCACTGAGGTCGAGTAACACAAGCATAGTTACGCAACCCTGATCAGAGGCCAATAGGAGGTCATTTACTACTTTAACGAGTGCTATCTCTGTGCTGTGATGAGGCCTAAATCCTGACTGATACACTTCATGTATTTTCTTTCTATGTAGATTTGAGCATAGCTGCTCCGCTACGATCTTTTCCAGAATCTTAGAGTTAAAGGGGAGGTTTGATATCGGCCTGCAATTGGACAGCTGACAGGGGTAGAGGTCAGACTTCTTAATTATCGGTTTAATAACTGCTAATTTAAAAGATTTTGGAACATACCCAAAAAGATTGAAGAATTAATTATTTTCAACAGGGGTTCAGTTATTTCTGGCATTATCTGTTTTAGAAAATGTGTTGGTATAGGGTCTAATATACAGGTTGATGAATTTGCAGAAGACATAAGTGAAATTAGTTAATTCTCTTCAAGGGGAGTAAAGTATTCTAGATTCCGATCTGACATGGTAAGTTTAACATCTGCATCAATTACATTGTCCGGTTTCAAAGCCTCAATTTTATGCCTAATATTTACAGTTTTATTATTAAAAAAGTTCATGAAGTTCATTAATTTCTGGTTAATTTGGCTATGGTATTAAATAAAAATCTAGGATTATTTTTGTTATTTTCTATAAGAGTGGAGAGACATGTTCCTCTAGCTACACTAAGAGCTTTGCTATAGTTCAGCATGCTCTCTTTTCATGCTATTTGGAATACTTACAATTTAGTTTGACGCCATTTATGTTCTAATTTCTGAGAGGTCTATTTTTAAAGTGCGTTATATTATACCAGGGAGCGAGTTTCTTATCTCTATCTGCAGCTATGTTATCTAAGGTATAACGAAATGTCGACTCTAAATATTCAGTTGCCTGATCAAATTCTGTGGAGTCAGATGGCGATCCAATCAAAGTTGATAACTCTGGAAGATTACTGATAAAGCTCTGTGTGGTAGTTGATTAGTGAATGTACGTTTAATATGTTAGCGCTGTGCTGTGCGTACATTATTATTATGACGGACATTAATTGAGACTAGATATTGATCTGAGATAACTTCAGACAGTGGCATTGTGAATACATTTCTTATACTTAATCTGAAGAATATTATTAAACCTAAAGTGTGACCTGCTTTAGAAGTGGGTCCTACTACAGCATTGATTTACTCCTACCGAGTCCAGTATCGACATAAAAGCTGTTCTCAGAGAGTCTTTTGGATTCTCAAAATGAATATTAAAATCTCCAGCAATTAACGCTTTGTCTACAGAAATGACTAGGTTTGAGAAGAAATCTGCAAATTCACAAAGAAATTCAGAGTATGGCCCTGGGGGTCTGTAAATGATAATTAGCAGGATCAACTGAGCAGACTTAATAACTTTTAACGTATAAAGCATTAAATGGTATCGCGCCGCAGTACCTGAGTGAACTGCTAGTGTCTTACGATCCGCCGCTTCGGCCGTGGAAGAGGTAGAGGAGGTCTGCAGGGTCGGAGTGCACGCCGTAGATCTGGTAATTGTTATTATTGTCATAAAGAAGGTCATTGGGCTCGTGAATGTCACACGACGGCTCGAGATGAGGGATATGATGAACCACATATGGTATGAGGGACCGCTCTTGAATAAAAGTATCAGCTCTGTGGGAATTGAAGGAGTTGCTCAATGAAATTATTTCACGGTAACATGTCCTTCAGACAAGGGAATTCATTTTGTCTGTATGCCTGATTGTCCTTTTAATCTATTAGGATGCGATTTAATGAGCAGACTACACATGTCCATGACTTATTCCGAAGCGTAACTCACTGTTGAAGTGCTCAATTCATTTCCCTGTTCGGGGACACCCCATTGGAACTCTCCCTACTGATTCTGTTGTCCTAATGTACGAAGATGATTTACTGGTGTCCGCCGCTTCGTCTGCTGTCTGCAAAGAAGCCACCATCTGTCTCCTTAAACACCTGGCACAGAAGGGTTTCAAGGTATCTAAGACTAAGTTACAGTTTTGCAAAGACACTGTAAAATACCTGGGTTTTGAACTCTCCCAAGGCCAAAGACGGCTCTCAAAGGAGCGAATCCAGGTTATTCTCGACACCAAATGTCCCAGCACTAAATATGCTCTCCTGGGACTGGTCAATTACTGGCGTCAGTGGATTCCTGACTGCTCATTCTACAACAAACACATCAGAACAGGCTCTCACACAATGATCCGCTCCAACAGCTTTTGACATGGACTGCTGACATGATTGAGGCATACAAAGAACTCAAAAAGGCCCTATACTCCGCTCCAGCACTGGGCCTGCCTAACTATTAAAAACTGTTCCATCTATACGCCCATGAGCACAGGGACACCGCTTCTGCTGTGTTGGAACAGGAGCATGAGACCACGTGCTTTTTTATCTACAACTTTAGATGCTGTGGCACAAGGTTTGCCTGCCTGTCTCAGGGCTGTGGCCGCCTGTGCGGTGATGGTACAAGATGCTGAGAAAATTGCCCTCTCTCATCCTTTGATTTTGTTTTGCTCCACATCAGGTGAAACAAGTGCTACAGAACCTTCAAACACATCACATGATGGCTCAGAGATGGTCTGGGTATGAGATTATCCTATTTTCTACAAGTACCTTAGAAATAAAATCCACCTCTTCTTTTGACACCCTAGGACAGACCCGGGCATTTTAAGGCCCGGGGGCGAAGTACGGCTCGCGGCCTGACTCTGACTGGCTCGCGAAAGGTTGCTTGGAATTTAGAAAATAAAACCTACTTTCAAAATTTTGCATAATGCATGGACTAAAACAGCAGTGCTTTTACTTTGGAACCTGTTTACAGTGTGCGTGCATTGTTTACGTACAGGTACTCTGAAACAAGTCCGAGTGCATGTGATTAGCAACAAGTCATTGTAATGGTATCCCTTCAGAATGTTTGCACATGCCTAAAAAAGAAAGGTGGACACTGAAGGCTGTGGTTTCAAGAAAATATGGACTACTAAATATTTATTTACTGAAGTCGGGGGTAAACCCGTGTGTTTAGTTTGTGGAGAGCAGGTCGCCGTGTTTATGAAGTACAACGTGAGTCGCCATTACGAGACGAAGCATCCGGCCCTCTACAATATTTTCTGCTTCTCATTTGGCGCAGGTTAACAGCAGCTCAGATCAGAGAGCAGGTCAATGCCACACAGAGTTCTAGCAGCAGACACATCTCTAGAACAACTGTTACGAGGAGACTGTGTGAATCAGGCCTTCATGGTAGAATATCTGCTAGGAAACCACTGCTAAGGACAGGCAACAAACAGAAGAGACGCGTTTGGGCTAAAGAACACAAGAAAGAACACAATAAAGAAAACTCTTTGAATGAGAAGGTGTGTCCAAACTTTTGGTCTGTACTGTACACCGATTCATGTTACGCTTTTGGTATCGCTCGCGACTTCGGCCGCATCTGGCAATCCCGGGGTTTTCGTTCTGCTGACGGTAAGCCTATTTCTCATTCTTCTCTTGTTCAGGATTTAATAGATGCATGCTATCTTCCTCGTTCTCTCGTTATTGTAAAAACTAAGGATAATTTCTCTGGTGACTCGATGGAAGTGCGAGGTAATTACTAAAGATCGTATTACTAAAGAAGCGGCCCAAAAACAGATTTTCTTTCCTGACTCTGATTCTGATCTTATCAATACATGTTTTCTTGCTAGCTTTTTGATTCCTGATTTAGATTTATTGTTTTTACAAGCTTCAGCCACGCCGAATGATTCTGCTTTTTGGCAAGCTCAATGTGCCTACGTTGCTTCTGATGGTTTATGGTATTGTGCTGATGGTCGTTTGTGCCTGCCATCTCATTGTCTTCCGTTCTACCGTGCACAAAGGGGGGTTAAGGAAGATAACTCTTTTGTATAGCTAACATGCTTGGAACAATTGATTCATTAATATCTAGATGCTTGGTGTGTGCTCAGAATAATGTGACAAAGGGTTAAGGTAAACACGAAAGTATTGCTCCGTTTGCAGAGTGGCAAATTGATTTTATGCATATGCCTGCATGTGGCTCATTCAAATATTTTCTGGTATTTTAGGTGGTTTGAAGCTTTCCCATGTGTCCGAGAGACTGAAAAAAATGACTTTTTGGTGCAGTAAAATATATTAAATTAACCATCAGAACTAGAATTTATTAAATAAAAGTTAACATACCTACACATTTAATTCATGTAATAAATTAACTGAGTGGAAAGAGTTAAATATTATGTATTTACTTGTAATATTTAAATGTTTTATAATCACTCCACATAAACCTAGTAATATTAAGTACGTTTTACTTTGAAAGTTTAGTTTAAATTTCTAATTACACCGCGCATGCGTGTTTGGAGACGCTGCACCCGCGCTGTGGATCAGTCAGAGGTGCTGGAGCTTGTGGTGTTTGAGGTAAGTTTACCTTCCTGTTTTGGATGTGATTCTCGTTTTCCTGACTTCCAATTAATGTTCATCTTAATCTCAGGACGTACAATTAGCAATATTTCAGTTTTTAATAGTGTAGAGATTCACGTGATATAAGGGAGATCTCACTCTGCATTGGACACAAGCATATACCAAATGCAAATTAATACATATGAACATAAAGGTTTGTAGCATCATAAAACTGAGTAATTATTGAAAGAATTCATGTTTGGGTGAACTAAATACAAACTCAGCACTCATCATACGATTTCCTGACACTATAGATGTGCAAAGTAATCAGACTATGAAGTGTAGCCATCTCATGCAATTGTCATGGGTCTAGCTGGTGGTGCTGGCTAGACCCGGCTGATGTTGCCGTGGGCATATAGGTAGGCATGAAGGCAGAGAGGTTGTTGAAAACAGAAATAGTCTTTTTATTAACAAACAAAACAGACAAACAAAGGAACCAAAACAACAAACTCAAACTAGGGTTCAGGAAAAACACAGGGAACCAGGAGCTGACACAGGGAACCAGGAGCTGACACAGGGAACCAGGAGCTGACACAGGGAACCGACAGAGAGAACTGGGGATGAGGAAACATGGAGCTGAAGCTAACTAAGACACATAGGGGAACTAGAGATGAGACAGGGCTAGACAGGAGAGACAGGGCTGGAGAGACAGGACAAGACATGAGACAGAACACAGACTAGAGACGGGACCAGGGACTCAGACAGGACTAGACTGGCTGGGTTAGTGGTTAGTGAGGTTAGTAGCTACATGGAATGCTGGGGGCACTGGATGCTGACCTAACCAGGTTAGTATCTAATGGGGTTAGTGGCTAACCAGGTTAGTACTGACCTAATAGTGGGGAACTGAACACAAAAGGAAAGGCACACATGAGGCTATTCCAAACTAGCGGCTAACCTACTAGCAACCAGAACCACTAGCAGTCAATCCCACTAGAGGTTAGCCTACTGGAGGCTAACCCTACTAGCGGCTAACCCTGCTAGCGGCTAGGCCCTCATGTGGCTACACAAAACTAAACAGACAAAGAACTAGACTGGAAGACAAACACTGGGAAGACACAGAACAGTACTTACACTGTACACAGGAGGAGACACAGCCTAACTAAACATGAAACAGGACAGCTCCATGAATCCATCAACACAAGGAACATAAGGAGAACAAACAGTAGAGCCCTCTAGAAAAACAAAGGTAAAACAATATAACTAAAATATAAATTCAAAGAAACAATCAAAAAGGAATGCCCACATGACGGTAGTTACAAAAACAAACAGACAGACAAACAATGGTCGACCCAGTTTCCCAGAACAAACTGCTATTTATAGAAACTTTAATGAGGCACCTCAGTCCAGGTGAGCACTCATCACCTAACTGAGGTGCCTTCTGGGAAACTGAGTCAACCAACAAGAACTACACCAGACATGAACAGTGCCCTCTGGTGGGGGTTCCTAACAGCAATGTTCTACAAATGTTTTACTGATGCAAGATTATTGCTAAAGCAATTTAACCCAAGTTTAACAATCTGAAGTGTATGAAATAATGGTTCATTTTGTATTATGTTCTTTTATTATGTTCTTTTCTGTGTGAGTAAGTGTAAGTTTGTGTAAGTCAGCACAGGTAATTGAAGCAATTACATTTTTGTTTATCAAAATAATGATCTTTATCTTGTTCTTGTAAATGTTATACAGGAGGACAGACGAAGTGATGCCTGTTTGCACCATCTTAAAATCCTCGTACTCCGTACTGTTGAAGGGGAAGAACCGGATGATGTATCCATTATACTTGAAGGAAAGGAAATTTCGCAAGAATGTGGCGATACTGCAAAGCCATGTGCACTGCTTACTGTTCCTATGGATGCAAAATTTAACTGAATGCACTTTTATTAAAAAGACAACCTGTATCGAGACTGTTAATGTCAAAAACATTCTGTAATGTTGGTGAATAAACTGTTTAATAATATTTATGTTGTGTGATTTGTGAAAGATATCGATGAAATAATTACAGTTTCTTTACAAAATATAAATTAGCAATGTTCACATTATCATAGGGAGTAATATAAATAGATAAAACCAAGTAAGGGAAAATCTCACAAAACAAAATTATAGTAAGATTTACTTAACAATTCATAAAAACAAGGTTCCTGCTAATATAACAATAAATTAACTTTACTTGATTATTTCACATAAAACCAACTCGTGAATTAAATATAATTATGCAACTTTTACTTGATTTCTTCATGAGCGTTACTTTAATTATTAAGTAGATTTTACTTGACCATGATGGGTAAGTTGTACTTAATATTGGAGCAATAAAATTTACTTAACATTTACGCATGCAAATTGTTACGAGGATTTTATCAAGTAAATCTTACAAGTCCTTTTTTTCAGTGTAGCTAAAGAAATAATACATCGTTATGGCATGCCTCATGCTATTGACTCAGATAAAGGAACACCTTTTACATCACAGGTAACGCAGAATTTGTGTAAATATCTTTCACTGTCCTGGCATTTCCACATTCCTTATCATCCACAGTCATCAGGTATAGCAGAAAGAACAAATAGGACACTGAAAAAAAAATTGACTTGAGAATGACACCAAGAAAAGACGTGCACGTCACCACATGAAATTATATTTGGCAGACCCTTTCCCGTGCCATGGAAGAAAGGCAAACCCGCGATAGGAACAACTGATGTCGATGTACATATTGCTGAATATTCTGCTGCTCTAATAGACACTCTAACTAAACATTATGAACAAATTGCTGATGTGACTCCAATACCCTCAACAAAACCCACACATCCTTTTAATGTGGGAGATACTGTTCTGGTAAAATCTTTTGACCCCCCCACCCCCCCAGAAAACTGGGAGATTGTAAATATGACGGACCAGCAGAAATAATCGCAATCACTCGTACTGCTGTCCTACTGTAACTGATCTTTTTCCACAGTTGATCCATGCTACTAGGTTGAAGAGATGTCCTGTAGGCATGAGATCAAGAGATAAATAAATGCTTGTGTATTATTAACTTTCTTTCTTTGTGATTTTTTTGTTTCCTAGACTAGAAGACGTGCTGCAGTGATGACTGACCAACCTGTCACGTGACACAGAGGGATCGCCTTGGGTTGCAATGGGACGACTTCACTTCTGCTATTAATTTATCATTCCTGGTGGTGTCTTAGCTCCTCGTGAGGTGGGACGAGTGCAGATTGGATGTGCCCGCACTCCGAGCACTGTAGCATCAAGAAAGGCAATAGTTCACCACTAGTAGTTGTTTATGAATTGGACATCGCAAACAACATTTTTCACACACACCAGCTCTTTCACTCCACCTGTTGTATTTTTGTGTATCATTTTTGGTCATACTCCATCTTGTACACTTTGTAGAACAGCACTTGCCTCAGAATGAGGCTTTTTGGGCTCCTAATCCTGAACGGGGGATTGCAATACATAGTGCAACCTCATCCACATGATAATGTTTTCTGGTGATTCGCTAATTGGACAGCCAAGCAATATACCAATGAGTCTTGTTATGTGTGCCAACATTTCCCTTCCGCTGTAGGACAGACCTCACTGAAACTCTCCGTAGCTGCACGAGTTTGCATTAGCTCTTTTTGTCGAAATGGTACTCAGTATATTAACTCTAACCTAGCCCATAGTCTATTTTTGAATCAAACAGGGGCTGCCTGGTGGTGCCCGCTGATGCGCTACAATCGTAATTCCTCAAACCCTTGTGAATATTCACTTACTGCTTTAGATACTAGCCTCCTCCGCTTCAGCAAGGAGAAAAGAGCTCTCGTCACCGCTTTCCAGGCCTTCAACTTGCCCAATTTTAAATATCCTTACTGCTTTGTAGGAAACGGTTCTGTATTTCTTGGATACACGCATCTACTAGATATGTGTAATTAAGTATATTTTCCCTATTCTACAGATGGCTCTTGCCCCGAAGGTAATTGCTCACTAATTCACCCTGGCCCACATGGGACCACTAATCACTATTCAGATTGGTATTGGGTTTGTGATAAGGCTGCTTACATTTTTCTCCCCGCTAACTGCGCTGGGGTTTGCACCCCTACTCAATTTAGAGGTTCTTTTAAATCTTATGTTCCTGTTCCCACTGTTTTACCCTGAATGTCTGTTTGCACGGCCATATTTACAGTATGCCAGAAATGTGCCTTCTGTGTATAAGATCATCTGTGTCACTCTTCCCACAATCCTGGACATTTACTTTGCACTAGGTGAAAGAGGTGACATTTATATGTTTATAAGTAAGAAAAATACACAAATGTCAGGACATGTCAGAACTACTTCAGGACCCATAAACCTGCAGACCCCTAAATAAAGAGTGAGGGCCCAAGCTCACTCATTTACACTCCTGTGGTGTGAAAGTAACTGTGTGAAAGTGTCCCTGAGAGGTTGGTCTCATGTTTTGTTTTTATTATTTTTTTATCCAAACATATTTTTGTTCATTGAAAATTATCATATTGTCAAATTATCATTTTGGTATACTCTGTTTGGACAATGGGCCATTATCGTACCAGTTTTGCTCACGCTGCTGTTGTGTCTCTTTGGTCCATGCATTGTTCATTGTGTGCAAAATCTTTTGTATAAGTATGTTTCAGGTTATTTTCCTGTGCCGCGTCCGATGACCTATTATCCGCCGGCGACTTCTAGGAAGCTCTGAGTTTTCTGAGTTTTATTCAACAATGTTTCTTATGAATAAAAGGGGGTAATTGTAGGGAATATTTAATTTCTAGTGTGTTTCATGATGAGCTTTTCTGTTTGCATGAGAACAGAGTGTTTTCTTTCTTAACCACGACACGCTGCGCTATCAACAAACCCTTTCCTGAGTATAATCTATGTTTAGGGTCACCTCGACACACTGGGCTATAAACAAATATATTTCTTGGTATAATCTATGTTCATAATTGCAGAACTGCACCCAAGCTCCTGTCCTTCACGTTATCTTTTAATAACATTCCAGACCAGATGTAACCGCTCCCTTTTTTTGGTGCGTTTGTGTGTGTGTGTGCATATAAATACTTCTGTCTTCCACAATAAATTTGGAACATCTCACTGAGCACTGACTTGTGTGTTTCATTGAGGGGTTCCCTGGATCCAGGCGGGTCAGCAGAATACGTGCGGAACACTGAGTAGACCAAAGGGGGTCTACCGAAAACAAGAAATCCTTACACTTATAGAACGCAAAATGTCTGCTTTTATATAAACTAATGGAAAACAAATTTCAGATGATGTAATTCGCATGAAATGTGAATATACTGTAGGCGCATCCTATGCAGCTGAAATGTGTTTTTGCAAAATGTTCCTTTGCGTCACCTGGCAGTCATTTCAGGGATGACTTTAAAAGGTGACTGATTTAAATCTCCCGCTGTCGTGCTGCTGCGGCTTGGAATGCGACGGTAAGGCACATTTTGGTATAGTGCATCTTACCAATCCTGTTTATCCCACGCAGTCCGTCCCACAGGTGATTGGTCCAATCGGATGTGGTTGAGGGGCTTAACCATGCCTCACGTGGTTCCCCCTTTTGTGCATACATTAGCCCGATGTTTCGGCTCGAGTTGGAGTTTTAATACCTTTTATAAAGTCATTTTTCATGAGCTCTGTTCATGGTACCAATTTTCCATGTTTTTAGAAGCTTTCAATTCATATCAAACATCCCATATCGTTAAGGTTATCAGGATGGCACCATGCTGGAAGAGGGGTTCTGGAATGTGATCGATTGATTACTTTCTTTGGAGGCCTGTTCATCCCTACAGAGGAAACAGAAGTACTTGGCAAAAACCCAAAAAGCACAGGGAGAACACGCAAACTCCATGAACACAGACCCAAGAGAAGAATTGAACCAGGACCCCGGAGGTGCAGGGCGACAGTGCTAGCCACTGTGCTGCCCAGTTCTATGATGTGAAATGATTAAATGGATTACATGCATCCTCTGGTATCTCATTTATTTATTTACTGAATTTCCATATCTATTATTTGGGATATTTTTTGCTTCATAATTTATTTTTGTTTAGCATTTTTGTGTACAGCTGAATGACAAAGTATAACCTTGCATCTTGATTCTACTGTCAAAAAGTTATTTTTACAGACTTCCTAAACTAACAGTAGAATTTTTATTCTATTTCCAACTCAGGAAATATGAGTTAAAATCTTTAATATTTTTGTTAAGAATTATGTATTTTTCAAAACCAGAAGGCTTACAGAAGATTTACAAATTTGCCTACTGAATTACCCCAAAAACTGAAATAACATTTGGATGGGCAATTATTATTCTCTTAATTTTCAAAAACTTTTTTGTTGTATTTTATGTATCCTGAATTAGCATATGTATTATCTCAATATTGATTTAGATTTTTTAAATGACTTTTATACAGTCGTGGCCAAAAGTTTTGAGAATGACATAAATATTGGAAATTGGAAAAGTTGCTGCTTAAGTTTTTATAATAGCAATTTGCATATACTCCAGAATGTTATGAAGAGTGATCAGATGAATTGCATAGTCCTTCTTTGCCATGAAAATTAACTTAATCCCGAAAAAAAAAAAAACTTTCCACTGCATTTCATTGCTGTCATTAAAGGACCTGCTGAGATCATTTCAGTAATCGTCTTGTTAACTCAGGTGAGAATGTTGACGAGCACAAGGCTAGAGATCATTATGTCAGGCTGATTGGGTTAGAATGGCAGACTTGACATGTTAAAAGGAGGGTGATGCTTGAAATCATTGTTCTTTCATTGGTAACCATGGTGACCTGCAAAGAAACGCATGCAGCCATCATTGCGTTGCATAAAAATGGCTTCACAGGCAAGGATATTGTGGCTACTAAGATTGCACCTAAATCAACAATTTATAGGATCATCAAGAACTTCAAGGAAAGAGGTTCAATTCTTGTTAAGAAAGCTTCAGGGTGTCCAAGAAAGTCCAGCAAGCGCCAGGATCGTCTCCTAAAGAGGATTCAGCTGCGGGATCGGAGTGTCACCAGTGCAGAGCTTGCTCAGGAATGGCAGCGGGCAGGTGTGAGCGCATCTGCACACACAGTGAGGCGAAGACTTTTGGAAGATGGTCTGGTGTTAAGAAGGGCAGCAAAGAAGCCATTTCTCTCCAAAAAAAACATCAGGGACAGATTGATCTTCTGCAAAAAGTATGGCAAATGGACTGCTGAGGACCTTTGGCAAAGTCATATTCTCGGATGAAGCCTTTTTCCGATTGTTTGGGGCATCTGGAAAAAGGTGAGCGCTACCATCAGTCCTGTGTCATGCCAACAGTAAAGCATCCTGAGACCATTCATGTGTGGCGTTGCTTCTCATCCAAGGGAGTGGGCTCACTCACAATTTTGCCCAAAAACACAGCCATGAATAAAGAATGGTACCAAAACACCCTCCAACAGCAACTTCTTCCAACAATCCAACAACAGTTTGGTGAAGAACAATGCATTTTCCAGCACGATGGAGCACCGTGCCATAAGGCAAAAGTGATAACTAAGTGGCTCAGGGACCAAAACGTTGGGTCCATGGCCTGGAAACTCCGCAGATCTTAATCCCATTGAGAACTTGTGGTCAATCCTCAAGAGGCGGGAGGACAAACAAAAATCCACTAATTCTGACAAACTCCAAGAAGTGATTATGAAAGAATGGGTTGCTATCAGTCATGATTTGGCCCAGAAGTTGATTGAGAGCAGCCCAGTCGAATTGCAGAGGTCCTGAAAAAGAAGGGCCAACACTGCAAATACTGACTCTTTACATAAATGTCATGTAATTGTCAATAAAAGCCTTTGAAACATATGAAGTGCTTGTAATTATATTTCAGTACATCACATAAACAACTGAAACAAAGATCTAAAAGCAGTTTAGCAGCAAACTTTGTGAAAACTAATATTTATGTCATTCTCAAAACTTTTGGCCACGACTGTATATTGGTGCAGAAGTGTATGTCAACACCAGCCGTTTGTTTGGCATAGTCCTCATCAAACATTTGGGACTGAACAGATGTAAAGTAGGTGGCCCAGTCTCCCACCTAACCTGTGGAAAATAAACACATTAATATAACACTGATTTTAGCACAACCAGAAGGAATGTTATATTTATAAGTAATGTTGTACTGTACATGAAGAAATTTTCTCATGAAAGGAGAGATGGAGTGGTCTAATATGACTTTTGGGGTGGATGAGTAGTTGGCTATTGGGTTTTCCTTCATGACATTAAAAGATGTCAACTCCACAATCTTGTCGATGATGTTATCAGAAAACGACAGACCCAGGTACTGCATGATCCTCACAATTTCTCGACGAGGGTTCTGAATTTGAAATGAAAATAAACAACAATTATGAAGGCCATGAGCCTGCTATGTGATGATAATAATGATGATAGGATGGTCACTATTACTGTTATTGCTAGTTATTTAAATATTTTGGGGACATTACGCTCATTTTTGGAAATAAACTCATTACATACATGTTTTCCTTATTTTTTCTTATTTTTTATAGTTTTAAACTGGAAGCCATAGAAGACTTAGATTAACTATTGTACCTCTTTTATGTCCTCAAAGAAAATGTAAAGGATATTCCTCTTCTCTCTCTCTTTCCAGTAACCTTTCAAATGGTCGTACCATGATCCCCAGGCAACTGTGGACATAGGTATTTGTGAAGAACCTAATTTTAAGGTTCTACTTATTGATAGTTCAGATTATTAAACATGTTGAATCTTACATTTTCCCTCCATGAACTTCTGGAGATATTCTTCCCATGCACCCGATTCTGGATGAATTAAATTAATTTGGTCAAAGTGGTAGTAGCTGACCAGGTTTTCTTTAAGTCAAGTCAAGTCAAGTAAGCTTTATTGTCATTCCAACCATATACAGTTCAGTACACAGTGAAACGAAACAACGTTCCTCCAGGACCAAGGTGCTACATACATGCAAACGACATAAATTTACAACACAACGTAAGTTAGCAATGCAGATTTTACATTTTTAAGTTAACCTAAGCTATCAATTTTTATACTAGAAGAGACAACACTAGACAAAGGACAACAAAGTGCATGTGCAATTGTGCAATCAAGAGCTACATGATAACAACAATGTAACACAAACAATGTAAACACATTTCAGTACTGAAATGCCTTTTCTTTAGTCATGAGGTATGTGTTGAAGTAGTGGGAAAAACAGCAGTAGACAATTTACACTGTGTCAAAATATTTTTGTGCAAATAGCAGAGTGAGATAAATATTGCACAAATATTGCAAGGTAGTTGGTCAGGTCGTGTGGAGTAAATGTCTTCGATGGAGGGGAGAGAGACCCCAATGATCTTCTCAGCTGTTCTCGCTATCCGCTGTAGGGTCTTGTGGTCCGATATGGTACAATTCCCAAACCAGACAGTGATGCAGCTGCTCAGGATGTTCTCAATAGTTCCTCTATAGAAGGAGGTGAGGATTGGTGGTGGAAGCTGCGTCTTTCTCAGCCTTCTCAGGAAGAAAAGACATTGTTGGGCTTTCTTATGCAGAGAGCTGGTGTTGAGGTACCAGGTGAGGTTCTCCTCCAGGTGGACGCCCAGGAATTTTGTGCTCTTGACGATCTCCACAGAAGAGCCGTCGATGCCGAGCGGAGAGTGATCGCTCCGTGTCCTCCTGAAGTCAACAACCATCTCTTTTGTCTTTTCGACATTCAGAGACAGGTTGTCGTCTTTACATTAGTTCGTTAGCCTCTGCACTTCCTCTCTTGACTCGTCGTTCTTGCTGATGAGACCCACCACGGTCGTGTCATCACCAAACTTGATGATATGATTGGAGCTGTGTGACACTACACAATCATGAGTCAGCAGTGTGAACAGCAGGAAACACAGCGCTGGGGGGCCCCAGTACTGAGTGTGGTGGTACTGGAGGTGGTACACCCCAGTCACATTATTAAGCCTCTCGACTTCTTTGAAAGAAAGCTGGCAGAAGAATCGCATAGTAAAATCTGAATCAGTTGACAGCAAAGCACAAATTGCTTCATTCAAAGTTGCATACAGAATTGCCCAGTGCAAAAAAACTACAAACGATTGCTTATCCCCACCACCACCACCACCAATAAGTGACAAAGTATGCCTGTTATAACAATTGCACGTGTATTTTATCTGTTTTGAACTTGGTGTTATTTGATATTATTGGTTTAGAAATTTATATTTCAATAAATAGTAAACTTGGCCGATTTCATTATCATTTTGTTGACAAGTGAGGCCAAGTGGGGAATGACAGAAAATGTTTGAGAACTACTGCATTAATGGATTTGAATCCTTCTGAATCACTCACTAATGTATCATTAAAGACTCTGACTGTGGTTTCCTATGGTATACCACTTTAAGGTACTCACGAAAACACTAGAATCCACCGAATCCTTGAACTCTTGAATCTCACAAACTGACTCCCATCTGCTTTACAGACAGATCCATTGAATCTGTCAGATGAATCAGCCAGGACACATACTGTATACGCGCATACTATTTTGATTCTTTTTTGTTTCTGACCATAAAAATATAAATGACTGTTTATGGGTTTATGGGACTGTTTTCCACAATCTTGGAAAAGTGAAACAACTGCGGTTTGTTGTGTCATTGTGATAGATTTATTTCTTTTTCTTTTTTTTTTTTGCTTTGTCTCGCTCAACAAATCCTTAGAGTTTCTAGGTTCCGTTTGTTTCACTACATACTATGAGTCGGATGGATCCCACTGTTCAGAGAAATAAAATAATTTTATTAGATAAATCAGTATCCAGGGTTTTGAGTCTCTTATGTTTCTAACCCTGCAGGAAGTTTCCTAAACAACTCCAAACAACTCAGTTTCCTGAGCTATTGGTTTCTACAGTTACTAGCTAACAACTACTCAGAACAACTGAATAGTGTCATTTTCAGTTTGTATTCTATGTTGTTCTTATAAAAGATATACAAGATAACTTAAGACTCAACTGATCAGAGTAAATGAAGAGAAGGATTTGTGAATTCTGAGCATAATAAAAACAACCACAGGTTTCTTTAACAGACGTGATCAGGTTTATTATGTGAGTTTGGATTTTCTTATCTCTATGTTCTACCCCATCAAGGTTTCTGTCATAATTCTGTCTACAGTTAGTAGAAGATAGCATGTAAACTCTACCTATAAATGCATTTATTTGGCATCATTTGAAAATTAAACTTTTAAAATTAAAAGTTTTCGAAAACGTCTCGGGTTACTTGGCTGTAACCCTGTTCCCTGATAAAGCGGGAACGAGATGCTGCATGAAAACGCTATGGGAACATCTCTTTGTTGCCCGGTTGTGAAGCCTGTGCATGCCAAAACCGCCGAATACCTTCGGCTTATAACCTCTGCCAGGCATGACGTCACCGAATAAGGTGCACCTGCGGGTTATAAATAGGAGTGAACCGGAAACATCCTCAGGTCAATTTTGTCTGAAGGACGTCCAGGCACACCAGCAGTGCGGCATCGGAATGCAGCATCTTGTTCCCGCTTTATCAGGGAACAGGGTTACAGCCAAGTAACCCGAGACGTTCCCTTTCAAAAGCTACACTCGATGCTACGTGAAAACGCTATGGGAACGAGAATACCAGCGCAGCCGCACTGCAAGTGTCTGGAACCCCCAGGTTGTGTAGCGTGTGCGCACAAGCCGAGGAGGTCTCAGACCTAGCTCTGGGATGCTGACTCAAGGATCCACGAACCCGGAGTAGCATTGACATCCAGACTATAAAATCTAACAAACGTGTGTGGAGAGGACCAGCCCGTCGCATCACACACCTGCTGCAGGGGAACGCCTCTTGCCAAGGCAATCGATGAGGCAATCCCCCTGGTTGAGTGAGCCCTGATTCCCAGAGGCGAAGTGTGACCACGCGCCTCGTAGGCTAGGGCAATGGCATCTCTCACCCAGTGTGACAGAGTCTGTCTAGTGGCAGACCCCCATGGCAAATAAAGAACTGCTCTGACTTACGCCACTGGCTAGTGCGGTGGACGTAGATCCGAAGAGCACGTACTGGACACAGTAAGTGAAGTCTTTCCTGCTCCGGAGCTGTGAAGGCGGAGGACAGAAGGCCTCGAGAACAACTGGGTGCATGGTCGAGAATGGAACCTTGTGAAGATAGTTCGGGTGAGGATGCCGAATAGCTTTAGAAGTAATAGCCATAAGAAAAACCATCTTAAGAGACGGAAGCCTGACAGGCGCTGACTCTAGTGGTTCGAAAGGGGTGCCGGCCAGGCCTTCGAGTACGAAAGTTAAGTCCCATGAAGGGACCGTCGCTCTCGTGGGCGGGTTCAACCGTTTAGCTCCACGAATAAAACGGGCAACTAAATGGTGCTTGCCCACAGAAACCCCATCATTCAGAGCGTGACAAGCCGAAATAGCGGCTACGTACGTTTTGAGCGTACTAGGGCATAAGCCCGAGGACAACTTTTCTTGCAGAAACTCCAGCACTGAAACAATCTGGCAGTGAACTGGGTCTACATGTCTTGCCATGCACCAATTTTCAAATACACTCCATAAAATGGTTTCAATTACGCTGGCTGAAAGCCCAGCATGTTTTAGTTGGTCCCATTCAGGGGCCAAACGTGAAGGTTCTAGAGCTCGGGCCGGGGATGAAGTATTGTCCCCTGTGCCTGAGACAGACGATCCCTCCTCACTGGAATCACCCAGGGTGAGCTGTCGAGGAGAGATATTAGATCCGAGAACCACACTCTGGTCGGCCAATGGGGTGCTATCAATAAGAGGAGCAAACCCTGTTGACGGACCCTCGCCAGGACTCCTGGGAGCAGAACTATAGGTGGAAACGCATAAAGGCGTAATCTGGGCCACATGTGGGCCATTGCGTCCAGACCCAGGGGAGCTGGATTGACTTTTTACTTCGGGGTGAAGTTTCCATTCCCCATGTTTTACAGCTTGTCTGGATAGCAAGTCTGCTCCTACATTCATATGCCCTGGAATGTAAATCGCCCTGAGGGACAGGAATTTGTCCTGTGCCCAAAGCAGAACCTGGTGCGCTAGCTTGTTCAAGCGACGCGAGCACAGTCCACCCTGGCGATTTATGTACGAGACTACCGCAGTGCTGTCCACCCGCACTAGGACATGGTAGCCTCTCAACTGCTGGAGGAAGTGTTTCAGGGCCAGAAACAGAGCCATCATTTCGAGGCAATTGATGTGCCACGCGAGAAGATGACCTCTCCAGCTCCCTTGTGCTGGACGGCCATCCAAGACCGCACCCCAGCCCGTGAGGGAAGCGTCTGTCGTTAGCATCTTGCGACGACAAGACGGACCTAGAGTGGGACCCAAAGTCAGAAACCGGGGTCTGAACCACATAGAAAGGGTACGAAGCCCCCAGCGCGTAACCCTTATTAGCCTCTGGGGGTTGGCCCTTGAATGAAACCCCCTGGCTCTTAGCCACAGCTGAAACGCTCTCATGTGCAGAAGGCCCAAAGGTATCACCGTGGACGCAGCTGCCATGAGACCTAAAGATTTCTGAAAGTGATGAATAATGACCTTCTGGCCTAGCTTGATTTCCTTCAGGGTGTTGAGAATGGATTCGACACGAGCAGGAGACAACTGTGCCCGCATTGTGACCGAATCCCATGCGACACCCAATATGTTGTCCTCTGAACAGGAAGGAGAACGCTTTTTGTGGCGTTGAGTCTCAATCCTAAAGAATGAAGATGGGCTAGGACGACATCTCAATGTTGAAGCGCTAGCTCCTGAGACTGGGCCAGAATCAGCCAGTCGTTTATGTAATTCAAAATACGGATGCCCTGGAGTCATCCATGCATTTTTTATATGTGCGGGGTGACAGAGCTAGGCCAAATGGAAGGACCCAATACTGGTAAGCTTCGCCCCCAAAAGCAAACCTCAGGAACTTCCTGTGCTGTGGCAATATTTCTATATGGAAATATGCGTTCTTCTGATGGATTGTCACAAACCAATCCTCTTGTTGGATTTGAAAAACAATCATTTTGACAGTCAACATTTTGAATCTGGATTCCTGAGATAGCGGTTCAAGCCGCGAAGATCCAAGATCGGACTCAACCCTCCCCCTCTCTTGGGCACCAAAAAGTATCGACTGTAGTAGCCCGACTCTCTCTCTGGGAGGGGAACATGTTCTATGGCCCCTTTGCCCAGCAGAGTCTGTAACTGCTGGGCCAGCAGATGTGCTCGATCCGGTTTCACGGAAGTGGAGACCACGCCGTTGAAACGCGGAGGACGATGTGCAAACTGAATCCTGTAGCCTGTGCCTACAGTCCTTTGTACCCAAGGAGATACACCTGGCAGTAGTTTCCACGCTAGGTGTTTCCATGTTAGGTGTTGGGAGATGAAGTGTGGCAGGAGATGCCTGAAAACCGAACTTTTCATTGGAGGAAACACCAGTGGTGGCGGGGATTGAACACCGGCCTCCAGGGAGTGCCAGGGAGGAGGCCCTGTTTTGTGATGAAAACCAGGCGCCCCTCCCCGGGGGGGGACACCCCCACGGCCCCAGGCGCACGAACTCAGGGCTTCTTCTTGAAGAGCGGAAGCTCCTCAGATCCGGTCTTTTCGAAGCAGATTTTTGAGAAGAGCGGCGAGCCCCACCCCAGTCTTTACGGGGGGGGTGAGCGGCTGGTCACGCTCTCCTTCTGCACCTCGCGCCTGATAGGGGCCAGACCTGGCCGGGGCCGGGTGGCCGACGGTCCCGGTTCTTGAGCACGGCGGGGAAGGAACCTCCCAAAGGCCTGTTCGTATAGCTTTGCCTCCCGAAACCTAGTGGCGGCGGAATTAACAGCGTCGCCAAAAAGGCCGGAAGGCGAGATGGGGGCATCGAGGAGGACAACACCATCCTTATCCTTGATGCCCGTGAGGTTCAGCCACAGATGCCTCTTCGTGGACACCATGGCAGCCATGGAACGGCCCACAGCACGGGCCGTCCGCTTGGTTGCACGGAGAGACAGGTCTGTGGCTCGGCGCAGCTCTGCAAACACCCTGTCATCAATAGCACCGCCGCTGCTCAGGTCCTTCAGCAGGTCAGCCTTGTAAACCTGCAAAACCGCCATGGTGTGCAGTGAAGCACCAGTCTGTCCTGCTGCCTGAAAAGCTTTACCCACCAAAGCAGATGTCAATCTGCACGGCTTGGAGGGGAGAATAGGCTTTTTCAGGGAGGATGATGTCCCAGGAGAGAGATAGCCCGCAAGCGTCTCTTCTATCTGGGCATCATCATATAACCGCGTGCTTTCGCATCAATGATATTCGAATAAGTCGAAGGCACAAAAACACGCGATGAATACGGCTTGCTCCATGAAAGAGTTAATTCATCATGGATGTCACCAAAGAAGGGGAGAGAGAGACGTTGAGGCTCCTCCCCCCGGCCACCCGACAGACACCTGTCGTTCAATCTCGAACGCTTGGGGGAATCTCACTGCTGCGGCCAGTCGATATGCAATCGCTCTACCGCACGCGTTATAACCTCTAATAATTCCTCAAAAGCTCTGTCAGCACTGGAGGAGCGTTGTGAGGAGGCTACTTCCATGGAAGCGAGAGAGGAGGATTCTTCCGCTCCTTCACAAGAAGCGCCGGAGCGCGCTTGCGAAGCGGAAGCTAAAACTTCCTGATCCGGAGAGAGCGCGAGAGAAAAGAGGGAATTCCGTCTCGTGCGCGTCTGCCAGATCAGCACGCGAGCCCCAGGAATGCGCCGCAGCTCGCGGTTTCTCTTTAAAGAAAGTGAGCCGCGCGCGAAGCACCTTAATAGGGAGAAGATCACAGTACTCACAGTCTCCCTGAAGCCTGAGGCGAGCGTGTTCTTCCCCAAGCACTCGAGACAAAACTCGTGAAGATCGCCCTCCGAAAGAGATCTATCGCACGGAGGCACGCATCTCTTAAGCAACTCTGCCATATCGGTGAGTTAATGCTGTTATTTTTATTTCGCTTTCGTTACGGCTTGTACATGCACACGCAAACACAAAGCGGTCCTGAAGACAAAAAGATCTGAGGATGTTTCCGGTTCACTCCTATTTATAACCCGCAGGTGCACCTTATTCGGTGACGTCATGCCTGGCAGAGGTTATAAGCCGAAGGTATTCGGCGGTTTTGGCATGCACAGGCTTCACAACCGCGCAACAAAGAGATGTTCCCATAGCGTTTTCACGCAGCATCGAGTGTAGCTTTTGAAAGGGAACAAGCATATTAATGTGTGATTTATCATGTGTAGCCTGAAATCTCTTTGAAATGGTTGGTTTACCATTCAAGGTTTTAAAGTAATGTGTAAGTGGTAATAAAATCTGTTCAGTAGCATTCATTCACAATGGTTTGTCATTCTTTTGAAAAGTTTGTCTTTAGAAAAAAGTTTGGTAAACTTTGACATAAACTGTCGCATCCATCATGGATAACCCCTCTTGCAACTACAAGAGGTCACCCTTGCTCAAATAAAACATTTCTTCCTTTGCCATGTTTCAATATTTGTTCCCCCAATTAGTTTCTGTTAATTTAAGTTACATTTTTTATTAAAATGTAAAGAAAAGAAACGAATCGCAATACTTATGGGATTACAGCGAGATAGAGAGAATTAAAATAAAATAGACTAATGTTCAGATGGTTTATCGACGCTAATCATTACTACATCTGGACAATCAAAAAGAAGATATTTTATTGGACATACAGGTCCAGGCAAAAGTCTGGACATATTTTAATTTGAATCGTTTTTTTTTATTTATTTATTGTTTTCAACATTATATATTAATCTGTTCTCAACCATGCTTTAATCTAACGATTTGGCTCTGTACCATGCTGACACGAGTCTCACAATTGATCCCGCTTTTTCGACCACGTCTTTTTCCAATGATTAGGCTTTTTTACAATGCCAAATGGGCCAGGCTATCTGCATTCAGGTTTTCAGACATGCCTCCTTCAGAAAAAAAAGGCACTCACTCTTGTATAATTTGTGTCAATCTCCTGTAAGCGGATTCCTCACGCTACCACTACTTTGTTGGCCCAATGTCTGCAAATTTTTGGTAACCTTTTGTCAGTGCTCCAACGTTGGGCCAACAGTAGTGCATACATTGAGTCAATGTTGGTATCAGTGGTTGGCCCAACATTATTTTGCCCATTGGCCCATCATTGGCCCATTGGTGGTTGGTTCAGTAGATAATCACAAGGTTGGCCCAACATTGGTTCAGTAGATAATGGCAAGGTTGAAAATTGGAATTGAAATTATTTTGCTTTAGCCAGTGCATCAGGCTCTCTCAATGATGCCATCACATCAAGAGCTCATATGAGGGTTGGTTACCAATCTAGTACATAAATAACATTTAAATAACTATATATTTAACTCAGTGAATACAGCCATTGGCCCAACATTGGCCCAATGTCGCCTTTGTTGCTCCTATTCTCCCTGATAGGCAGCAGCATTTCTCTGTGTTCGCACTACTGGCTGACCAATGCTGTGTGAGTGTGTGCTCATGTCAGGAAGTAGAACCACTTTCTACGTGTGAATAACGTGTACAAGGACAGACATTTGCTTTTTTTTTTTTTTAAAGATTTCTAGCTATTTTTGAGTATAATTCTGTTTCCTAAATATTTGCCTATAGAACTATGAATATTTAGTGATCCACAATGATTAAATAATTTGTAAGAAAATGCAATGCATTGAGAGAAGGAGACAGAGAAACAACAACTTGCCTATTATTGCTCATGCATGCTAGTGTGTGTTGAAAACAAACACTTTTTATGCTGCCAAAAGACATTTAACAATTTTACTGGAAATGTACTGTATGTCTTATTATCATAAATTATATCTAAGTGTGCTTTAGTTTTCTATATTGTATTCTTCTCCACTGGTAAGGTAGGTCTTTAACCTTTGTACTGTTTTTGAAACACAATTGGTTCTTACTGTATACCTAGTTCTTGCTGTTTGGTAGTGTTGATTGCAGTGTGATTTGTTCTCAGGTAATTAATCAAGAGTAGTTTCAGGCTTTCTTAAGGTGTGAATTGTGGGCACGGCTTAGCTACGTATATTGAAGGTGTCTCTGCTACAGACACAAGTGTCTGTCGCAGTAAATAAGCATACCCTGCAACAAAGTTGGTCATGAATCTAGATAGCAAGTGTACATAGAATTGAAAGAGAGAACATAAAAAAGAGAGAAATTCTTACAATTTTTTAGACAAATATCTCATTCTGTCTAGGAGTTAAGGATGTGTGTTCAACCTATCTCTGTCAGTTCTCACAGACCAAGATGCTTTTACTCTCACAGTAGAGGCAGATCTCCCAGAAACCTCATCTACCCTCCAGTACTGTCCCATTGTCCTGCACTGGTGGTAGGTGGGCTCTGGAACTGCCAATCTGCTGTAAAGAAAGCAGATTTTATCTCAGCCCTAGCTATCCATACTCTTCTGATTTTCTGGCACTAACAGAGACCTGGATATCTCCTCAGAACTCAGCTACACCAGCTGCCCTATCCTCTGCCTATATATTCTCTCACTCTCCACGAGAAACTGGCAGAGGTGGTGGTACGGGTCTGCTGTTGTCTAAGAGACACTCTCTACTGGTGTCCTGCAGGGCTCAGTACTTGGTCCTCTCCTGTTCTCCCTCTATACCCGGTCTCTTGGTAAGGTCATATCATTGCATGGATTTTCATACCATTGTTATGCAGATGACATCTCATCCTGGATGGCAGCTCATCAGCTGAAACTCAATCTGAGTAAAACCGAATTGTTGTTCATCCCTGGTGACTCATCCCCAGGTCAAGATCTTGTGATATCCCTGGACAACAATCAAATCACTCCTTCAGCCACTGCCTGCAATCTTGGGGTAACCGTGGACAATCATCTGTCATTTTCCCCACACACCGCTAACCTTACTCGGTCTTGTAGATTTCTTCTTTACAATATCAGTAGAATCTGCCTATTTCTTTCTTCACAGGCTACTCAGGTGCTTGTTCAGTCCCTTGTTATTTCAAGACTGGACTACTGCAACTCACTCCTGGCTGGCCTGCCTCTGTCCACGACTCGTCCTCTGCAACTGATCCAGAATGCAGCAGCACGTCTTGTTTTCAACCTTCCCAAGTTCTCCCACACCACCCCACTCCTCCACTCCCTGCACTGGCTTCCTGTAGCTGCCTGCATCAAATTCAAAACACTGATGCTTGCCTACAAAGCTAAAAATGGCCCAGCACCCACTTACCTCTCTGCTCTAATCACACCACGCACTGCGCCACGTTCCCTCTGATCCTCCAGCACTGCTCGCCTCATCCCACCATCTCTCAGGGATCGAGGGCGGCATTCATCCAGACTCTTTTCTGTTCTGGCACCTAGGTGGTGGAACGAACTTCCTCTAGATGTCCGTACAGCAGACACTTTGACAATCTTTAAACGACAACTCAAAACATCTATTTCTCCAGTACTTCTTCCCAGTTGTGTTAGACTAGTGGCACTTTGTTATTGACCTAGTTAACCCAGCGTGAGTATCTATCCAGTGATGTAAACTTTAAAGCACTTTTTGTAAGTCGCTCTGGATAAGAGTGTCTGCCAAATTCCTAAATGTAAATGGATTTGATATGATATCAGCTAAACAATAGTGATAATGTGTAGTTATTCATTTCAGTTTTTTCTGTTGTTATTTATGGGTTCTTTGTGCTCAACTGAGAACACTGTCAAACAAGTCACTAGATGGCACTTATGTAACGACTCTGACTTGAAGAGTCATTGAGAACCGTTCAATTCTGTTTTAATAAGTAACCTAGGTTTTGCGTTGATCTTTGCCCAGTAGAAAATGAACTAATCACTCTCCGAGACTACTCATTCTTCTGAGTAACGTTAAAGATTCGTACAAAAAGAACAAATCGTTCATGAACGACCCATCCCTAGCTGCTGATTAAATCCTGCAGCCAAGCTAAACACAAGCTAAAGTTTTTTTGCCTGTTTGCTCCTAAATACAGGTGGGCTAATATTCCTCCAAATGAGATGTAGATACCCTTGAGTAAGACATAAGAGTGTTGAAAATCTGTGGTGTACCCAGAGGAAACCCACAAAGCACGGGGAGAACATGCAAACTCCATGCACACAGAGATGGGAATCAAGCCTGGCCGGGGATCGAACCCGGACCCTGGCGGTGCAAGGCGACAGTGCTAACCACTACACCACTGTGCCATCTAGTTTGTAATCATTTCATCACAAATAAAATTAATAAATACATTTCTGGATGTATAAATGTGTCTTATTATTATTGGCGATGATGAAATGAGTCTAAGTTAAATGATAGTTTTCAACTTTGCCATTATTTACTGAACCAAGGTTGTGCCAATGTTGGGCCAACATATGCACTGCCATTGGGACAATGTTCGCGCATTGGTGGGGCCAAAGATAGGTTGGCCCAACATTGGCACAAAAAATTATCGCAATGTTGGACCAACCTATCTTTGGCCCCACCAATGAGCGAACGAAAATAAGAAAAAACACTGAATTTGAAGGTATTAGTCCAAACCCTTGACTAATCCTGTATACAGGCTGTACATGTTTCATTTGTACATCACAAAAGAGCTCTCATCTTGTCTTCTGTTGACTGGGACTCACAAATACTAACTACTTTATATAAAGTTTTCCAAAAAAATTTTTTTTACAAGAAGGTATATATGTTTTCCTGTTTGTGACTCTAATTTGAGCTAGTTAACTGGATTACAGGCACCCTGTATGATATCTTGGTTATTTGTTTAATTATTAATTAATGTATTTATTAATTGACTTGCCATATTTTCCATATATCAGGATTATTTGTCCTTGGTAATTTCATTCTGCTTTGTATATTGGTGCACAGTTGAATGACAATCAATCAATCAATCAATCAAAGTTTATTGGTATAGCACTTTACAACACTGAAGTGACCAAAGTGCTTTCCAATAAAAACACATACAAAATTTGCAATAAAACATAATAATTCATAAATATCACATTGCTGTTCAGTGCCACATTGTTACTGAATGTTAAAAGCCAACCTAAATAAATAAGTTTTAAGTTTGGATTTGAAAAGTCCAAAGTCTGTGATAATGCGAATATCGGGGGGCAGAAAAGGCCCGGTCCCCCCAGTGTATGTACCTGACTCTGGGCACTTCTAACAATAATTGATTAGATGATCTTAAAACTCTGTTAGAACTTCTAACATTTAAAAGTTCTGATAAATAAGGAGGGGCAAGACCATTAAGAGCTTTAAAAACAAAAAGTAAAAGTTTAAAATCGACTCTAAAAGAAACTGGAAGCTAATGGAGAGAATAAAGGACTGGGGTGATGTGCTGGCGTCTCAATGTGCCAGTTAAGAAGCGTGCTGCCGCATTCTGTAGCAGTTGGAGGCGGCTAAGGGAAGACTGAGAGACACCTACATAAAGTGCATTACAGTAATCAATTCTTGAGCTGATGAAAGCATGAATAGTTTTTTCCAAATCAGTGCGGTTTAAAAATGGTTTAACTTTTGATAAAAGACGCAACTGATAAAAACTAGCTCTGACCACACTGTCGATTTGTTTATCAAACTTGAAATTGTTATCAAAAATAACCCCAAGGTTTTTAACAGTAGGTCTGAGTTTTACTGACAATGCACCAATGTCACAACTTTCTTGATCTCCAAAGAAAATGTATTCTGTTTTATCCTCATTTAAAAGAAGGAAGTTTGCTCCAAGCCACTGCTTTATGTCAGCTAAACAGTTAATTAAAGACGCAAGTGCATCACTTGTCTTTGGCATCACTGTAACATAAATCTGTACATCGTCTGCATAGCAGTGGAAACCTAAATTGTATCTGGCTATAATCGACCCCAGCGGCAACATATATAAAGAGAACAAAATGGAGCCTTGGGGCACACCACATCGCAACGGAGCAACAGAAGAGGACAAGTCACCAATCATTACAGAAAAGGTTCTATTTGTTAAATAGGAAGTAAACCACTCCAGTGCAGTGCCTCAGATGCCGACATGATTCCTCAGGTGAGACAAGAGGACTAAATGATCAACTGTATCAAACGCCGCTGTTAAATCAAGTAGCACTAGAATAACAGGACACTTGGCATCAACAGATAAAGCAATATCATTGTGCACTCTTAGTAGTGCAGACTCTGTGCTATGCCGTGATCTGAAACCAGACTGAAATTTCTCCAAAATAGAGTTACTTTCTAAGAAGGACTGTAGTTGATTAGAAACAATTGTGTAATTTAGCTTTGATCTATTAGAAAAGTAATTTGTACAGGCTTTACAACAGTAGAATTTCCCTACTACTTCCAAATCGCCCCCTTAGCAAATACAGGTTAACATCTTTAATGACTACTGAATTACCCCAAAAGCTCAAAAACATTTGGATAATAAATTAGTTAAATGAGCAATTTTATTAATTTTTTTATAAACAATACAGCCCAAATAATATTATTTCATATTTTATAATAATCTCAGTGCTGATTCAGATTCCTTTTAATGACTTCTTTTATATACTGGTGCGGAAGGGTATGTCAACATTAGCCATTTGTCTAGCATAGTCCTCATCAAAAGTCTGGGTCTGCGCAGGTGTGAAGTAGTTGGCCCAGTCTCCCACCTCCCCTGTGGAAAATAAACACATTAATGTGACGCTGACATTGGCAGGACCCAGAGAAATGTTTGTAATGTTGCATATCCACACCTTTTCTCATAAAAGTAGAGACAGAGTGGTCAAATATGACGTTTGAGACAGATGCATAATTGGCCATTGGGTTTTCCTTCATGACATTAAAAGATGTCAACTCCACAATCTTGTCGATGATGTCATCAGAAAGCGACAGGTCCAGGTACTGCATGATCCTCACTATTTCTTGACGAGGGTTCTGAATTTGAAATGAAAATAAATAAACAATCCTGAGCTGGACATAGATCTGCTATGCACATGATGATGATGATGATGATGATGATGATCAAATGGTCACTTCTGCTGTTACTGCTAATAACACATATTTGGGAATAAACTCATTTTATGCAGGCTTTCCTTTCATATGGTTAGACTGGAAATCATCAGACCATATTGTGTTATACATTAACACAAGTTACACATTAATTTTGGGAGATACCTCTTTCATGTCCTCAAAGAAAATGTAAAGGATATTCCTCTTCTCTCTTTCTTTCCAGTAACCTTTTACATGGTCATACCATGATCCCCAGGGCACTGTGGACATTAGTGGTATTAGTAAAGAACCTCAATATAAGGTATTATATATGGGTCTTTTAGATTATTAAACACTGTTGAACCTTACATTTTCCTTTCATGAACTTCTGGAGATATTCTTCCCATGAACCTGGCTCTGGCTGAAGTAGACTCATTTGGTCAAAGTGATAGTAGCTGATCAAGTTGTCTTTAGCATTTCGAGCTACATAAATAACCTGGAAAAATAAAAAACAAGAGGATTCTTGCCAGGGCTTATCAGGGCTTATGCCACCTATACTGGCCACTGATCAGGGTTTTGTGTCCTTGTTTGTTTTGCTTGATTTAGGGGAGATTTTGACTGAATTACTCATACTATTGTTTTGATTTCTTAGAATATTTTGGAGGCGTTAAATGAACGGTCCTTGTAGATATAAATTGTGACTTCTATGTTAAAGCAATCTTTCGTGTTGCACAAAATTCTGGTATTAGTTTTCACTGTTATTTTGAAGTGCAGTTGTATTGTATTTCAGCAAAGCCAGGTTAGAAACATCAGTTTTATAAAGGTGAGAAGTGTGTCTCTAAGTCACATGGAGCTGTTGTCTAAGATGGATGGCTGGCAGCAATGGTTCTGGCTAACATCATAAGTATCAAATTTAATAGTATTTTTTGCATCCTTCTCTTTATGACTTAGTTATTATTTATGAGTTCTTTTAGGTTAAAGTTTTTCTTAGCTGTAGCTGATGGAATAAAGCTTAAATAAACATTTTCTGAGGGCAACTTCAAAATCAAGGTCTGGTTATCAGGGTAAGTTGCTTTGCCTGATACCTGCTATGGTTTTATTGAACTACTGAAACAGATTAAGGCTCACAGTAAACCAGACCCCCTCCTCCCCACCCCCACGATCGTTATTAAACTACACTAAACTGGTCAAGATGCCATTTTTTGAACCCTTTACTCTGCGTAAGTATTTATTTATTTAAATAAAATATGATTCAGTTAGCTTACAGGTATTTTAAACAGTTAACATTATATACTGTACATGAGGGCAGCGAGTTTCCTCCTATCGCTCCACTGTGGCACCTTAACATTAATGAGGCGCACTTAGCTAACATTAAGTTTCAAGTTATCGCACTGTACAGGAGCTAGGGAGCTAATCACTCATGATCCCGATCTGATTTGTCCGGGTTAAAAAATCTGATCCTTTATAGAACTCGTGATTCACAAACTCTTTTCTTCATTTACTCAGATCAGTTGAGTATTTGTCATTTCTTCCTTTTTCCCACACTGTCATGTCTTCTTCCTCATATGCTTATGTTTTCCTCCTGGCTGTCATGCTCTTTCATATGCCCCACGCCTTTACACACCGGCATCTCATTTACAACTAATTTCTCCTGGAATTTAAGAAGGCGTAGAACGCTGTCTCGCTGTCTTTTTCGTGTTATTTCTTTCTGTTCTTGACCTCGTTTGTTCTCGGTATTTGCTTCTAGCCTCTCGTTTCTGATCTTGTTCGCTGTTCGTCTCCCTGCTGGTTTTGACCTCTCTCTTCATTTCGTCTCTTCGTCTCTGCTCACCCTCCTTTTGGATTTTCGCATCGCTGACTAACTCATTAGCTTTGAACTATCGCACTTATCACGCTTACGTCTCTGCTCGCTCCCTTTTTGATTCAATCACCGCTGACTGATTTAACTGACTTTTTGACCTATTGCACCATCTCTGAATTACATCACTAGGATTTCTCCCGAAATACAGAACTACTTGACGGACCAACGCCCCCCCCCCCCCCCCCCCCCCCCCGCACACCCGCCTCATTCAAAACAGCGTCTGAGCCATGCCCCTTTGGCGCTGTAAATCTGCACTTGGGTCCCCTTCCTCTAACCCTCTTTATCTATTTGCTTCGTCTGACAGTCCTAAGTTGTCTTGTTGCTACAGTAACAAAAATAGATAAATGCACACTGAAAATTACACAATAAAGTTGTAAGTAGGTAATACCTAGGAAATGTAGGAACAATTGACTGACTGACTTTTTTTTTTTTTTTTACTTCCGGCGCGCGCTTAAAACGAGAGCAAAAGGCGATATCCAGAAAACCAAGAAAACAATAATCCAAAACGTGAGACGTGAGCGAGATCCATGAAACAAAGCGTGGATCGAGAGCACACAATAATCTGGCAATGAGTGGTTATTTGTGAGTGAGTTAAATAGGGCAGAGGGATGAATGAAATGAGGAACAGGTGTGCTCGAGCCGGTGAATGAGGCGGAAAAACGGAAGCACATTAACGGTGTGTGGAATGGAGTTGCAGATGACCATGGTTTGGATTGACAGGTGGGCGTGACCTGGTGTGCAATGAGAGACTCAAGTGACTCATAGAATTCGTAAGACTCGGATCAGTTCAGTGAGTTATTCAGAAGTTTTTAAATCCGTTAACGGATTCAGGTTTTTCATCTCTATTAAACACTCATGACCGTATATCTCTTTTTCTCCACTTTGCCCAGACTTTTTCCCAGCTCCAACGTCCTGCTCCATCCTAGCACACGTGGCCGTGCAAGTGCTCAGCTAAAGAAAGTTCAAGAAAAACCCAAAGTGTTTAACAGTTAAGAAATAGTGGCACTTCAGTACTCGGTTAGTTAAGGCAGTAGTCTCTAACCTTTTTTCATCACAGACCTGTTTTATGCTAGTTTTCCATGAACTGGCCATCACGCGCCTAATGCATACAGTAGATAGTCAACAGGAATGGTGCATGCGCGTATAATTTACTTTTCATATGAATTACATTGTCAGAATTTTTTTTTTCATTATTTTATATAAAAGCGGACATCTCGCTTTCTATAAGTATATATTGCGAGGCAAGTATACACAAAGTTTTGGTTTATTTTTTGATGTGCTCAAGTTCACCGAAAACATTACAGAATAGTGCACCCTGTTTGCTTTCATTATTTTATAAAATCATATTGTTTTGTCGTCATTGTGAGTTCACTTAAATAAAAGTAGAGTCATATAAAGGCTATGTAGCTTATATAGTTTTTATATAGTTTCTGCACATCTGACAAACTTTTTCTGATGCACACGAAGAGTCTGTTTTCTGGCTGTACACTAGTGTTACACATGATATAATCCAAAGCATAGATATTAAGGTATACATTTACTTTGCTTAAATTTGATGCACATAGAAACGCATATATTTAATTTAAATTCTAAATTTGTACTGTATTTTAGTACTGTGGCTGTAAATTCGTTTAATGTTTCACTTGTATTTCATAAGGTTTTGCCAGCAGCGGTACAGCGCAATGAGGGTCATTATTTATTAAAGAAAATTATGATGATCATAACAGCCTACTGCATTTCATTTTTATAATAATGCAAAAACACAAGCAGGGCTAAATAACATCGACATCTGCTGACGCAGTAGCACGTCCTGACAATGTTTTAATTTTATGGTTACTTAGTTTTTACTAATCTACTACAAATTTAAAGAACACAAAGTATAAGATGACACAAAACCCTACAGGAGTAGCTTTTCTAATTACACATGATAAAATCTAAAGGCTCAATGTGTTACCGCTTACTTTGCTTAAATTCGATCATAATAGGATTTAACTGAATTCTACATTTGTACTGTAATTTTAGTATTTTGATTATAAATTTGTTCAACTACAATGTTACACTTGATTTAATCTACTACTACGTGCAGCACTGAAGGAGCTGTGGCTTATTAATCTTTGAGAGAATGAGCTAAGGCCCGTGGTGTCAGTCTATAGTTACAGTCTATAGCACCACTCAGCGGTAAAATCCAGCAAATGCACAAACCCAAATGCTGCTGTGGCAGTAAAACCATTATTCTGGTTGACTACCTAGTGTACAACATACAATTACACAGAATCAGTGTGAGCACTGAGCTTGTTTTTCTGTGATGAGACATTCCCATCTAGAAGTGATGGGGGACAGTGACATCTGAGGTGTATTCCTTATGTTCAGTCTGCTCGATATTACATTTTTATTTGCTGTCACTGCAGACAACCCCGCCTCATAAACATAAGTTGTTGGAAATGAACGTCAGCAAAGTTGAAGTTGCTTCAAACACCCATGCTTATTGGAGCATGTGAATCGCATGTTGCGATGTGCAGACAGAAATGAGTATAGGACAAGCTAATCATTTTTCAAAATAAAACTGATGTAAAACTCTGAATAAATAAAATAAAACTCTGCAGGATCTTTTCATCAATAAAATGTGCATGTTAGTTTGGCTTTTGAGTGGCTACTGCTCATCTATGAGTTGTCATGGGTCGGGGTAGAATAAGGTGAATCCAGATGAAGCAACTCAACGTAGGTGGTTCGTAGTCGAAAAGCGGAAGTGAGTGTCAAACATCAGAGAATCTATCAGCGAAGTTTACGAGCTGAGCCAGGGTGACAGGACAGTTTGGAACTGTGTGCCCATTCCAGGACCTGAGAATGTAGAGTGTGGGGAACAAAGAGGCGGTTAGGGGGAACATTACTGGGGCCAGGTTCATGGGAGTGGGCTTGCTGGACCTTCGATATCCAGTTCGGCTGCAGCGAGCAGGCAGGAGGAGGGGATGATGGTGTCATTTTTGGGGGCATCATGAGTGGGTGAGAATTGCCTGGAGAAAGCATCTGGCTTGGAGTTCTTTGATCCCGGGCGGTATGAGAGGGTGAAGTTGAACCTGGTGAAGAAGAGTGACCACTGAGCTTGGCGAGAGTTGAGCCTCTTGGCGCTCCTGAGGTATTCCAGGTTCTTGTGGTCAGTTCAGACCAGGAATGGAACCTCCGTCCCCTCCAACCAGTGTCTCCATTCCTCTAGGGCAAGCTTAATGGCTAAAAGCTCTTGGTTACCAATGCCATAGTTCATCTCAGCAGGTGTTAAACGGTGAGAGAAGAAGGAGCATGGGTGCAGTTTATTATCGTGCATAGATCTCTGGGACAGGATGCCCCTACCCCCATACTGGAAGCGTCAACCTCAACAATGAATTGTTGTGACGGATCCGGGATGGTGAGGATAGGGGTGGACGTGAATTGCTTTTTAAGCTCAGCGAAGGTTCTTTCAGCTTCCTGGTTCCAACTGAACTGGGTCTTGGGTGAGGTAAGGGCTGTGAGTGGAGCAGCGATGGAGCTGTAGCCCCAGATGAAGCGGCAATAGAAATTTTCGAACCCCAAGAAGCTTTGAAGCTGCCGTGAGGTGGGAGTGGACCAATTCATCACTGCTTGAAGTTTGGTGGGCTCCATCTCAATGCCTGTGGGACCAATGATGAACCCGAGAAACTTGGTCGAAGTGGTGTGAAATTCACACTTCTCTGCCTTGACAAACAGGTTATTTTCCAGGAGCCTCTGTAGTACTTGGCGAACGTGGTGTCTGTGTTCCTTCAGGTCACGAGAAAAGATTAATGTGTCATCTAGATAGACAAACACTAAAGAGTTGAGAAAGTCCCTGAGTACATCATTAATGAGAGCCTGGAAGACAGCGGGGGCATTAGTAAGGCCAAATGGAACCACCAGCTCCAACTTCTCCTTGGAGAAGTTCAAAGGCAGTAGCCATTAGTGGAAGCTACAAAGAAGAACCCAGCACCCCCTGGAGAGGAAGAAGGACGAATGATCCCGGCCGCGAGGGATTCGGTAATGTACTGGTCCATGGCCTGGCGTTCCTTGAGTGACAAAGAATATAGGCGGCCCTTGGAAGGCGTGGTGCCTGAGGGCAGATCAATGGCGCAGTTGTATGGTCGGTGGGGGGAAAGGGAAATGGCGTGGGACTTGCTGAATGCCGCCCTGAGGTCATGGTATTCTAAAGGGACGTGGGTGAGATCCGGTAGCTGCTTCGTGGGGGTGGGGCTGAAGCATGACGTGGTGGCAGATCGTAAGCAAATTGTTGAACATGGGCTCCAGGCTAGGATAGAATTCGTGACCCAGTCGATCTGTGGGTTGTGACAGGTTAACCAGGGGAGGCCCAGAACGACCGTGGCGTGAGAACCCTCCATGATAAATAGGGAGGTCTGCTCTGAGTGGTTGCCCAAGACCCACAGGCAAATAAGAGGGGTCCTGTGACTGATAGAGGGGAGCAAACTCCTGTCAAGAGCCTGGACTTTGAGATGGGTCTCCAAAGGCAGGAAGGCTGAGGCCGCATTAATAAGGTTACGGTCAGAGCCTGAGTCAATTAGTGCCTGCACCAGGTGGGGCTGCTGTTCATGGATGAGGAAGACAGGGAGTAGCCAATGCTGGTAAGGGAGTCTTTACTGGACAGACCTTGAGTTGGTGATCAGACCTTCCACAGTAGAAACAGGCCCCCTCTACTCTGCGTTGTTGTCGTTTCTCAGGGGAGATGCGGGTCCTGCCCAATTGCATGGGCTCCTCCTGTTCGTGGGCTTGTGGTCTCGGGGTAACTTTAAGTGGTGGTGTCCTGGCTGATCTCCGAAGACGTGAATCTACTCGGCCCGCCAGATCTATGAGCTCCTGGAGCGAGGAGGAAAGTTCCTGAGAGACTAGTTGGTCTTTAAGTGTTTCTGACAGGACCTCAAGAAAACATGTCGCTCAGTGCTTGTTCATTCCATCCACTTGAGAAAGCCAGTGTTCGGAACTCGTAGGGCGAGCGGGAACCTTGGCGGAGATTCAATAGCTTGAGTCCTGCTTCTCTGCCGTGACATGAGCGATCAAATACTCTCCTCATTTCCTTCCATTTCCAAAATACTCAAAGTTTGAGCAACAAGGGTCATGGGCCTCCCAGAGTGCCGTGCTCCACTCTCTGGCTTTCCCCGAAAGGAGCGTGATCACATATGCGACTTTTGAGCGTTCAGAAGAGAAAGTGGAGGTCTGTAGTTTAAAAATCAATGAGCACTGAGAAAGGAAGGATCGGCAGGTGCCTGGATGTCCTTCACAGGTGGGAGGGGCAGGGAGACGTGGTTTACTTTGTATGTGGTGGTCCCTGCTTGACATTGGAGAGAGCTGGAGCTGTTGAGGCTGGGTCGTGATGTCAGCAAGGGCTCCGAGAAGTGCGCCTTGACTCTTCAGCGCCAATTTCATGCGGTCAACATCGGCTGGATCCATATCGCTGGCTGGATTATTCTGTCAAGGGACGAGGCAGAACGAGGTGAATCCAAGTGCAGATGTATAATCACAACATTAAATGGAAGCGTGGTCGGAAAGGCGAAAGCGCGAGTCAAAAACCGGAAGATCAATCAGCGTAACGACTAAGCCAAAGTGCAAAGCGAGAGCTGTAGTCAAAATGGGAAACGTTCATTCGGTAACCGGGAAATCAAACAGCGAGACGACTATCCAAAAAATGTTAAACAAAAGTCGTAGTCAAAGCGAGGAAGTGCGAGATCAAGGCCAGGAGATCAAACAGCAAAGCAACAATTTAAAGCGAGAGGTGAGAGACGAGAAAATGAAACTAATTTGGCAAGAAGGCGAGAAAACAAAACGCGAGAAAATCGAAGCGAACAACACTCAATAATCCAGCAATTTAAGCAACACTCAGCGCGTGCTTAAATGCTGAAGTAATCAGCCTGTTGATTCAAGACGTGTGCAGACGGGGCAGGAGCGGGGGCATGGGAAGTACACAAACAGGTTAGTGTAAACATGAGCACGTGGAGGAAAGAACGGGAAAAAACGGGCTGACAGGCGTGGATCATGACAGATACCCCAGGCAGCATTGGAAGGGAGACAAACCAATAGATGATGAAACTTTTGAGTTGAGGATGTACTCCCCCCAGGGCAGGAACTTGCTCCAAGAGGAGACATCCCGGGAAGCCTATTGGCGCCAATTGGAATTGGGGGTGGAACCCTGAGGACAGACTGGGGTGGCTCCAAAACTGCGAGTTGAACTAAGGCTTGTGGTCTGAGACAATGTCCTTGGGAAGGCCGTGGAGTTTAAAGACATGCACTATCATGAGTTCATCCTTGGCGGAAGGGTGTTTTCGCAGAGGAATGAAGTGCACTGCTTTAGAGAACCGATCCACCACCATGGGCGATGTTGGTGTGTTTGCACTTTACACAGACGTCTCATGTCGCCAAAAAACTGGAAATATCCTTGTTCAATGTTGGCACCAGAAACTTTACTCGACTAGGGACAGGGTTTGAGCAGAACCAGGGTGGCAGTTAAGCTTGGAGCTGTGCCCCCATTCCAGAACCTGAGATCATAGGGTAAGGTGAACGAAGAGGCGATTGGGGGGGGGGGGGGGGGGGGGGGCTATGTTACTGGGCCCTGGTTACTCGGGGTGACCAGGGGAGTTCTCAGAGACTAATTCGTCTATGAGTGCTTCTGACAGACCCTCAAAGAACATGTTGCTCAGTGCTTGATTGTTCCACCCACTTGAGAGAGCCAGTGTAGTTGTAGGCCCAGAAGAACCTTTGAAGGGTTTCAATAGCTTGCGTCCCACCTCTCTCAAACACCCTCCTAAACTCCTTAGAAGAGTTCTCAAAGTTTGAGCAGCAAGGGTCGTGGGCTTCCCAGAGTGCTGTGCTCCACTCTCTGGCTTGTCCAGAGTGGAGCATGATCACATATGCCACCTTGAAATGTTTACAAGTGAAAGTGAAGTCTGCAGCTCAAAAATCAATGAGCACCGAGAGAGGAATGAGCAGCAAGTGCCTGGATCTCCTTCATAAATAAGGGGGGCAGGGAGACACAGTTCACTTTACATTCAGGAGTTCCTGCCCCGCACCGGAGAGATCTGGAGCAGTTGGAGTTGGGTCGTGATGTCAGCGAGTTCTTGCTTGGTGCTGAGCAGCTCCTGCTGGTGTGCTTCAAGAAGAGTGCCTTGACTCTCCAGCACTGATCTCATGCAGTCAACATCTGCTGGATTCATATCGCTGGCTGGATTATTCTGTCACAGAACGAGGTGAATCCGCAGATTAATTCGCAGATGAATGAACGCAACGTAGACGGGGCGTGGTCAAAAAACGAAAGCAAGGGTCAAACATTGGAGAATCTATCAGCGAAGTGTCTGAGCCAAATTGCAAAAATGAGAGCCATCGTCAAAAGAGGACACATTAGATTGGTAACTGAGAAATCAAAAAAATAAAAAGGTTGCCCACCCTCACAGCTGACCGATAACCCCAATTAAAATAACCAAAACAAACATACAAAATAAACTCCACCAAAAGACACAAATAGGATATAAATCTATAAGAAAAAAAGAAACAAACATGGAAATCTTAATAGCAAAGAAACCATTAGGCAACCAAATTTCGCAACTAAAATTAGACAATAAAATGAGCCAGTAAGGTGTTTCTGCTCTTCTCCTGTGGGGAGAAGACTGACTTCAGCGCTCACACACTCAATACACCTTCCCTCACAGATGCTGAGGGCATACGCACACACACATACCAACAAAGCGTTGAGGCAAAGGAGAAGAAAAATAAACAAACAAAAAAACCTTTAAAGCAAATCAAGCAGAGCAACAGCAAAAGAAAGCTTAGAAAAACAAACAAACAAAAAAAACTAAAGTTTGAAACAAACAGCAGAAATGCAAAAGCAGCAAAGGTTTAGCACAAAACAGCTTAAAGCAAAACAAAACAGCAGTTTAAAACAAAACAAAGTTCAAAGCAAAACAGCAGTGTCCTCCAATAATGCTTCTCACATAGCACCATCATGGGAAGCTAATTAACGTTGCAACGCCATTAGTTTGTTGTTCAACACAATAATTAATTAATAATAATAATGATTTAAAAACAAATATCGTGCAACTTAATTCTAAGATCCCGCCAGTGGGGCAGACAAACCATGTTCAGGGGTTTACTGGGGGAACAAAACACTTTCGTAATGCTAGGTGAACGCCTGTATCCGTTGTACTGACTCAGTCTTGCTTGACGCTCAGACTCTGCAGCGGAACAACCTCAGCCAAATGCCAGCCACGAGGCTTGAACAGGCCGTGCTATGAAAAACACACTAATATGAGCTTCGGTGCGTAACTCCTAATTCTGCCAGCATTGATTCACATACCTGGATGACGACTAAGTGTGATGCCGGAACCAAAGGGGCGGGACTCGTGACACCAAACCATCTTAAAAACCACTTTATATAGTTCCCCACTATCCAGTGATAGGACAATCAATAAGCAACCAGCCAACCAAAATCTGATAGGAAGAGCTTCACTTATCCTGCCACATATTTAATATAAATGTGTAGGGGGCGGGGGTGTATGGCATGTGGTTGTTGAAAATGTTTTCTGATATATGCTCTTCACAGAAAATGTCTTTCAAAAGAAAATGTCTTTGTCTTTCAAAAAATTGCTTCTTTGCTATTAAGATTTCCATGTTTGTTTCTTTTTTTCTTATAGATTTATATCCTATTTGTGTCTTTTGGTGGAGTTTATTTTGTATGTTTGTTTTGGTTATTTTAGAGACTTCCACCTTGTCCCCTGGACACGCTCCAGGCCTCTCATGATCCTGTACAGGATAAGTGGTTTAGAGAATGAGAAAGTGAGAGAGTGCTTTGACCAAGTACATGGGCTTATACTGTAAGTGTTTAACATTTACATTTAGGCATTTGGCAGATGCCCTTAACAACTTGAAATGTAACATTTTCATCGCCTTACACATCTAAGCAGTTGAGGGTTAAGGGCCTTGCTCCAGGGCGACTTGGTGGTCGTTGGGTTTGACCTAGTCCAATGCAACTGCAAACTAAAAGTTTTAACTACTGTAAGCTATAGGGACCTTATTTGGTGCTGTTTAAACACAATGATTAGAGTGTGTTTGGTTGTTTGGGCCTACAAGATAATGGTATGTGATGTTTAGAGAAGTGAGTGGCAGGTTTTAAGCTTTTTTAGCCACTTGAGTAAAAAATCGAAAAATTCCAGTTCTAACAGCAGGCCTGTAGCCACAGCACATAATCAGCCACATTCTCTTCGCGCCTCGTCATTAAGGACATTTTCATTCATAATGGTATTCACCATCAAGCTAATACTTACTTCACTCCAATAAGCCCCTAGCCTAATGTCAAAGTATTCCCAGTTCAGGTGAGAATCAAGTGTGATGACATCATCAACCCATCGACAATTATACTTGTTGCCAACTATATTGATTTTCGTTTATCAAAAGATGAACCCCTATTTCCTGGGAGGCATAAAAAATAGATTTTGCAGCAATAGAAAAATGTGTACCTATAAATACTTTCAGATGTGGCTAAAACATTAGTGTTTGAAAACTGACCTTGTTTTAGCCTGCATTAATATTTACACCCACCTTGCATTTATTTTCCCAAAATCCTTCAGGCACAAGGTGTATGGGTAAATGTGTCTTAATGAGTCTGGGAGGTTGCATTGTTTTTATTAGGTCCAGTCCTGTAGAACAAACAAAAGTCTTATCAAGCAATGCTGTAATTATATGTCAAAAGATATAAAAGTATGTACTGTATTTGTACCTGATGGAACTGGAGGAGGAAAATGAATCTCCAGAAATGGGCTGCGTACAGGAGTCGGAGCTCTCTTACAAATTTCAGCGTCTCCATTATGCAGCAACAGATCCACTATTTCCTGGATCCATGTGGTACCTGATTTATGGATAAAGTAATTCCTAGCTTTAAATGTATTTATTTAGCTTTAACTTTAAAATGTATTCATTATAAAGATTACATGTTTAAAACAGAACCTGTTTGTCCTTGAAAAAAAAATTAACCTGTACATTTAGTTGCTCTAACAGTTTATTCTCTGGGTTACTGGTCAGAAGGTTTGGGAGGTCATGCCCCAGCACCACCAAGCTATCACTGTGGAGGCCTTGGTCAGAACACTTGACCCTATCTGTTCCATGGAAGAGATAGGGCAGTGGTGGCTCAGAGGGCTAAGGCACTGAGTTACTGATCGGAAGATCGGCGGTTCGATTCCCAGCTCAGCCAGGTTGCTGTTGTTGGGCCCTTGAGCAAGGCCCTTAACCCTTATTGCTCCAGTTATGCTGGGATGTGCGAAGAAGGAATTTCACTGTGCTGTAATGTATATGTGACAAAATAAAGACTTTAATTACTGTATCCTGGCTGACCCTACACACAGACCCCATCTTCCTAACTGGGATGTGCAAAAAATATTTCATTGTGCTGTATGTTTCATGTAACAAAGGACTGAATCTTAATCTTGAAACTCCTGGCTCTGGATATCTTTTTTCTATACTTAAAAAAAAAAATCTTTTATGAATACTGGACTCAATACAGTATCATCCTGTTTTTGGACCAAATGGTCCAAACACTCTGTTCTCTGACATTGCCGTAGTTTTAATGTTTCCTGTTTCCTTAGATGTATAATTCTTTTGATTGTGTAAAGCTGCTTTGTGACAATGACAATTGTTAAAAGTGCTATACAAATAAAATTGAATTGAATAGAATTGTTAACCTTGCCAGGCTTCCCCTTCATCCACCTCATGCACTACTGTATATAGCAATACACCAGATGGCTCTCTCTTTTGTTTTCCTGGATTTCCATAGAACATGTTCTTTTGATGTAGCAACAGGTGAAGGTGACACATATATACTCTGAGGAAATGGCTGAGGACTTTCTTTTTTTTTTTTTTTAATAAACTAGAGGACATTGAACTATGTGTTTACTATGTTAGCATTACTGCATATCTAAGCTGGGCATCGTTGAGGGTTTTTTTTTAAGAGTGTTCAGTTAAAGTTGTAGTGCAGTTTTCTTAGGTTAGAGTTCGCAGATGAGACATTCATGGGTTGGAAATTTTAATTGGATGGCTCACAGACTGTGTGGAATCGGATAATAGTTTGGACCACTATACAACTATAGAGTGATATTGTTTCCTGGAAAATGCAACCTTTTCATGTTAACAAGCTCTGTACAAATCACTCACCATCAGCTGCATATCAGTTTCTGGAAGCCACATGTAATAAACAAGTATAATAGGATGTTAAAGAAGATGAGGAGTGGCTTATATACAGTAATGTACAGTAGGACTTTGTGTATGGAATAAAGGAGTAGGAGGGTGTATGTTATTTCCTGTTAATATGTAACGTGGTATAACCTCTGCTCTCACTTATTATTTAAAAGTGACTAAGATGTTGTTCATTAAATAAAAGTAAGGTACAAGTCTTACTGTAATATATGATTACAAGCTACCCAGGTTCTCAACAATGTCTGAGGCAATCATACACTAATGACAAGTAAATTTAGTCCAAAGTCATATAGCTTGATGCTCTCCATCTTACTCGGGCAGCTTAATAGGCTCTGATGGATCTCTGGTGAAGATTTGCATAGTCGTAAGAGATGAAGTGTTAACAAGGACTTCAATAGCACAATATATCTTATCATATATCTTATATCTTACACAAGATCTGTGGTTACACTTTTTGCAATGGTTACTGTAACGTCAAGATGACAATGGGTAGGTTCTTAAGGGATTACAGTTTTTTAAATATGAATCTTTTAATATTCTTGCAGTGATTTATTTAGCTTTATATAAACCTACATTTAAAGAAGAATTGATCTGCATGTTATAACCTTCTCTGACCCAGTCTGTAACATTCTGTTCCTTGTATTTACTTTTCTCTGTCTCTGGTAATGAGCAGCTGATCATTATTTTATTTTTATTGATCGTTTATTTAGCCAGAAGGCTCCCTATGAGATACAAAACCTCTTCTTCCAGGGAGCTCTGGTTATGATGGCAAAACAAACTGTTTAAAATTTTACATTGCATTACACACACATGCACACACGCACACATAAAAAGTGTTTCTTTTAAATTAGCATTTTAATAGTTCAACTATTTTTATGTTGAACAATAAACATTTTGATTGGCCTTAAATTGTAATGACTGAGTGTTTTACCTGCTTTCGGGTAGGTGGAGACGAGCATATCTGTTGGATCTGGACAAAAAGCTGAAACCGAGCTCCAGTTTTGAGCAATCCAATTCCTGAGCGGGACACCTTGTACCTCAATCAGAGGAAAACGATGCATTGCGCTGGCTGCCTTGTTTACGGCTTCATTAAAATCCAACGGTTTTTCCTTCTTATGCATTTTCTGTGGTCATTAATGTTCCAGTGCAAGGCTTATGCAGTTTCTTTATTGAGTTTATGAATTACGTCCTGGGTCAGGTTGGAGAATCTGGATCAGTGTGTGCTGCTGGAAAGCCTTTCACCCATTTGTTTCTCCTTCTCATGGCATTTACACTCCCCGCAAAAATGTCACCACCTGGATTGAAAGGTACAAATATGTACGTGCCTTCCATTGGATAATTATTGCAATGATTAACACGGTTTGGCTGTAACAAGTAACTAAACCTAACTGACGCAGTGAGGAGCTTCTCATTTCTTAAACAACCATGTCAGAAAATATAAAATATATCATGTGGTTATGGCAAGGATGTTCCTCTGTTTAATAAGCAACGTATTGGCCTGCATCAAGCAAAAATAAATAAATAAATAAATAAGGAGATTCCTGAAATTACTAACATTGGATTAAGAACTGTAAAGCATATTATTATTAAAAAGGATAGAGGAGACCCGTCATCTTCCAGGAAAAAATGTGGTCGGAAAAACATCCTGAATGTGCGTGATGGGAGATCACTTGAACACCTAGTGAAATAAAAAATAATAATAATAATAAACATAACGGTTATGTTAAATAGAGACAGTAAGAGCATTTCTACTCGGTGCGAATGTAACTCTTTTGTTGGGACTAAACAACTGTGTAGTCTTGAGAACATTTACATTTAGACATTTGGCATACGCTCTAATCCAGAGCAATTTATAAAAGTCCTTTGAAGTTTCCGTCATTGGATAGGTCCTTACACTGTGTTTACTAGGTTACTAACTAAGTACCATCAAGTTAAATACTGTTTAGTCTAAGCCTAATTAGTCTAAGTACTGAAGAAATAGTTACATCTTAAGTCGTTGTTCAAAGAGAAATATATTTTAAGAGAAAGAGTAACGCCATAGACTCCTGGCTGCAGATAACTGTTTTTATCCTTTTTTTTTTTTTTAATCCTTTATGAGTACTGTATCCAATATAACATCTCTCTTTTGGACAAATCAAGCAGATATGAGCCTAACACTCTCCACAGATGATGTTAACTTTCCCAGGCATCCCCGTCTTTCCACATATGGCAATACACCCTAGTTTGTTTTTCTCTCTCGTTTCTTTCCCTGGATTTCCACAGAACATGTGAATGGCTCATGCTATTTTGATGTAGCAACAGACGAGTGTGACATCTATGTGCTCAGGAAACTAAAAACCTCTTCTTCATTCAACATTCCTGTGTGTGTGTGTGTGTGCGTGTGTGTGTGTGTGTGTGTGTGTGTGTGTGTGTGTGTGAGTTGGTTGACAGATTTGACCAGAAAGTATATCAAAGCTAGGCATTAATCAAGTGATTCTTCCCTCATCAATATTTAATCCTAACACAGAGAACTAGGAAGTAGTTAGGAAGTAGGAAGTTAGGAAGTACACATACCTGCAGTAAACCACCTGCAGTAAAGATCACCAGATCACCAGAACTGCAGAGTTTCTAGGGAGTTGGTGCTCCTGAGGAAGTTTTACGTAAGAGTGTACAGTTAATGTTGTAGTGAAGTTGTATTATAAAGCACTATTCGGACGGGACTAGTTTTACTGGGGGACGTTTGAGTTTGAATTTTTTTCAGCCGACGTCTGTCATTTCATGTATGGATTCGGACGGGACTAAGATCTCCGTGTTTATTACGGAGGTGGGCGTGTCTGTGTGTTACATGTGAACGTTGCACAAGACCACGTGTTGAGGATGAGGATTTCTACTGGAGCGTAGAAAGCAGAAACTCGAATACCGGCGCGCTAGAGATTGTACGGTAGTTCACGTTGGTCAAAACACACAAGAAAACATTTTCGGCAAACACAGACATTCGCATTCGGACGGGATTAGATTTCTCAGAGGACCGCCGAGTTTGCTGAAAAACAGTAGGTAATTTGCTCTGGAATTTTTACAGAGGTCGTGTGAGAAAAAGACAGACATGGCAGACATACCTCTGTGAGACAGAAATTTCTCTAACGATCCCCCAGTGAAACTAGTCCCGTCCGAATAGTGCTTAAGATGAGAGTGTGCAGATGAGAAATGCATGGTGCAGAACAGTTTAATTTGACGACTTGTGGACTGCGTGTACACCATAGTACAATATTTTGGACCAAGATCACTGTAGAGTGAGACCTTGCATTTTTACGGCAAATATCTCATTTTATATATTATGCCAACACATATACTGCACAATACATGTCAAACATCACAGGTATACAAACTGTAATTCTGATATTTTGGTTTTTACTTTTAGCTGATGGCTGAACAGAGCAAGGCTAAGTCTTACATTTTTATCTCTAATAAGATTTAAACATGTTTGTTGTAGGGATGAATATACAATGAATTGCTCATTCTCTTTAAAGAGGCCTCCCATAGTGAATCTGTCTGTGCGTGTTCCACTTTCAAATTCATCTATGTCCCGGGACCGAGCTTAGAGACTAAAGTCATGATACCTCTTGATTCGCGGAAACTAGTGAATTCGACGCGGTGCTCAGAGAGAGCAGCCAAGAGCGTTTCAGTAAGTTGCGATCAAGGAAATTGTGTGGTTAAAAGCCACGTGTATTTATGTGTCTTATGTTTTATGTCGTGTCTGACAAAGGGCTGAGATCCGCCGAGATCTCAGCAACATTGTGTTGTTAAATGTATTAACAGCCAAGTTGTTTGCCTCACTCTAACGAGTGAAGTTGAGGTCGTTCAGCTATAAAGAGCTAACTAGTGTTTTTCGGGTTGTTCAGTGTTACAAGCGCTGCCGTTTTACCGACTACCCATGACTGTAGAACTAGCATGCTCGTTTAAGCGGTGCACATCACCATAGCAACGACGCGACCCGGAAACCCCCGGAATTAATTTTAGCGCGCATGCGCGGTCAGCCAGCGCCATCTAAAATTGGTTGTAAACAAAGCCTAGCATAAGCTACACTAGTTAGCAAACCTGGCGTGTTTACACTGTAGCCTATGAGCATGTAGCATCCATGGTAGTAGCATCGAAGGCTTGGGGTTAGCACGTAGCATCTTTCAGTTGTGAATGCACTGTACGAAAGTTGTTAAAGTGACCTAACCTCTTTACATCTAACTTTAACTCACATCAGTGGGTCTTTTCCCCCTTTTCTTTTCTGGCCCACTCCTTATTACATTTTCTTACTATGTTTATCTAAAACTTCATTTCAATTTCATAAATTATTACAGTTTATACATTCATCCTACAGACACGGGTGGATTAACATAACTGTTACTACCTGTATGATTGTAATGATAAACATAATTCAAGCTTGATCATCAACCATCATTATTACTTTGAAATTAAAATTTTTTATTAAGTAATCAGTTAGAGTTGGATCCCTAATTCAATGATGGATGATTGATCAAGTTTATTACAAATTGCTCCTAACCAATTTTAGTGCTAAATAAAGCTCCATAATTAGCTACAATTCATGATTTGAAGTTCAAATTTCAAAATGTTTTCTCCTTATCCACTAGGACTTACTTGTTTTCACTCAGTTTTAACTAATTGAGCCCAAACCGCATAGGTTTCATTTACAGCGTGTGAATCACCCATTGTGACGTAACCTAGTGCTAGCTGGGGGTGAAACCGAATATCTCGGTCCTAGTATTGCACTGTGAGCATGCAGCATGCATCAGCAATCGTGCAGTGGAGAAGGAGTCAACAAAACTAACTGGGCGAAGGCTTGGGAGGCTATTGATGGGTAGCCCCTAGGTGTAGCCCATTTGCTTGTTAGGCCAGTTAGTCGTTGACGTGCCTTCCCCAAAACCTGCACCGTTGTGCTAAAAGTCACAGGCTGTTTGAGCGGTTCACAGCAATACGGTGGGATGGAGTTTTCGTTAAGACCTTACAGGAGCTCACCTAGTGCGCTCAGACGGAGGACCCTACCACTGAGCTCCGACTGAATCAACCCAGCTCATCACTGAGCCTAGTGCATAAGTGTATCAACCCATCCAGTTTGCAAAACCACAATGAGAAATTAGAGTCTTCTCAATTCTTAGGTCAGTTGTTTTCCCCTAAAACAGCAAAACCAAGTACCTAGATGTATTGAACCAGTAGTGTGACTACTCTGTCAACCCTATTAAGTATCCTAACCTTGGGAGAAAACCCACATTATCTTCTTCTTTTTTTCTCAGTTTCCTCTTCTAGCTTGACTACTGCTGCTATTATAGGATTGTACCTGTGAAAGTCACAAAGCAGAGAAATTTAGAATTATTTAGAATTTAGAATTATTTTGAAACGTGAATTCTTAGGTTGAAAGTCTTCGACTCTCACTGTACCTTCACTTTTCGTGCCGAGATCCTACCAAGCCACGGCAAAAGCAGGTCAAGTAGAGAACCATCCATAAAATTTTAAGACGCATGTAGAGGCATTTCAAGTTGTGTATGGTTGTCAACCCTACTAGCTGAGTAAACCAATACATTGTTATTGTTTTCTTTCGCCTAGAGGAAATTTTAAATAACAATCGCAGTACTGGTACTGAGAAATCCTTCTTCTTTCAAAACCCCTTTATTTAGGAGCACCCTTTTAAATTAAACTTAGAGGAAAAAAGGGGGAGTAGAAATTTGTTGTAGTGAACATCTTCTGCCATCAGAAATTTTTTTGTTTTTTTTTGTTTTTTTTGTTTCTTTTGCTTAACATTAGCTGTAACCTTTCCTTACAAAAAAAAAGAGAACCTCCACTTATAGGAAAATGAAAGCTTATCGTTACTACTATTCTATTCTTTGCTCTGTGTGTTCTTTTCTGCCTCTGTTCTCTAGCTGTGCTAACTGTGTTCACTAGCTCTTCCCACAGAGACTCCCAGTTAATACCACGCCCACCAGAGGACCACAGTCCCAGAGAACCGCACTTAGCTCACTCACACATCTGTTCGCCCTACTTTGTTTTTGTTTGGTTTGTTTCTTTTTTCTCAAACATAACATCTGTATCAGTAGTGGTTCTAGAAACCCGTCAAAACATGTCTCACACCGCAGACCACGTCAGTCGCTGTGAAGATCTGAAGACATAGCTAAGTGTTGCAACCGACAGCCTCCTACCGAAGGCCGCCGAAACACTAAAGCACCCAAGTCAGAGCTATAATCCCAATGAACTGTCCAAGATCACCGGCTCCTTACATCAAACACTCATCGTCGTCCTTGAGCTGAGTGGCAGACACGCGCACAATGACGCATCCAGCAGCTGGAACTGCAAGCTCAGGAACGACAAAAAGGGGGTGTCGAGTTAGAGCAAGACAAAGTCGCAATCACCAGGCTGCAAGAAACCTAGGCAACTATGCATGAAAGGGAACAAGGCAAGGCAGACTACGCTGATCTATCCGAAAGGCTACAGTACGCAGAACACTACGAGAAAGGCAAAGGCTGCCCCCAGGGAGAGAAAAAGGGCAGAATTAAAGCCCTCGAGACTCACCAGGACAAGGCAAGTAACGAGATCAGCTACCTCCATGCGAAAGCTGGACCATAGTAAAGAGGAGTTATACAGTGTCACAGAGGAACTCACGCCCGCATGTGAATGGTGCCATGATTCGTCAAGGAAACGACATGCACCCATCTCACCCCTGCCGAGCAAGTCCAGGTCCCCTGTTCTTGGACCGACACGAAGTGGAAGAAGTGACGGGACGGGGCTGACGCATCCCCCAGCACCCTCCAAAGAACCCTACCTCACGGCTGAACACCGAGAACCTGCTCCCTCCAGACACAGAGCATCGCGCGGCATAGACAAATTCACACCACATATGCCAGGCAGCCAAGACGTCCAAGTTTATCTACGAGATCTCAATCTCCTTCTAGAATTGAGACTCCACATCACTGACTAAAGTAGATTTTACTTGCTTCAAACAACATCCAGTCCTGAAGTGCACAGCGTCCTATACTGGCAGCCTGCTCACACAAAGACTGTTTACCATCTGCTCCGAGAAGCCCTCGTCACAGAATTTGCTGACCCTGAGTTGGAACAAAGAGTAGTGGCTTCTCTGGAAATGGGACAAGGTCGTCACGAACCTTCGCAAGCCTACTACAGCCGATTCATGCAAGCACACTTTGGCACCTGGAATGAAACAGACATGGAAGAACTTCAAAACTCTTTTCTTACGACAACCCTCATCCATATCTCATGAAAGTCTGTGGAAGAAATCATGGAATTGGCCGAGCGCAAAAGGGAAAAGCTCAGGTAAATCTAATGTAACCTCCAAAGAAAATTACAAAACACATCTTGGAGCAAGCAGCCCAAGGAATCGCCGAAGAAACTCAAGATTCCAAGCTAACCCAGCTCAAGCCAAAGCCACAAATGAAACAAAAACATCACCATGCTTTCACCCCCAAGAACTTATGAGAATGATCATGGAAGAGTTTTCCCAAACTGACAGGAAAAGGGGGAAGAACAAACAACTGACACAGATCAACTGTCCTACCTTTCGCCACACTTTGACACTTGACCATCTCATTGACCCCAGGACACATGTGTTCTGGGCAAGGATTTCAATGAACAAAGAGGAATACAGCAGAGACACTATTTAAACAATCTTTAAAGTGTGCCAGTAGGGCAAAATGCTAGAAACATATATTCAGTATGTTTTATATCTGTGTGTTATGTTTGATTATCCTACATAACTTTAAAGGTATTATCAGCATTTACAAACCCTGCTTATTAAACAAAGCTATAAATGAGTGTTTAAGATAGGGGATGTGTGGTATCAATTGAGAGCTTATTCCATTCAAAGAACAGTGGTGTAAATGGAAAATTGGTTGCATGAACAAGAGCTCATGTAAAATTACTTTACAAAAGGTAATTAAAAGTGTAATCGGCTTGGCCCCACGTGACAGTCGTAAACCCGGCCTAATGTACACTGAAAAAAAGGACTTGTAAGATTTCACTCACTCACTCATCATCTATACCGCTTAATCCTGTATTCAGGGTCACAGGGAGCCTGGAGCCTATCCCAGGAGACTTAGGGCACATGGCAGGGTACACCCTGGACAGGGTGCCAATCCATCGCAGGGCACAGACACACACACTCACTCGATCACACACTAGGAGCAATTTGGGAATGCCAATTAGCCTAACCTGCATGTCTTTGGACTGTGGGAGGAAACCGGAGATGGGAATCGAGCCTGGCCGGGGATCGAACCCGGACCCTGGCGGTGTAAGGCGACAGTGCTAATCACTACACCACCATGCCTCTTTCACAAATCACACAACAAAAATATTATTAAACAGTTTATTCACCAACATTACAGAATGTTTTTGACATTAACAGTCTCGATACAGGTTGTCTTTTTAATAAAAGTGCATTCAGTTAAATTTTGCATCCATAGGAACAGTAAGCAGTGCACATGGCTTTGCAGTATTGCCACATTCTTGCGAAATTTCCTTTCCTTCAAGTATAATGGATACATCATCCGGTTCTTCCCTTCAACAGTACGGACTACGAGGATTTTAAGATGGTGCAAACAGGCATCACTTCGTCTGTCCTCCTGTATAACATTTACAAGAAAAAGATAAAGATCATTATTTTGATAAACAAAAATGTAATTGCTTCAATCACCTGTGCTGACTTACACAAACTTACACTTACTCACACAGAAAAGAACATAATAAAAGAACATAATAAAAATGACCATCATTTCATACACTTCAGATTGTTAAACTTGGGTTAAATTGCTTTAGCAATAATCTTGCATCAGTAAATCATTTGTAGAACATTGCATGAGATGGCTACACTTCATAGTCTGATTACTTTGCACATTTACAGTGTCAGGAAATCCTATGATGAGTGCTGAGTTTGTATTTAGTTCACCCAAACATGAATTCTTTCAATAATTACTCAGTTTTATGATGCTACAAACCTTTATGTTCATATGTATTCATTTGCATTTCAGAATATACTTGTGTCCAATGCAGAGTGAGATCTACCTGTAAATGAACATACACAATTTGTCATACTACAACAATAGTATAAAACACTTAACCACTATTTTATATTTTGCAATGAAGTACAAATAAAAATAACAGCAATATTATAGCAAGCATTTGGACAAAATTGTTGGTACCATTTGGTCAATGAAAGAAAAACTCACAATGGTCACAGAAATAACTTTAATCTGACAAAAGTAATAATAAATAAGAATTCTATGAAAGTCAGACATTGTTTTTCAACCATGCTTCAACGGAATTATGAAAAAAAAATGAACTCATGGAACAGGCCTCGACAAAAATGATGGTACCCCTAACTTAATAGTTTGTTGCACAACCTTTTGAGGCAATCACTGCAATCAAACGATTTCTGTAACTGTCAATGAGACTTCTGCACCTCTCTGCAGGTATTTTGGCCCACTCCTCATGAGCAAGCTGCTCCAGTTGTTTCCGGTTTGAAGGGCGCCTTTTCCAGACAGCATGTTTCAGCTCCTTCCAAAGATGCTCAATAGGATTGAGGTCAGGGCTCATAGAAGGCCACTTTAGAATAGTCCAATGTTTTCCTCTTAGCCATTCTTGGGTTTTTAGCTGTGTGTTTTGGGTCATTGTCCTGTTGCAAGACCCATGACCTGCGACTGAGGCCCAGCTTTCTGATACTGGCCAGCACATTTCTCTCTAGAATCCCTTGATTGTCTTGAGATTTCATTGTACCCTGCACAGATTCAAGACACCCTGTGCCAGATGCAGCAAAGCAGCCCCAGAACATAACAGAGCCTCCTCCATGTTTCACAGTAGGGACAGTGTTCTTTTCTTGATATGCTTCATTTTTCCGTCTGTGAACATAGAGCTGATGTGCCTTGGCAAAAAGTTCCACTTTTGTCTCATCTGTCCATAGGACATTCTCCCAGAAGCTTTGTGGCTTGTCAACATGTAGTTTGGCATATTCCATTCTGGCTTTTTTGTGATTTGTTTTCAACAATGGTGTCCTCCTTGGTCGTCTCCCATGTAGTCCACTTTGGCTCAAACAACGACGGATGGTGCGATCTGACACTGATGTTCCTTGAGCATGAAGTTCACCTTGGATCTCTTTAGAAGTCTTTCTGGGCTCTTTTGTTACCATTGGGATTATCCGTCTCTTTGATTTGTCATCAATTTTCCTCCTGCGGCCACGTCCAGGGAGGTCGGCTACAGTCCCATGGATCTTAAATTTCTGAATAATATGTGCAACTGTAGTCACAGGAACATCTAGCTGCTTGGAAATGGTCTTATAGCCTTTACCTTTAACATGCTTGTCTATAATTTTCTTTCGAATCTCCTGAGACAACTCTTTCCTTCGCTTCCTTCCATGTTGAGTGTGATACACACCATGTCACCAAACAACACAGTGACTACCTGGAGCCCTATATATAGGCCCACTGACTGATTACAAGACTGTAGACACCTGTGATGCTAATTAGTGGACACACCTTGAATTAACATGTCCCTTTGGTCACATTATTTTCAGTATTTTCTAGGGGTACCATCATTTTTGTCCAGGCCTGTTCCATGAGTTTATTTTTTAAAATAATTCTGTTGAAGCATGGTTGAAAAGCAATGTCTGACTTTCATTGGTTAACATTCATAGAATTTTTTTAAATGATTACTTTTGTCAGATTAAAGTTATTTATGTGACCATTGTGAGTTTTTCTTTCATTGACCGAAGGGTACCAACAATTTTGTCCACGTGTGTAGCACCTTGGTCCTGGAGGAACGTTGTTTCGTTTCACTGTGTACTAACTGTATATGGTTGAAGTGACAATAAAGCCTACTTGACTTGAGTTGACTAGTGAGGTCATTGAGGTCAGCGACAGCTTTCTTTCATGCTTAAAGCTGGGGGTACTCTTCCATTTAATGGTGCTCTAGTTTTCTATATTGGATTCTTCTCCACTGGTAAGGTAGGTTTTTAACTTTTGTACTGTTTTTGAAACACCTTTGGTTCTTACTGTATTTTGTGCTGTTTGGTAGTGTTGATTGCAGTGTGATTGAAGTAGGTCTAAATGAATTTGTTCTCAGGTAATTAATCAGGAGTAGTTTCAGGCTTCCTTAAGGTGTTAATTATGGGCATGGCTTAGCTACATATATTGGAGGTGTCTCCTTGGCCAAAGTTGATCATGAATCTACTGTAGATAGCAAGTAGATAAAATTGACAAACTCTTGTTTAGCAAGGAATTGCAAGTTTTTATGGACAAGGACCTCATTCTGTCTATTAGTTAAGGATGTGTATTCAACCTATCTCTGTTGTCAATTCTCACAGATCAATATGCTTTTACTCATCTACCCTCCAGTACTGACTCATTGCACTTGTGGTACGTGGGCTCTGAGACTGCCAATCTGCTGTAAAGAAAGCAGATTTTATCTCAGCTCTAGTTACCCATTACTCTTTTTTTTTTATGGTACTAGCTGCGACCTGGATATCTCCTCAGAACTCAGCTACACCGGCTGCCCTATCCTCTGCCTATGCATTCTCTCACTCTCCACAAAAAACTGCCATGAGATTTTCAGGTGCATGTATAGTGTTAAACAAGAGCTGCACTTTGAAATTACTCTGACCCAGTCCTCTAGCCATCACAAGTTGGCCCTTGTCATGCATAATTTTTAATTAATGTTACTTTGTTAATGTTATATGGTGTTAATGCATTGGCTGATATACAGGGGTTGGACAATGAAACTGAAACTGCTGTGTATAAGAATGATTAATGCATGAATACATACAGCAAGACTGGTGACAGTGGTTTGATGAAAATGAAAATGAAGTTGAACATCTCCTATGGCTTTAACAGTCATCAAATCTAAATATTATTGAGGCAATTTGGGGTGTTTCAGGGGAGAGAGTCAGGAAACATTTTTCTCCACCAGTGTCACATAGACATCTGGTCACTATTCTGTAAGAAGAATGGCTCAAAATTGGAGAATGAAACTGAAATGCCTATTTTTAGACCAGAATAATTCATTAGTATGGTGTAGGGCCTCCTTTTGCAGCCAATATAGCATCAATTCGTCTTGGGAATAATAGATACAAGTCCTGCACAGTGGCCAGAGGGATTTTGAGCCATTCTTCTTGTGGAATAGTGGCCAGGTCACTACATGATGCTGGTGGAGGAAAACCTGCATCTGTGTGTGTGTGTGTGTGTGTGTGTGTGTGTGTGTGTGTATATTTTTCCCCTGTCGTTTATTACTTAATTTCAAAAACATTATTTAAATAATTGAATCCCAAACACTGAATCGTGACCCATAGGTGTGAGGTTTTATTTGGGTCTCCATTATCAGAATTTAGGCAAAACGATGATGTAGTGGTTAGTACTGTCACCTTGCACCTCCAGGGTCTGGGTGCGATCCCTGGCCAGGTTCGAGGCACGCTTTTGTGTGGAGTGTGCATGTTCTCCCTGTGCATGGTGGTTTTCCTCCAATTGTCATTCCCAAATTGCCCATAGTGTTTGAATATGTGTGTGTGTGTGTGTGTGTGTGTGTGTGTGTGTGTGTGTGTGTGTGTGTGTGTGTGTGTGTGTGTGTGCCCTAAATCTCCTGGGATAGGCTCCAGACCCCCTGTGACAATGTATACAGGATTAATCGGTAGAGAGTGAGTGAGTGAGTATCACAATTTATGTCTGCAGAACCATGGCCATGGTTTCTTTCATAAGTTTGTCTGTAGAACTCTCTGTCCGTAGAACTCTGAGTAGAAGATGTAGAAGTGTGTAAACTCCATCTATAAATGGTATCAAGTCTAGTTTTAGTGTTAAAAAAACAAGTCTAGTTTTAGTGACTTAATTAACACATTTTGATAACACAAACATATTAAATGTGTAAATCATGTGTAAATTGCAAATAAAAATTATTTGTAACATTTCATTTATGCACAAAAAAAAAGAACTTTTCTCTTGATTTACAAATAATGTCTTCGGTAAATTGGGTCACAATGTTTTGTCAGATTTAAAAAGTGGGTTCCTAGAAAAAAGTTGATCTGAAACCATCATCCCACTCCTCTCGACCACAAGAGTACACCCTTGCTCAATTTTTTTTTATTTCTTCCCCTGCCTTGTTTCCTGTTTGTGTTCCCCAGTGTACTTTCTAAATGAATACATGTTATTTACATTTTTACATTAAAAACTATAAATGTAAATAAAAGACCACCTGTAAGTTTTTACAGTTGATATAATAGGAATACTAATGATATTGTTTGGAGGAAACGGCACAAAAATAGACTATTGTTCAGATGGTTTATCAGCACTAACAATGGATGCAATGGACAATCAAAAGAAAGACTAAATATTTCATTAGACATACAGGACCAGTCAAACGTTTGGACACACTTTCTCATTCAATTATTTTTTCTTTATTTTTTGTTTTCAATAGTGTATATCAATATTAAAGACTTATATATGACAGTTAACAAAAACTTGATAAATACCCAGAATATGTTTTATATTTTTGATCCTTCAATGAAGTCAATGTTTTGCTTTGATGTGAGCTTTACAAACATTTGACATTCTCTCAGTCATCCTCATGAAGTAATCACCTGGAATGGTTTTCAAACAATCTTGGAGTTCCCGGAGGTGAGTACTTATTGGTTGCTTTTCCTTCAATCTCTGGTCCAACTCATCCCAAACCATTTCAACTGGATTTAGATCAGGTGATTGTGGAGGACAGGTCATCTGACACAGCAGTTTATCACTCTCCTTCTTAAGCAAATAACTCTAAATTAACTTAAAGATGAGTTTGGAGTCATTGTCCTATTGGAAAACAAATGATGGTCCTACTCTGCTACACCGGCTGCCCTATCCTCTGCCTATATATTCTCTCACTCTCCACGAGAAACTGGCAGAGGTGGTGGTACGGGTCTGTTGTTGTCTAAGAGATGGTCCTTCTCGCCTATTGACCTGTCTCATCACAGTTTTTCATCATTTGAATTTCATGCAGTTAAGGTAACCTCTCCAATTAACCTCCACATCTTAGTTATCTACCGTCCACCTGGCTCTCTAGGAAACTTTCTGGATGAAATGGACATGCTTCTTAGTCTTTTTCCTTCCGCTAACACTCCTCTCACTGTTCTAGGAGACTTCAACCTCCCCTCTGACAAACTCCAATCCTCTTTCCTTCTCCCTCTCCTTAACTCTTTCGCTTTAACTCTAAACAGTTGCCCTCCCACACACAAGGCAGGGAATTCTCTTGACCTCGTTTTTTGCCGCCCTTCCCCAGTCACAGATCTCACTACTATTCCCCTTCATAAATCTGATCATTACCTGGTATCCTTCACCATAACCCTTCCTATTCTGTGTAAAACTAGCCACCAAAATTTCTCTCTTACCCGCAGAAACCTTCACTCTGTCTCCCCTTCCTCTATGTCTTCATGCACCCTATCATTCCTCCCAGACCCAGACTCCTTCTCCTCTCTACCACTAGAGACTGCGACTGAAACTTTCCTCTCTTCTCTCTCCTCATCCATAGAGCTCTTTTGCCCGCTGTCATCTATACCAAGGAAGACGTCTTGTCCTGCTCCTTGGCTATCTGATGTACTGCGCAACAACAGAAGAGAATTAAGAACTGCAGAGAGAAGATGGAAGAAATCGCAGCTTGATGCCGACCTTGTCTCTTACCAGACTATTCTCTCCAAATTCTCATGTGACGTGACTTCTGCCAAAACTGCATTCTACAGAGAAAAGTTGGAAGCCTCTGCACATGATCCTGGCAAACTCCATAACATCTTCTCCTCACTACTCAACCCACCGACTCCTCCTGCCCCTTCCTCTCTGACTGCTGACGATTTTGCCACATTCTATGATGGGAAAATTGCAGCAATCCGCCAGTCCTTCGCTCCCAACCAAACTCCAACAGCAGAACCACAGGAACTTCCCTTCCCTCCCTTAGCAGAATTCTCCAACCTGTCATCTGATGAGATTCAGCAGATCATCTCGTCATCTAACCCCACTACCTGTTCTTTAGACCCAATCCCTTCCACAATGCTCCAGGCCATCTCACGAGACCTCCTTCCCTTCACCACAACCATCATCAACCATTCCATATCATCTGGTCATGTTCCTGCTGCTTTTAAGAAAGCAAGGGTTATTCCCATCCTCAAGAAACCCTGCCTGGACCCATCAGAAGTTTACAACTATCGTCCGGTATCACTTCTCTCTTTCATTTCCAAAATTCTTGAAAGGACTGTTTATAACCAAATGTCTCTTTATCTCTCACAGAACAACCTTAATGATCCCAACCAATCTGGATTCAAGGTGGCACATTCCACAGAGACTGTCCTTCTGTCAGTCACTGAGAAGCTCGATGCTGCTAGATCTGCTAAACTGTCATCTGTCCTGATCCTCCTGGACCTGTCAGCTGCATTTGACACAGTGAACCACAAGATCCTATTATCTATTCTCACAAGCCTTGGTATTTGTGGAACAGCGTGGCAATGGTTTGCTTCTTACCTAGAAGATAGGTCATATGAGGTGACATGGAGGGGATCTACATCTGCCCCATGTAGACTCTCTACTGGTGTTCCGCAGGTGCTCAGTACTTGGTCCTCTTCTGTTCTCCCTCTATACCCGGTCTCTTGGTAAGGTCATATTATCGCATGGATTTTCATACCATTATTATGCAGATGACACTCAACTTGTTTTCTCCTTTCCTCCCTCTGACACTCGGGTTTCCACGCGGATCTCAGCATGTCTGGCAGACATCTCATCCTGGATGGCAGCTCATCAGCTGAAACTCAATCTGAGTAAAACCGAACTGTTGTTCATTCCTGGGGACGCATCCCCAGGTCAAGATCTTGTGATATCCCTGGACAACAATCAAATCACTCCTTCAGCCACTGCCCGCAATCTTGGGGTAACCATGGACAATCATCTGTCATTTCTCCCTCACATCGCTAACCTTACTCGCTCTTGTAGATTTCTTCTTTACAATATCAGAAGAATCCGCCCATTTCTTTCTTCACAGGCTACTCAGGTGCTTGTTCAGTCCCTTGTTATTTCAAGACTGGACTACTGCAACTCACTCCTGGCTGGTCTGCCTCTGTCCACAACTCGTCCTCTGCAACTGATCCAGAATGCAGCAGCACGTCTTGTTTTCAACCTTCCCCAGTTCTCCCACACCACCCCACTCCTCCGCTCCTTGCATTGGCTTCCTGTAGCTGCCCGCATCAAATTCAAAACACTGATGCTTGCCTACAAAGCTAAAAATGGCCCAGCACCCACTTACCTCTCTGCTCTAATCAAACCACGCACTGCGCCGCGTTCCCTCCGGTCCTCCAGCACTGCTCGCCTCGTCCCACCATCTCTCAGGGATCGAGGGCGGCATTCATACAAACTCTTTTCTGTTCTGGCACCTAGGTGGTGGAACGAACTTCCTCTAGATGTTCGTACAGCAGAGACTTTGACTATCTTTAAACGGCAACCCAAAACTTATCTATTTCTCCAGTACTTACAGGACTAACCCAGCCACCCCACCCCCCCCCCCCCCCCCCAAAAAAACAAAAACAAAACCTCTTCCCAGTTGTGTTAGACTAATCGCACTTAGTTATTGACCTAGTTAACCCAGTGTAAGTATCTATCCAGTAATGTAAACTTTAAAGCACTTTTTGTAAGTCGCTCTGGATAAGAGCGTCTGCCAAATGCCTAAATGTAAATGTACTAAGTGTAAATCAGATAGCATTAACCTTTTTCCAATAATTTCCCTCACGGAATCAATAAACTATATCTATCCATGTCAATGCTGTAATGGCCATGATGGTTACAGTAAGTGTGCCTTTAATTTTGACATCAACAGTGTCACCAGCAAAGCACCTGGACACCATCATACCTCCTTCCATGCTTCACAGGGGGAACTACACATTCAGAAACTGTCCATTCATGTCTAACAAGGACACTGTGATTAAAACCCAAAATCTCACATTTAGACTGAGCAGACAATAGGACAGTTTTACACTAATCAAATGTCCTCTTCTTGTGTTTCTTGGCCCAAGCAAATCTCTTCTGCTGTCCACAATTCAACCATGAAGGCCTAACTCATGCAGTCTTCCCTGAACAGTGAATGTTGAAATATGTCTCCTGCTTGAACTCAGAGAAGCATTTATGTGGGCTCTAATCTGAGGTGCTGTAAATCGTTAAGGCTAATCATTCTAATATACTGCAACAGAGGTAGCTCTTGGTCTTCCTTACTTGGGTCACTCCTCATGAGAGCCAGTTTCATCATAGCATTTGATGGTTTTCATGATGGTATTTGGAGATAGATTCAAAGTTCTTGAGATTTTTCAGATTGACTGACCTTCATTTCTTAAAGTTTCTTTCCATAATAGGGATTTGTACAGTAGTTGTAGTACCACTAATACGTCTGTTGACGGTATTCCTCTGCACAAGACAACTGATGGTCTACAGCACATTAAAGCAAGAAATGTCACAAATTAACTGCTGACAAGACTCACTTGCGAATTGAAAACCATTCCAGGTGACTTATGAATCTAATCAGAGACTACCATTAGTGCGCCAAGCTGTCATCAAAGCTACTGTAAATAAAGCTACTTTTGACAATCTTAAAAGCATTTTTATTGACTACTTTTATATACTGGTGCGGACTGGTATATCATCCTCAGCTGTTTGTCTGGCATAGTCCTCATCAAACATCTGGGACTGAGCAGGGGTGAAGTAGTTGGCCCAGTCTCCCACCTCCCGTGTGGAAAATAAACACATTAAAACCCTCACCCTGCATTCACGCCGAATGGGGAGAGAACGTCAAATTTCGCTCTCGCCGCCCTGCCGCCGACGCCAGTCGCCGCTCTTCGCCGCTCTGGCGTAGACCGAATGCCTTTCTTGTATTTAAAGGGGCGGCAAGCAATCAAGCTTGTTGATCTTGTGGAGACTGACCAAAATGTGGAAGAAAACAAGAAATTGATTTATAGAAAGAACTGTTTTGTTCAAATAAACAAATTATAAGCCATTCGTATGGTGTGGCTTCTGTTCATTGTGAATTGTTAGTCTAATTTAATATATATATTTTTTATTATATTATATTTCTTATTATTATAACATTAGAATCACTTACTAGACTTCGTCTTTAATTAAAATAACATTAATAATTAATAAACACCCGCTACCGCAATAATCACCCTCTCCTCCATTTTGCTTTGAAACTAATGTAGTTGGAACAAAAATTACAGGACTGCTTCCCTCGGAATCCTCTCAAGCGGAGGACCTCCCTTTTAATTGGTTGCCGCTCAACCGCACCTAACCCTGCGTTCACACCGAACGCGGCGAGAGCGTCAAAACGGCCAGAAGTCATTCATTTTCAATGGGAGCCGGCGGCGAAGGGCAGCGCGGCGCGTTGAGAGCGGCGAAGGGAGTTGAAATCAGCTCAAGTTTATGGTAATGAGCTATGACGCGGTTGAGCGGCAACCAATAAAAAAGTAGAAGTCCTCCGCTTGAGCGGATTCCGCGAAACGCAGTCCTGTAAACTTTTGTTCCGGCGACATTAGTTCCCAAGCAAAATGGAGGAGGAGTTAATGATTGCGATAGCGGGTTTCCCGGTTATTTATGACATGTCCCTGTTTGTGTACAGGGACATTAATAAAAAAAAAAGGTTGTGTGGACCAAGATAATAAAATATAATATAATAATAAAAAAATATTCAATTAAACTAGCAATTCACAACGAACAGAAGCCACAGCATACAAATGCCTTATAATTTGTTTATTTCTACGATACAGTTATTTCTATCAATCAGTTTCTTGTTTTCTTCCACATTTTGGTCAGTCTCCATAAGATCAACAAGCTTGATTGCTTTGCGGCCCCTTTAAATACAAGAAAGGCATTCGGTCTATGTCAGAGCGGCGAAGCGCGGCGACAGGCGTCGGCGGCAGGGCGGCGAGACCGAACTTTGACGCTCTCGCCGCGTTCGGTGTGAACGCAGGGTAATGAGTTAACCTGCCTTCACACCGAGTGCGGTGAGAGTGCCAAAGCGGCCGGAAGTCATTCATTTTCAATGTGAGCCGGCGGCGAGGAGCGGTGAAGAGTGGCGCGGCGCATCGAGGGTGGCGAGAGCAGCGAAGGGAGTTGAAATCAGTCCTCGCCTCGCATTAGGAGTCGGCGGACCCGCCGGTGGGTCCAAGTGACATTTTTTTCTGGTAACCATAAAAAGAACTTAAAATGCTCCGTCATTTTTTATCATATATATAAGTGTAGTACATCATTTAAATCTGCAAAGGCTCTACTTTTATTTATGAATACTCATTATATGAAAAAAACATTGTGCTTTTGTAAAATAAAGAAAATAAACAGGGTGCGCTCACGCCCACATGCTATTCACAGGGAAAACAACTGTAGAAGCACAAGACCACGCCCCCTGCACGTGCACACACAAACCAGACACGCACACATTTTCAGTAAGTTTCCTGCACGTGTGGAAGATGTGACGCGCTGTATAGGTTTCTGAATCTCTACAGAATGTTCTGGACGGTGGGAGGAGTTTATCTTTTATTCGGAACAACAATGAAACTCCGACAAAAAACGGGTGTGCTTTAAAGAGTATCTGCTCCACCGGAGGAGGGGAATCCAGCAAGCTGTTACCATGGGTGAGTTATTAAGTCTCATATAATCCTTATTCTGATAATATAAATCTCATATTATTTTATTTTTACATACATAGTTTAGGGTAGCACGTAGAAAACACTGCTATTCGGGCTACCATACTGCCTTATGTAGCTTAGCACAAACCTGCTAGCTCCCGGTGGCTGAAGCTAATGCCTTGTGATGTGATGGTTGTCGGTATCAGCGCTGGTGTAAATATTCCAATTTATTTTACCCAGTTTTGGATACATTTAGCTTACAGTGGCTATTTGGTTCAGTTTTTGGTTAGCTTATGACACTGCTATCTATGATGCTATTTAGCACAAACGCTTTAGCTCCTGGTGGCTAAAATACTACCTCATGTAGCTTATTGATATTCAGATAGAAGGATAAAAGGCCTCCCGCTTTTTTGTATTTGTTGTATGACATTACAAAAGCTTCTCTTTATGCATGGTCATTAGTGATTAATGATGATATACAGTAGTTTATTTTATTGTGTTATCATGCTCATGTTGTATTTTTCTTTTTTTTTATAAACAGTTGTGACAGTGAAAATGATCAGCCACCTGTTTGATAGAAATTAAGGGGTCTGGATTCTGGATGGAAGGGTTCTGGATTTTGGTCATTTTAAAGTGAATGGACACACAATAAGTATCCGTCTATACCTGTGACTGTGTACAACTAGCACATGGACTGACCTCGGGTTACAGAAGTGTTGCTCCATCTAGTAACAGTGTCCGTATGCAGTGTAAAGCAGTGTATGGTAAGAAGCAAAAAACACCATGGAAACGCCAGCTATGTAATGTTCACTTATGTTTTCAGTTAAACATGAACTGCTTTTTAAAAGTGGCACAAATATGTATGACTGTGGTGTAAGAATGGACTAAACACCCTTTTTTTTTTTTCATTTTATTTTGCACGGCCATATTTATACCATATTCTAAATAAACTACAAACAAAAAATATATGTTTTTTGTCCTGAAATTATTTTCTTTTAGCATTTCCCTGTGTCACATACTGTACCTGACTGAAAGGCTCATTATGCAAATCATTGTTCGGGAACTTCTCTGGTGTGAATAGAACGTTATTCATAATCATTCACGCCTCCTCACACATGGCCACAAAAAGTGTCTTAGAAATGTTAGCTTTAGACATTTATATGTTTATAAGTAACTGAAAAATATACAAATGTCAGGATATGTCAGAACCTCTTCAGGGCCCCAAAACACCCTCAGACTCCTAAGGGTTAATGTAACACTGCCTTTGACAGGACCATGAGAAATGTTATATTTATGAATGATATTGAGACCTATAAGTACAAATCCAGACGTTTTCTCAGAAAAGAAGAGATGGAGGGGTCAAATATAACTGTTGGGATAGATGTGTAGTTGGGCATTGGAGTTTCCTTCATGACATGACAAGATTGTGGAGCTGACATCTTTTAAATGATGTCACCAGAAAGCAACAGGCCCAGGTACTGCATGATCCTCACTATTTCTCAACGAGGGTTCTGAATTTGAAATGAAAAACCAATAAGCAATCAGTATGAAGGCTAAGCTGGACATAAACTTGCTATATATTGATGATGAAAGAATGGTCCCTACTGTTGTTATTATTCATAGCATATTTTAATATTTTTTGGAACATTATGTTCCTTTTTGGTAATAAACTTATTGTATGCATGTTCCCTTTCAAAATCTACACTTGATGCTGCATGAAAACGCTATGGGAACATCTCTTTGTTCAGCCGGTTGCGAAGCATGTGTGTATCAAACACGCCAAATTTTGGCTTGTATAACCTCGGTCAGGTGATGTCATCTGATGAGGTGCACCTGCAAGTTATAAATAGGAGTGAACCGGAAACATCCTCTGTTTTTTTGTCTTCAAGGACCGCATTTTGTTTGCGGGTGTGTGTGCAAGCGAATATACAAACGAAAGGAAAAGGAACGTGTTAAATCATCGATATGGCAGAGTTTACTAAGAGATGCGTGCCTCTGTGTGATAGATCTCTTTCGGAGGGTGATCTCCATGATTTTTGTGTTGAATGCTCGTGCTATCGGCCGTTCTATGGCTGCCATGGTCATCATGGAGAGACATCTATGGCTTAACCTCACGGGCATCAAGGACAGGGACCACTAGGTTTCGGGAGGCGAAGCTCTACGAGCAGGCCTTGTGAGGTTTCTCCCCTGCCATGTTCAGGAGTCGGGACTGTCGGCCACACAGTCCCGACCAGGTCTGGTCCCCACGAGGCGTGAGGCGCAGAAGGAGAGTGTGGTGAGCCGGGTACCCCTTCGTAGAGACTGGGGAATGACTCGCCACACTTCACAATCCGCCTCAAAAAGACCGGACCTGAGGAGCATTATCTCCGCCAAAAAGAAGTCCTGAGGCTGACGTGCCCAGGACCACAGGGGTGGAAAAATTCCAATAAGGGATAAAGACTCCTCCATGGCACCCTCTGGAAATGTTAGGTGCTCAGTTCCTCTCTGCCATGTTTCAGGATGCGGAACACTAACACACACACACACACACACACACACACATAGCCTCAGTGTCGAGTACAAAACACTTATTTTGTGTATTCATTTAGCATTTTGCATTGTCCTCCGCGTTTCAGTGGCGTGGTCTCCACTTCCATGAAACCGGAACGAGCGCATCTGCTGACTTGGCAATTACAGACTTTGCTGGAAAAAGGGGCCATAGAACATGTTCCCCTGCCAGACAGAGACCCATGCTACTAAAGTCAGTATTTCCTGGTTTCCAAGAGAGATTGGGGGGTTGCGTCCAATTTTACATTTTCGTGGGCTGAACATCAAAATGTTGAGAGCCAAAGGGGATTGGTTTGTAACAGTCGACCTAAAGGACGCATATTTTCATATAGAAATATTGCCACAACACAGGAAGTACCTGAGGTTTCCTCCTGTTCAGAGGACAACGTATTTGGGTGTTCTATGGAATTCGATCGCAATGCAGGCACAGCTGTCTCCTACACATGTCGAATCCATTTTAAATACCCTAAAGGAAATCAGGCTAGAAAGTGATTGTTCATTACTTTCAGTGTTTTAGCTCTCATGGCAGCTGCATCCACGGTGATACCTTTGGGCCTTCTGTACATGAGATTGTTTCAGTTGTGGCAGGGGATTTTATCCAAGGGCCAATCTCCAGAGGCAAATAGGGGTTACGCGCCAGGGGCTTCGTACCCTTTCTATGTGGTTCAGACTTTGGGTCCCACTCTAGGTCCGTGTTGTCGTCGCAAGATGCTAACGACGGACGCTTCCCTCTCACGGGCTGGGGTGCAGTCTTAGATGGTCGTCCAGCCCAAGGGAGCTGGAGAGGTCATCTTCTTGCGTGGCACATCAATTACCTCTAAATAATGGCTCTGTTTTTGGGCCTGAAACACTTCCTCCAGCAGTTGAGAGGCTACCATGTCCTAGTGTGGGTGGACAACACTTCGGTAGTCTTGTACATAAATCGCCAGGGTGGACTGTGCTTGCGCCACTTGAACAAGCTAACGCACCAGGTTCTGCTTTGGGCACAGGACAAGTTTCTGTCGCTCAGGGCGATTTACTTTCCAGGGCATATGAATGTGGGAGTAGACATGGTATCCCGACAAGCTGTGACACATGGAGAATGGAAACTCCACCCCAAAGTAGTCAGTCAAATCTGGGAAAGATTTTATGTAGCAGAGGTGGACCTCTTCGCCATGCAAGAAACAGCACAATGTCCCCTTTACTACTCTCCGACTCCTCCAGCTCCCCCTTGTTTCAGTGTTGGAGTTTCTGCAAGAAAAGCTGTCCTCGGGCTTATGCCCTAGTATTCTCAGAACGTATGTAGTCGCTACTTCAGCTTGTCATGTTCTGACCGGGGTTTCTGCGGGAAAGCACCCTTTAGTTGCCCGTTTTATTCATGGAGCTAAACGGTTGAGGCCGCCCACTAGAGCGATGGTCACCTTCGTGGGACTTGGCTATTGTGCTCGAAGGTCTGATTGACACCCCTTTCAAACCACTTGAGTCAGCGCCTGTCAGGCTTCTGACTCTTTAGATGTTTTTTCTCATGGCCATTACTTCTTTGGAGAGATTTGGAGATCTGCAGGCTTTGTCAGTCTCTCCATCCTGCCTAGATTTTGCCCCTGTGCTAGTCAAAGCTATTCTCCATCCTTCCGAAAGTTACATTCTCGACCATGCACCCAGTTGTTCTCGAAGCCTTTTACAGCTCCGGAGCAGGAAAGACTTCACTTACTATGGCCAGTACGTGCTCTTCAGATCTATGTCCACCGCACTAGCCAGTGGCGTAAGTCAGAGCAGCTATTTATTTGCCATGGGGACCGCCACTAGACAAACGCTGTAACATTGGGTGAGATGCTATTGCCCTAGCCTACGAGGCGCATGGTGACACTTCGCATCTAGGAGTCATGGCTCATTCGACCAGGGGGATTGCCTCATCAATTGCTCTGGCAAGAGGTGTCCCCTTGCAGCAAGTGTATGATGCAGCAGGTTGGTCCTCTCCACACATTTGTCAGATTTTATAGTTTGGAAGTCCATGCTTCTCCGGGCTCGCGGGTCCTTGAGACCTCTTTGGCTATTGTGCGCACACGCTACACAACATGGCGGTCCAGGTACTCGCAGTGCGGCGACGTTGGTGTTCTCGTTCCCATAACGTTTTCACGCAGCATCAAGTGTAGCTTTTGAAAGGGAACGTCTTGGGTTACTTTACTGTAACCCTGTTCCCTGAAAAAGCATGAACGAGATGCTGCGCTCCAATGCCGCACTGCTGGCGTGGCTGGACGTCCTTTCAGACAAGAATTGACCTGAGGATGTTCCCATTTCACTCCTATTTATAATCTGCAGGTGCACCTCATCAGATGACATCACCTGACCGAGATTATATAAGCCAAAATTTGGCATGTTTGATACACGCATGCTTCACAACCGGCTGAACAAAGAGATGTTCCCATAGCATTTTCACGCAGCATCTCGTTCCCGCTTTTTCAGGGTACAGGGTTACAGCAAAGTAACCCGAGACATTTTTTTTTTTCATATTTTCAAACTGGAAGCCATCAGGTCACATTGTTGCCTGTTCTACATGAAAATGCTACATGAAGTCAGTTGTTGGGAGACTTATATTAATTATATTATAGTGTACCTCTTTCATGTCCTCAAAGAAAATGTAAAGGATATTCCTCTTCTCTCTTTCTTTCCAGTAACCTTTCACATGGTCGTACCAAAAACCCCAGGGCACTGTGGACATACAGTGCCCTCCATAATTATTGGCACCCCTGTTTAAAATGTGTTCTTTAGCTTCTAAAACATTCAGTTTTGTTCTAAACAGCATACGACCACAATGGAAAAAAAGAGGAAATTCCAACCTTTAATTCAAGTGCATTTATTCAGTGGGAAAAAAAATCCTACATTAATAAATAATTCTTTTTCATCAAATCATGGGTGCCACAATTATTAGCACCCCTGATGTTTAATACTTGAGACTATAATAAGATTAGAGAACAAAGAAAGAGGGATCTTCGACCATTCCTCTTTGCACAATGTCTCTAAATCATCCAGTGACCTGACTTCTCTCCTCTGCACTCTCCTCTTCAGCTCACTTCACAGGTTTTCAATGGGGTTGAGGTCTGGGGACTGAGATGGTCATGGGAGGAGCTTGATTCTGTGTGGTGAACCATTTCTGTGTAGATTTGGCCACATGTTTTGGGTCATTATCTTGCTGAAAGACCCAGTGACGACCCATTTTCAGCTTTCGGGCAGAGGCCACCAGATTTTGCTTTAAAATGTCCTGGTATTTCAAAGAATTCATGATGCTATGCACCTTAACCTAATGTTCCCAGAGCCTCTGGAAGAGAAACAGCCCCACAGCATCACCGATCCTCCCCCGTACTTCACAGTGGGCATGAGGTGCTTTTCTGCATACATCTTTTGCGTTCCGCTATACCCACTTAGAGTGTTTGTTGCCAAAAAGCTCTATCTTGGTCTCATCTGACCAAAGAAGACGGTCCCAGTTGAAGCCCCAGTACCGCTTAGCAAACTCCAAACGTTTGCGTTTATGATTATGACTGAGAAAAAGGTTTTTCCTTGCATCCCTCCCAAAGAGCTTGTTGGCATGTAGATAGCATCTTGGGGTCACAAAGTCTCCAAAACAGCCATCAGATGCTATCATTTGTTGCAGTTCTTTAACAGTGAGCTTTGGAGAATTTTTTATTCCTCTTACCATCCTCCTCACTGTGCGTGGAGGCAAAATAAACTTGCGTCCTTGTCCAGACTTGTTTACTACTGTTCCAGTTTTTTTTTTACTTCTTAATGATTCCTCACACAGTAGATATGGGCAGGTGCAGGCGGGTGGCTATTTTCTTGTACTCCTTGCCTGACTTGTGAAGGTCGACACACATCTGCCTTACTTGAATGGTGTGTTCCTTTGTCTTTCCCATGTTGAAGAGTGGATAAGAGAAATGGCCTCTGTGTCACGTCATATTTATACCCCCGGGAAGCAGGAAGTGATAAATTACTATTTAAATGTTCCTAGATATTTTGATCAACTTTGTATACTACTGTAGAAATGACAGAAAAACTTCAATTACATTTATTTTCTAGGAATTGTTAGGGGTGCCAATAATTGTGGAACAGGTTTTTTTTATGAAAAATGTCGATTTGTTAGTCAGGGATTTTTATTTCCCCTTAAAATTCACTTCATATTCATGTTATATTTTCCACAATTTTCAGTGTGACAATATGCCTCTGCAATAAAAACTGAATTTATTTTAAGGCTTTTAACACATCTTAACCGAGGGTGCCAATAAATATGGAGGGGATTGTAGGTATTAGTAAAGAATTTTTTTTAATGACCGAACCGTGTTTTAAATTTCACACCTTTATCACTGACCTGTCTAATGTGTTCCTTGGGCTTCATGAGCTATTTGTTCACTAATATTCTTTAACAAAACTCTCAGGGCTTCACAGACCATTCTTCTTTGGGTCTTTCTGGTAGAACTCGGAATTCATGGTTCAATTATGGAACCATGAATCTTGCGTTCTCCCAGAAAATCCTGATGGAGAATGACTGGTCATCAGATTGTGACCTCAAGTTTAAGTGCACTTGGGTTTTGAGCCAATGATCAGCAAGTCCACCTTTTAATGGCTCAAAAAAATAATAAGGGTTTGGAGTCCAGACTTCTTGAGATCAGGCAATTCATGCCATAATTTGACAATTTGACTCTTGCCAGCGTCTCAGGGAGACAGCGGCTGGGTCTTTGCTTCTGTCGCTGGACTTTCTGCGCACTTTGTCTTTGGTGTTTCGCCCTAATGCCTTACTGGGACTACCTAAATGATCACACGAAATGCGTAGGTATCAGGACCCTTAAATAGACACACCACCAGGGTGTGGCATGTCCAGGCTGATTGCCTGTATAGATGACTGCGCCTCTCCCTATCTCTGCGGGGTAGCAACCTGCGGATCCGCCAGCTCTGAACAGTGCAGAGCATTTTCACGAGGTTATGTCCCTTGTGAAAATGCCGTCAGACCCATGACGTAACAGAGTGTAGTCCTCCTGGATATGTTAAGGCGAAGAAAAGACATATTTAAAAGCTGCCCCCCTCAGGAAGTCATACAAACACTCTACTCAGTAGTCTCCATTCCAACCATACTTCTTGACCTGCCATTTAAAGTTACCAGAAATTATTCCCAAGCTCCACTACCATCCAAAACAGCAAGCTTTGCTGTGGGACCATCTGTAGATGTCACGACCCGCCAAGCCACAGCCCTGTCATGATCACCTGCACACCCCAGTTCCATGATCCGCCCCACTGCTTTCATTCCACCGCCTCATTCTCCACTCTGCACACCTGTACTCAATCCATAATCACCTCTCCTCCCTATTTAACTCGCACTCAGACTACACCTCCTCACCAGATTATTGTGCACTCACCATGTCCAATATTCCAGCGTTTTGTCTCGTGCCTTCTCGTTTTCGACCTCGCCTCGTTTCAATGACCACGTCTTTGCCTCACGTCATGGATCACGCGCCATCTCGGAACTTCTCGGTACTGACCTTTGGAACTGTTTCTCGACCACGAGCCTGGATCATGGACTTTTCCCCCACTCTCCGGCTTCAACCTCTGCCTGTTTCACGACCACGAGTAATCCCCATGCGTCTGCGTCGCCTGCAAACCTGCTCGAGTTCAAAGTACACATGCCGGCTCTGTCACATGCTGTCACAATACTGTCACGGGAAGTGGCTGCCGTGGTAGCCCCAAGTGCAGATGAGCAGCAAGAAGAGATCCGTGGAGGCTCGTTTTGACCGGACAGGCTTAAATCCGTGCACGTGACCGTTAGATTAGAAGCCTGCTTGTGCTGGCGTGTGTAACTTGAGCTCGTGTGGAATCCGGAAGCGGAGCGTCAATGCGATGTGCATGAGCTCCGTGCAGAAAGCCGGCGTGTGTAACTTGAGCTCGTGTGGAATGCGGAAGCGGAGCGCCGATGCGATGTGAATGAGCTCCGTGCAGAGAGCCGGCATGTGTACGAGACAAAACGCTGGAATATTGGACATGGTGAGTGCACAATAATCTGGTGAGGAGGTGTAGTCTGAGTGCGAGTTAAATAGGGAGGAGAGGTGATTATGGATTGAGTACAGGTGTGCAGAGTGGAGAATGAGGCAGTGGAATGAAAGCAGTGGGGCGCATCATGGAACTGGGGTGTGCAGGTGATCATGACAGGGCTGTGGCTTGGCGGGTCGTGACAGTAGAAGTAGGTTGGCCATGATAATGAGAAATATCAGCCTTTTGTTCAGCAACATAAGCAGGTAGCAATGGGTAGCAGCCAGCCTGAGTGTTTTGTTGCTTTTTGTCTGAATTACATGCCCTCTACAGCAGGGAGCTTTTTCTTACAAAGCCACAAAGTTATGGAATAGCCTTCCAATTACTTTTCATGACTGAGTTTCTGTGTCTAGGTCTAGGCTAAAAACCTATTTATTTAGCCAAGCATTTAAAGGAGCAAATCTGGGAGACTCATGAACATAGAGAATTACGGTGAACTTATGTTCAGATGTTTAGATGCTGTCTTCCTCACTCTGATTGATCACTCAGGTTTGTTGACGGTGAAGTGATTGATTGCTTTACATCTCAGGGATGTAGCTCGTCTCCCTGCTTGCTTGCACTCTCCCCCCTCTCTTCTCCTCTCTCCAGTTCTCTCTTTCCCGAGCTACACTGAGCTGCCAGTGATCCAGATCTCCTCTGCCCTGAGTTTCTCCCTGTCCTTTTTAACAATGTTTATTGTTTAAATCACTATACAAACTAAATTGAACTGACCTGAATTGAAAGTGTTGGTTAGATGTTTTTCTCATTAAACTGGAACACACAATGTTTCTATGACCAGTGGTAACAGATCTTTGTTAATTTTCCACATGGAGCAAGTCTACTGAAATAACTACATCAAATGCTGCACACCAAACTACTAAATAACATGCTTTATGGTGATGATTACAGAAGCATGTGGCAGGTTCATAGCTTTTGTAGTCAAAGGTTTAAACAACCACAGGGACATATGTAAAAGAATTTTAAAAAATACAGTATATGCATGAATTATCTGGTGTGCATTAAAAGGTTTGCGATTATAATTTGTACAGTAGTTTTTCTTTCTTACACATTTAACCCTGCACACCAAACAACTAAATAAATTGCACACATTTTGGTTGAACAAAATAAAATTAGTGTGCAATGTGGTACCCAGTTTATGTGTGAAAATAATTCCACATGCTCCCAGAATCACTTTTTCACAATTTGAGTCTTGTTCCATCAGGGAAGAAAAATTCCATAGATGTGATATCCTGGTCATTAACTACTTTCAGATGACTTCATTTTATTGCCACAAATAATTGCTGAGCTTAGAACTGAGCAACTGAAGCTACTCCAGAGGCTTGTACAGTGGCCACTATGCTCGACCAGCCCTATGATCCCGACGCTCCCATCGAACTGGAATAGGCTAAATCCGTACATTGTCTAGATTTAAAGATTCAAAGAACTTTATTAATATACATGAAGGGAAATTGCTTCATGTTGGTTACAGCTGCTTTGATTTATTTACCGTGAAGAAAGGAAATGAGTTATAGATTAGACAAGAAAATTTAATTAAAGATATTGCACTTGGAACTGATATTGAGCTGTGGGAACAGTAGTGTATTAATGTAATATTGTACAGTAACTACTGACAGTCCCTATCCCGTAGTATAAATGTTACAGAGACGAGTTGTATAATTTTATGGCCATTGGAAGAAAAGATCTCCTGTAATGCTATGTAGAACACCTGGTCATAATCAATCTCTGACTGAATTTGCTCCTCTGGTCAGAGAGAACACTGTATAGCGGGTGAGAAGGATTGTTCAAGATTGTATGTATTTTGGACAGAATCCTCCTCCTTGCCAGAACGTCAACAGAGTCCAGCTCCATGCCCAGGACAGATCCAGCCCTTTTAAATGACCTGGTCCAGTCTATTTCTGTCTGCCGCTTTCATGTTCAGCCCCAACAGACCACAGTATAAAAAAACGACACTCGCCACAACAGATTCATAGAACATCCGAAGATTGGTATTGCAGATGTTGAGCCTTCTCAGAAAGTACAACCAGATCTGTCCTTTCTTGTAGAGTACTGATCTCAAGTATTAATGTCTTCAATGAATAACAAAAATAATTAAATTCCATTTTATGTGTATAGCAACAAATAAGCAGCTTTATAAAAATGTTTATTCCAAATATAAATATGATATAATATTTTTTAATTATAGATTTATAAATGTATAGTGGCAAGTAATATCTTCCCAAGATCAGATGAAGAAAGCACAAAAAAAACATCAGGAATAGATCCTCCTGTTTTGGTACGCTCATATAGAATTGGCAATTTAGCAGTAGTTGTCATGGCCTGCTTAAGTATTTACACTCATTTTGCATTTATTTTCCCAGAATCCTTCAGGCACCAGCTGTATGGGTAAGTGTGTCTTTATGACTCTTGGAGGTTGCATTGTTTTTAGTAGGTCCAGTCCTGGAGAATAAAGAAAAGCCAGTGTGTGTGGTGTTTCTAAAGGATGACTGTTAAAACTGTCTTATCAAGCAATGCTGTAATTATGTTAAAAGATATAAAATTTCCAGCTGTGTGTACCTGATGGAATTGGAGGAGGAAAATGAATCTCCAAAAACGGGCTGCGTACAGAAGTCGGAGCTCTCTTAGAAATCTCAGCATCTCCATTATGCAGCAATAAATCCACTATTTCTTGGACCCACGTGGTACCTGTTTTATGGATACAGTCATTCCTAGCTTAAATATATTCATTTATGTTTAGCTTTAAAATGTTCATTAGGTGGTTTACAAGTTTGAATTCGGATGTGTTTGTCATTGGGAGAAAAATTAAACCTGCAGATGTGCATGAGGGTAGGAATAACGTTGGGTAGGTAGATTAAGAGCTTTGCCATTTGTCTCAACTCTATTTTCTTTACAATGGTGCTGAAAATTGATTATAATACCGTGCTCGCTGCTCCGACTCATGCTCCAATTTCCCATTACTTGTAAACAAGATACTTAAACTTCTTTACTTGGGGTAATGTACCTAATTCTCTCACATTAATTATGACATAACAGCCAATCAGGGGCGTCTGTGAGCTCACTCAAGCGGAAGGAGCAAGCAGTTTGAAAAGATGAGGTTGGCTGGTGTCACGTGGTTCAGAGGTGGTACAGTAAATGATGTACTGCAGTTTTGTTAATAAGATTTGCAGATGAGTAATTAATGGTGCAGAAAAGTCTAATTGGACAATAATAGTTTGGACTAAGCTCACTGTAGGATACAAAGTGTAGAGCTGATCTTTTGGTTTTGACTTTCAGATAATGGCTAAACAGAACAAAGCTGGGTCTTTCTTTCTTTTTTTTTTTAATCCATAGTAAGTGTTTTTGCATATTTGTTGAAAAGGTCATTTGAATTTTTTTTTTCTACTACATATAATCATTTATCTTTTTATGTGAACTGAATGTGTTTTGTTTTTTTATGATTAACTACATAGTTGGACTGTGTTGTTATTGTAACACAATGTCAGCTGCATATCAGTTTCATCATTTTCTCGAAGCCACAAGTAACAAACAGCTGTTATGTGATGTTAAAGAAGACGTTATGATGTGAAATGGCTAATATAATACAGGACTTTGAGCATGTATGGAATCAAGAAGTAGAGGGATGTTAGTAATATGTAATGTGTAGTATAACTATTGCACTCAGACTTACAGTATGAGAGATGTGATATAAGAGACGTGCTCTTTCAGTACTTTAATGGGTGCATGGTAGCACTGTGGGGCAAAGTGTTGTACAAGTTCTAAATTTAAAAAGATAAGATTACAAGCTACCAAGATTCACATGTAACTGTTGATTGAAAAGAAAACCATATATATCATAAATACATTTTTTATTCAGATTTAAAGATTCAAAGAACTTTGTTTATCCCAGAGGGAAATTGCTTATTCTTGGTTACAGTTGTTTTTCCGGGTGGAAAGGAAAAGAGTAATAAATTAGACAAGGTGCAATAAACATAATTCAATATACAGATATTGCACATGTGAGGGGAAAAAAGGAAAAGGTATTGCACAAATTGTTTGGGTAAATCAAAAATTGCACTTGAAAAGTGGCATGGCCCAAAAGCATTGGTAAATATTGCACAAACTGTATGTAACAACAAAAATATTGTATTATTGTTGTTACTGACAGTGCTCTGTCTATAGTGTACACATTACAGAAAAGAGTTGTACAGGGTGGGCCATTTATATGGATACACCTTAATAAAATGGGAATGGTTGGTGATATTAACGTCCTGTTTGTGGCACATTAGTATATGTGAGGGGGCGAACTTTTCAAGATGGGTGGTGACGGTGGCCATTTTGAAGTCGGCCATCTTGGATCCTACTTTTGTTTTTTCAATAGGAAGAGGGTCATGTGACACATCAAACTTATTGGGAATTTCACATCTGAAGGCAATTGTCTATGGTGTGAAGATACAAGATGTGCAGCACCTGAAACTATGGATACTGGAAGCCTGTGCTGGCATTTCTCCTGAGGTGTTGCTATCAGTGTGTGAAGAGTGGGAGAAGAGGGTTGCCTTGACAATCCATCACAATGGGCAGCACATTGAACACATTTTATAAGTGGTCAGAAACTTGTAAATAACTCATGAAAGAATAAAGTTACGTTAAAACCAAGCACACCATTGTTTTTCTTGTGAAATTCCCAATAAGTTCTCAGATCAGGATTTTGCACTCTGCAATTTCTTTTAATTTCTTCTGGTCATTAGCAGATCGTTAATTTGTTGCTGATTAAATTGACAACTTTTTTTTTTTATTATTCTTTATTTTACCAAAAGCTCTCTCTGAAATCCAAAATCTCTTCTTCCAATGAGTTCTGATCAAGACAGCAAAACAAAGAGTTTAAGATAAAATGCATTTTAAAATATAAAAACACCTACACACACACGCACACAACAGTGAATATGCATTAGGTTTTAAGTTAGCCTTTTTTTAATGGCACTAATTAGTTTGGTCTTTTTAATTATAATGACTGCTTTTGGGTACATGGAGATGAATAAATCTGATGGATCTGGACAGAAAGCTGAAGCAAAGCTCCAGTTTTGAGCGATCCAATTCCTGAGCGGGACACCTTGTACCTCAATCAGAGGAAAAGGATGCACTACGCTGGCTGCCTTGTTTACGGCTTCATTAAAACTCTTAGGTTCTTCCTTTTGGTCCATTTCGTATGCTTCTGGGTGATCTATTGATGATCCAGTGTGTGCTGCAAGACAGCCTATCACCCATTTGTTTCTCCTTCTCATGGCAGGAATTTTTGATTTGCAGAAATGTTGTAAAGTAAATAATGTATTACTTCTCCCAAGACCACAAGAGGCCACTCAAGCTCTAATTTTTACATTTCTTACCGCCTCACTGTGCTGTATTTATACACAATTGTTTCTGATCTCTAATTTATATATTTAAACATGTATACATTTACATTTTAATTCATTATTTCTTTATTTTTAAGCAATTTCATTTTCAACAGGTGAACATGCAAGTCAGATAAACCTGGAAAAAAAATCTTAAGGAATTCCTGAATTTTTATGCAGATAAAATTCTTTTAGAAGCTCTAGAATAAAATATTCAAATGAACTTTAACATATAAACAGAATAAAGTTTTATTGTTTAATTAATCTTCTTAAAGGTTTTATTTTACATGATACATTTACAGTATAAAATAAATAAGTTCTGAAACTGAACATGTTATTAGTTTTGTGTTAAAATATGGCTTTCTGGGAAAAAAAAAACATTTCCTGGAGAATCCCAATGGTGGAATGGAATCAGCACCAGTTACAAATGTCCAAAAAAGCTTGAAATGAGGTTTTACTGTAGCTTTGTCTTGGAACACCATATAAAGTACTAAATCTGAACCGATTACACTGAATGTTTGGCCTTGGAACGTGTTCAATCCGGCATTGATAAAAGCATGGACAACCGTGAGCTTTAGTTTTGCTATCAATCTACCATGCTTCAACGGAATTATAAAATAAAAAAAAATGAACTCATGGAACAGGCCTGGACAAAAATGATGGTACACCTAACTTAATAGTTTGTTGCACAACCTTTTGAGGCAATCAAACGATTCCTGTAACTGTCAATGAGACTTCTGCACCTCTCTGCAGGTATTTTGGCCCACTCCTCATGAGCAAGCTGCTCCAGTTGTTTCCGGTTTGAAGGGTGCCTTTTCCAGACAACATGTTTCAGCTCCTTCCAAAGATGCTCAATAGGATTGAGGTCAGGGCTCATAGAAGGCCACTTTAGAATAGTCCAATGTTTTCCTCTTAGCCATTCTTGGGTGTTTTTAGCTGTGTGTTTTGGGTCATTGTCCTGTTGCAAGACCCATGACCTGCGACTGAGACCCAGCTCCCTGACACTGGCCAGCACATTTCTCTCTAGAATCCCTTGATAGTCTTGAGATTTAATTGTACCCTGCACAGATTCAAGACACCCTGTGCCAGATGCAGCAAAGCAGCCCCAGAACATAACAGAGCCTCCTCCATGTTTCACAGTAGGGACAGTGTTCTTTTCTTGATATGCTTCATTTTTCCGTCTGTGTACATAGAGCTGATGTGCCTTGGCAAAAAGTTCCATTTTTGTCTCATCTGTCCATAGGACATTCTCCCAGAAGCTTTGTGGCTTGTCAACATGTAGTTTGGCATATTCCAGTCTGGCTTTTTTATGAATTGTTTTCAACAATGGTGTCCTCCTTGGTCGTCTCCCATGTAGTCCACTTTGGCTCAAACAACGACGGATGGTGCGATCTGACACTGATGTTCCTTGAGCATGAAGTTCACCTTGGATCTCTTTAGAAGTCTTTCTGGGCTCTTTTGTTACCATTGGGATTATCCGTCTCTTTGATTTGTCATCAATTTTCCTCCTGCGGCCACGTCCAGGGAGGTTGGCTACAGTCCCATGGATCTTAAATTTCTGAATAATATGTGCAACTGTAGTCACAGGAACATCTAGCTGCTTGGAAATGGTTTTATAGCCTTTACCTTTAACATGCTTGTCTATAATTTTCTTTCGAATCTCCTGAGACAACTCTTTCCTTCGCTTCCTCTGGTCCATGTTGAGTGTGGTACATACCATGTCACCAAACAACACAGTGACTACCTGGAGCCCTATATATAGGCCCACTGACTGATTACAAGATTGTAGACACCTGTGATGCTAATTAGTGGACACACCTTGAATTAACATGTCCCTTTGGTCACATTATTTTCAGTATTTTCTAGGGGTACCATCATTTTTGTCCAGGCCTGTAACATGAGTTTATTTTTTAAAGTAATTCTGTTGAAGCATGGTTGAAAAGCAATGTCTGACTTTCATTGGTTAACATTCATAGATTTTTTTTAATTATTACTTTTGTCAGATTAAAGTTATTTATGTGACCATTGTGAGTTTTTCTTTCATTGGCCGAAGGGTACCAACAATTTTGTCCGTGTGTAACTACAAGGAGACAGGGGGAGGGGGGGGGGGGAGATTGGGCATCATCAAACATTTGATATCAAGGTAGTTTGACAGCATGTCTAGTGCGCATGTGTTATCAAGTGTGGCAGGAAGGTACAACTGCGTGTCTCCTGCATAATAATGATAAAGAATGCCTTGTTTGTTGAAAATTGAGCCAAGGGGAGCATGTATAGTGAGAATAACAGGGGTCCTAAAACTGAGCCTTGGGGTGTACAATAGTTTACAATAGCAGGAGATGAAGATAATTTTCCTATTTGTATTCAGAGAGGTCTGTCTTGGGTAAGGGGAGAACCATTCTTAGACATGCACCTGAAAACTGGTTTCTTTCAGGTTTAAAATTGGGGAGACTTTTCCATTTAATAGGGCGCTATTAATTATAGCCAAAACACTTACTCATCATCTATACCACTTAATCCTGTATTCAGGGTCACAGGGGGCCTGGAGCCTATCCCAGGAGACTTGCAGTATGGCACGAGGCAGGGTACACTCTGGACAATTCATGGCAGGGCACACATACACACAGTCACACACTGTGGGCAATTTGGTAATGCCAATTAGCCTACCATACATGTCTTTGGATTGTGGAAGAAAATCCACCAAGCACGGGGAAAACATGCAAACTCCATGCACACTGAGACCACTACACTAGCGTGCCACCATAGCCAAAACAATGGGGCATAATAAAAGAAAAAAACTTCCTTAAATAGCCTTGATGGTATAACATGTAAGGGACTCCTTGTGGTATTCAAGCATGTGACCACCTCAGCAAGGACAACATTGCTTAAGGCAGAGAATAGGATGTTGTGGATCTATAAGTGCATGTATAGTGTTGAATAACACTTATTGTTATTGAGTCTGTGTGCATTTTTATTGATTAAATCCACGTAGTATGCAGCCTTAGCTGTCTTAACAGATCTTTGATGCACTTTAAACACTCCCTGAAGATATCATTTGAGACTTGAAGCTTGTCTTTTTTCCATCTATGCTTTGCTCTTCTTCAAAATTTACATCCTTCAGTGTTTTTTTTATACGAAGGGGAATAAGGGTATCTGTGTTACCAGTTTCACCAGTTTTCCTTCCTTGGACTACTTTTGGTAGGTCCTGACCACTGCAGACCACGAACATACCACAAGAGCTGCACTTGTGGAGTTGCTCTGACCCAGTCCCCTAGCCATTACAATTTTTTAGACTTGACTCTGGGGTGTATGCTGCTCAGGATAGGAAGATGGTGCTGGGGCTGTCAGTGTCAAAGGAAATGGTGGGTTTACCACCCAAACACACTCCCATGGGGTTCCTTTTGGGGAGTTTGTCATAGAACATACCTGTAAAGAGTTTCTGCCATCAAATAATCCACCCAGGAGTTGCATTCACCTACCTTTTTTACATCAATGATACTGCTTATGTCTGAAACAAATATCCCTTTAATATCAGAAAATTCATTGAAATCTAAGGACATATCATTCCATATCATATAAAAAATGACATCATTCCAGACACAGCATTAAACAACCAACGTACATAATGCATCACATTGTTCACAGTTTTTCCCCCCATAAGGATCGTAACAGCAAATAAACACACAACGCCCCAATACTTATTAAATAGCATGCTCCAGTCACAAAAGTTTTTAGATAAAAGGCTAATGGACAGACAAATAAAAATACAACTGGTACAACCAGTCGATAGAATAAATAGAACTTTAACTGTAGAAATCATATGTCTGATACATTTTTTTTACAGAATTATTATTAACACTGGAGGAATGCTAAAAAAAAAAAAAGTTAAGAAGTCGCTCTGTGATTTTACTCTAGTATTCTTTGAGATGCAACTAATTACAAGCCATCACCCTGACGGTCTGTAGTTGCAATAAACAAGATCTCATAGATCTTGCATTTATCATTCATCCAGGTTACACAGCTACTTTCATCTTCGCTAGGCATATCATTGAGGCATGTTAAACATATTTATACTACTGCTCAAAAGTTTAGGATACACTGTAAACAATGCTGAAGGTGTCCAAAATATGCAACAATTTCCTTTGAACAGTTGAGATCTTGATATATTGATATGCGTCTGCTACTCTTGATCTGTAAAGCCTTTTCATAATGGCTCTAATCCAAGGTGCTGTTTGTTCATTTTTGAGGCTTTTCCTGCGAGTTGTGTGTTAAGCTGATGTGAAAGGAGGACATATGTTACAATGCTGTTTATTACAAATACATTTTTATAAATATCTCATATACAATTAGATCATAGAATTATTTCGATTTTAAATGTATATAATATACAAGACGTGGGCGTCCCACAGCATTAATGGTTGGATTCCGTATTCCATATTTCAAACTAATTTTACTTATTTTCTATTTGATTCTGTAAAGCTGCTTTAAGAACAATGACCATTGTTAAAAATACTTTATAAATAAAATTGAATTGAATATGGCAGTGGAGAAACCTACCACTGAGATGATTAAAATATTTTAGCAAACCCCAGTATGGGCCTTTTCCCAATAATTGAGATGTTGCTTCATTTAAGTACGGGGAAAAATATCAATATAAATCAGTATAAAAGTACAAAAATAAATAAATTGATTGATTGATTGATTGATTGAAAAGGAACATAACTTCTTTTGTGCTTACATCTACCTTATTTCTCATGGTACACTATGAAGCAATTGAAAAGGCATTTATTTAAAGACAAAGCAGTATCCAGAGTTTTTTTTTTTCTTGACATGGCATACCTCAACCAAATGGTAGAGATGACTCAATCAAGTTAATATTAAGTTAAAGATATAGTAACGCCATAAAATTGCTCTACCAAAACAATGAGTAGAATGTTAAAGGGTTAAACTGACTCAATGCTTTAATGGTTTAGGAGTAGAATCAAGAGTTACACAGATATGGAAACCTGCTTGGATTTCTTTCTCCCAATATAAGTCCTCCTGCAAAAAGATTGGCCAGACAATCCTAAAATCACAGAGCGCACCTTTACACAGAGAGATAAACCTTAAAGAAACTCTAAATGCACTCTAAACTTTATAGTGTAGAAAGTAAATATAAATAACATCTGCATATCAGGAACATCTAAATAAACACATTACGGGAATTCCATAAGAAAGATTTGGAAACGGAGGACCCACAATTACAGCACATTGAGCATGCCGAATAACAACACGTATAAACAGACACTTAGAAAGTACTTCTGTTAATTATTATTACTTATAAATCAGCAGCGTGCAGCTCAATGAAAAAGAAACAACAATCCACATCCACCTCAGTGTTTAAGACCACTTCTGAGAAAATTTTAATGGAAGCATCATCAAACAGGGCATTATTGCAAGAGAAATTATTGCATTGCAAATAAAATATTAATGCATTCTAAGCTTCAGGTTCATTGCTTTGCAAATAAAAATGTTACAGTTGTTGCTAGAGCGGAACACACTCCCAATGGTCATATGAAATAAAATAATGATAAAAAAAAATTGCTCCCTTGACTCGTATCAAGTTCTTCACATCAAAATGAGAATCATTCCAGCTTCTACTCTGACAGTCGGACCTCATTCCAGTGTCGCCGCAAATTGGTTACCCATAAACCTCTGTAACTAATTGACAGGGATGAGTATCCAATCAGAAATGTATTGGAATTGGCAAAATGAGACAAACATGGCCATTTTGCTTCTAGAATGTGGATCCAGGCAGGTCGTTGGTCAGCGTGTGCCAGCGCTCAACCTTCTGGCCTTTGTTCTTCAGGCAGTCGATCCAGTGCTGCAGGGCATCACCTTGTGATTGACATCCCAGAGACACGCCTCCTATGTGACACAAAATAAATGATCGTTATGTAGTATGCCTGAAACAAGAATCCAAAAACAGGAAAACAAAGTAAATGTCAGAAAAAAATAAAAACTTTAGGGCAGGGAAGGGGTTCTTTGGTTGCTTGAACAGAGGAATCTATAAGCGTCTATTATTTTACAGTTTCACTATTAGAAGAAGACGAAACCCTTTTATTATCTGATGCCCACATACAAACCGCTTTTCGAAATATATAAACCCTTAAAGCACTTTGTTTTCCTGAGCTAGAAACACCAGAGTTTGAAAAGATGAAAAAAATAAACGGTTTATAGTTCTACTCACCGATGAAATCGTTGGACTTTCCCAGATCATAATCCCACACACTCACCTCCAGCGTTTTATTTGCCAACTCGTTGAATGTAATCTCATAAAAAAACTCCTGCAGGAAATAAAATTTGATGAACGTCTAGACAGTGGAGACATTGCTAACAATACCCATAGTAGTTTTTACATGCAAAACCTTTTAAATATAAATCTTCACAGATAAAAATATTTTTTTAAATGATGATCCTACTTTATATTCATTGTAAATGCGTGTTTGGGTGATTCTTTACTGTGTATTACACGCATAGTGTTTTGTGAGGCTGCTGGAAATTTAGTTGTTGCTATTGTTAGCAAACTTGCGTTAATGGCTACCTAACTAACTATCAAAATGTCTGGAAAATGTACCATTATTCTGATTCACAAACCAGATGAAATGCCCGTTGCAGTTTTTTTTTATTACTCTAGACAGCTGATGTCACGAACTGGTATGATCGGCAGTTTGGGCGGATGTTATTGCCGTGGGCAGAGAAGGCAAGCATAGGCGCAGAGGGGTTGTTTTTAAACATAAGAATTTAATTAACAAAAAGAAACGAACAAAATACACACAGGGGCTCAGGACACACACAAACACAGTCTCTTGAAGCATGTACAGGACCGTAGTGAGCATTTCAGACCATTTAAGCATTTCAGACCCTAAAGGACTGACACAAAGCCTTAGGACTGCTAGAGACTGGATGGGACAGGAATACTAGAGATTGGACAAGACCAGATAGAACCAGGGACACAGGGGCTAGAAACTGGATGAGACCAGACAGGACCAGGGAGACAGAGCTAGTGGCGAGAAGGGGAGCACACAGGAAGCTAGGGGAACACACCCTGGAGGCTAGGGGAACACACCCTGGAGGCTATGGAGAAACACTGGATGCTAAGGGAACAGACTGGAGGCTACAAAACAAAGGGACATACAGCACAATACTTAAACTCAACACAGTACACTTACACAAACATCACAAAACAGAGCCCCTATAAACAAACCAAAGTAACATAAAATACAAACAAAACTAAATCAAAACAGATGCCCACTGACAGTATTAATGTTCGACCCAGTTTCCCAGAACAACTAGCTATTTATAATAATACTAATGAGCTACCTCGGTTCAGGTGAGCACCCGCATCACCTGACCGAGGTGCCTTCTGGAAAACTGAGTCGACTAACAAAAACTACAAAACAAAAACAAACGTGCACACAGTAACCTCTAGTGGTAGTCCCTTATAGCTGCTCGTGTTAGCATAGATTACCAAATCTTGTGCTTTATTTGCTTTAAGTTTAACACTCCAATAGTAATGTACTATGGACGGAAATTCTTGCCTGCTGCATGGCCTTGACCTTACACCACATGCACTTAATTGGGGAAAAAAAGGTGAAAAGAAAGGTTACAAGAAAACATTAGAATTTATATTTAGGTCACTTAGTTCTGTTACGTGAATTGCATAATCTGGTACTTGACATTTAGACCACATGCTTGCACACAAGTGGAATACAAAACAATGCAAATATGTATATACAGTCATATGCAAAAGTTTAGGCACCCCTAAACTGGTGATTTTTTTTAATTGAAAAGATGTTAATACAGTCTCTTTTGGAAATGGAAAAAATGCACAATATTTTCAGCAAACATTGCTGCTCAGTTACTTCTTATGCCATAAACTGAACAAAAATAAATAATAAAAACATTATTATGGCACTGTCATTAGTAAATGCCAATTTCAAAGCTTTACAAATACTTTAACTCTTCAAACCTTGTGCACACACTTGCGGACACTCAACAACCATGGGTTCGTCTAAGCAGCTGTGTAAGACTCTGAAAATGAAAGTTATTGATGCCCACAATGCAGGAGAAGCTACAAGAAGATAGCAAAGTGTTGTGTTTTGGAGACAAGTGCTGTGGACTGATAAAATAAAAATAGAACTCTTTGGCCACAATCAGCAAAAGCATGTTTGGAGAAAAAAAAAAAAGGAGCAGCATTTCATGAAAAGAACACCTTGCCAACTATTAAGCATGGGGGTGGGTCTATCATGCTTTGGGGGTATGTTGCGGCCATTTGGCACAGTAAACATTGCACGGGTGGAGGGAAGAATGGATTCCACTAAATACCAGCAATTCTGGAAGCAAACATCACACCATCTGTAAAAAAGCTGAAGCTGAAAAGAGGAGGCTTCTACAACAGGACAATGATCCTAAACGTACCTCGAAATCCACTATGGAAAACCTCAAGAGACGCAAGCCAAAGGTTTTGGAACGGCCATCACTGTCCCCTGATTTAAACATCATTGAAAATTTGTCTGTAGATCTTAAAAGAGCTGTGCATGCAAGAATATTACAGAACTAGAAGTCTTTTGCGAGGAAGAATGGGAGAAATTACAAGTACAGTGGAACCTCGGATTGCGAGTAACGTGGTTTACGAGTGTTCTGCAAACCGAGCAAAGATTTTAAAGAATTTTTTATTCGGAAACCGAGCAAGTATTAGTTTACGAGCGCCGAGTATCATGCTTCACACATGCGACTCTTATTTTGACACCGAGCGTCACTCTCTCACCTTCCTCCCCCTTCCCCCTCCCACCCTCCCCCCACGGCTTCGCAAACACAGAAACTCTGCTCGTGCATGCGCAATTTGACACTAAAACACACACACACGCACAGACTCTCTCTCCCCTTTTCACCCCTCCCGACTTCACAAAGACACAGAAACTCTGCTCTGTCGCGATTCTTTTCAAAGGTAAGGTGCTGGTTCATTTGTTTTTTTAGTTTTTTTTTTACTTTACAGCAGTGATTCCCTTAGTATGCGCTCACGCCTGGTCAGAGAGATTTCTTTTTTTTCCCTGTTAAAACGGTGTTTCCGTGTTTGTGTGTTTGTCCGTTTGTTGTGAAACTTAAGTGATTCCTTTAGTATGCGCTCGTGCCAGTCTCGCTTTTTTTCCGTTAAACCGGTGTTTCCGCTGTGTTTATGCGCTTGTTGTAAAACTTAAGTGTGTCTGTTAATATACGCTCATGTCAGTCTCGGACAGATTTCTTTTTTTCCTGTTAAAACGGTGTTTCCGCTGCGTGTGTGTGTGTGTGTGTGTGTGTGTGTGTGTGTGTGTGTGTGTGTGCGTGCGTGTGTTTGTTGTGAAACTGTTGTGAAAAAGCGAGGTGAGGAGAGGGAGGAGGAATGTTACTGTGTAAAACGAGGCGAGGGAAGGGGCTAATTCCACACACACGCACACATGGCACACCAATGGAAACACTTATCTGTCAAGATTTATTTGTACTTTTTGTAAGGTAAAGTGCAGATTTTGTTTTATTTTCATTTTATAGATTGTATTAATTATTTTTATGTATTTATTTTTGGGGGCTGTGGAACGAATAATTTGAGTTTTCATGATTTCTTATGGGAAATGATGATTTGGTTTAAGAGTGTTTTGGAATACGAGCCCACTTCCGGAACGAATTATGCTCGTAATCCAAGGTTCCACTGTATTGAAAGACCTTTAGCTGACTATAAAAAATCGTTGGCAAGCTGTGATATCTGCCAGTGGAGGTGTTATTAAGTACTGATTATGTAGGGTGCACAAACTTTTGCGCAGTTCCACAATAATGTTTAAATTTTTTATCTTTGTTCAATTTATGACATAAAAAGAAACTATGCACCAATGTTTGCTGAAAATTGTGTGCATTTTTCCCATTTCCAAGAGAGACTGTGTTAACATCTTTTCAATAAAAAAAAAAACACCAAAATCTGTTATTTATCAAGGGGTGCCTAAACTTTCGCATAAGACTGTATATATACAAACACATACATGCATAGTCATACCTCATTAAACTCTGGGTTTAGTGTTTTTTTAATCACAGCTGTCTTGTGCTTTGATTTCTTCTTCACATCTGGCTTGAGGTATCTGTAATTGAGGTCAGTAGAGATTATTGGTTAGTGAAGAAGTAGATAGCTCGTTTATTCGATAGGAGCCTCATCGCTCTTCTTCCCATGATCACAATACATCATGTGCCTACGCATTCTTCACTGACAATAATACACCAGTAACACAGATAAATGGAAACAAATTGAGAGAAAGGAAGAGTGTGTGTGCATGTGTTGGTGTGGCGGTTGAGAGACAGAGAGAGAGAGTGCAAGAGTGAGAAGGATATGAAAAGAAAGTGTTACAAATGAACTGAAAAATAACAATGATGTTTAATTTTTTTTTTTTTTAAGTGAGAATCTGAGCATTTGAATGCATTAACATAATATTAAGCTTATAATAAATGCTCTCTACCTCTCCGGTTACTATGTTTTCACTAAAGTTTAAGGACAATATTGTGCAGTAAGGATTAAGGATTCATCAGCATTCATCCAAAGGGTCACTTAGACTAAATGTTAGAAAATGTCAGTAAGGTGAATAAGGGCTTTTAAATGTCTTAGTTACACCCAAGTTAAAGTATATATTTCAATAAAACTGCCAAAATCTTCAAATATTTAACTGAGCCAGAGTCAAGGTCATCATCCTTAAGTTCCACACTGCAGTAATAGATACAGCTTTAGTTAAAAGGTCACTTTTGCTTTGCCTTGAAAGTGCATTATTACACAAGTATAGGTGTGGCAAAATAAAATATATGTTTAGTGTAAAAAAAAAAAAAGTACAATTCCAACAAAATTATTTAAAATATGTATTTATATAAAGAGAGAGAGAGAGAGTCAATGAATTGAGCATTTTTGCATAAATTAATAACTTAAATTTGTTAATTAAAAAGGAAACGACACACGTTTTGACGTAGGGGTCAGACAATCCATTGACGTCCATGGCTGCAAGATGGGCACAGCGTTTGACGCCAACACACAAACCACCCTTCGCTCTTTCTTTATCTTCTGTTGGAACATCACCACCTTCTGGAGTGTGAGCTGGAGGCAAGAACTGCAAACACAACAGCAAACGGCCGCGCTCTTCCAAACTGCGCTGCTGCTCGCTCTCCCACTGCGAGCACAGAAACAAACGCACATTATTGTAAAAATAAAAATGATCGCTCCATACAACAATAGTTAACTGTTGAATTCTGGACTGTGATTGGGCAGAAGGTGTTGATTAATTTTCTGTAACAGCAGCTGTGATAAATCACACATTTAATGCGCCTCTTCTAAGAAGAGATCAAATATACCGTATACAATATATATGGTTGAGTGTCCAGCTATTATGAATTTTTGCTTTGTAATATGAAATTAGTATAATTACAATATAAGTGTGTGCCCCCAATTCAACCCTAAAATTCAGGATTTTTTTATGTTGTGGAAGTCCAGGTTCATTAAACTCTCCATGATACATTGTTGCATAGTGAATATTAAATATTAACATATTGAGTATTGTTTTCCCTCAGGTATTAAATTAACATTAATGCATTTCACAAACTATCACATTATGGATTTTTTTTTCAAGTTACTTTCATTGTAGATACCAATTATTTTACATTATGACATTTCAGACTAACAACAACATCAACAATAAAAACTCGGCAAGTGCACTGTAGTATATACATAACTGGTGGGATAGATAATAAATTCCTTTCCCATGTTGATAATTGACTATTTTAGATTCATCTAATTCTAAAAAATCTAAATATTATACTGTACAGTTACCTAAATACTTAAATGTATGTTGTATCTTTTATTTGCTACTTAATTGTTAAAAGACTTATTTTTGTAAGTTCAGTATTTTAGACGGTGCACGTTAAGCTTGCGGCTTTGGCTTTGTTGCCTGAGTTACAGCCATAAATTGTATGTGTGTGTGAATTTTGAACACTAAAATCTCATTGAGTAAACTTCATGACCTCAGTAATGAGCTCAGAGCTAAAGACCTGATACCTCCAAAGGACTCATTTGACCTTTAAGAACTTGGCTTGGAAGACCCAGTAAGGTCAGTGCTGGAATAAGGGCTTCATTATGTGGAGAAGCTAGCCAAACTAGCATAACTAGGGTAAAGAGAACCTTTCCCTGAGAGTTTCTCGACTTGTTGTTGTTTGAGTTGTATGTATTAACTTATTTTACATGTACATGAACAAGAAATGTTCAGTATCAAAACCTTTAAAAACTACAACTACATCAGCAAAGGAATTCAAAGGGTAAAGCTAATGCAAATGCTATTTATTCAACAAATTTAATTTTATAGGCCCACATGAAAGCTAGCTAATGAAAGATGCATTTTTAGAAAGAAAACTGGACAATGCTCACGAACAGTATTGAAGAGTGGTTCTTGTCTGGTGTTTGTTGCAGAATGTTGCTGCGATTTTTGTTGGAGTTTTGGTGTTTGGTGGAGAATAATAATGTATTTTAGTAGATAAGGCTAGAGAATAAAGGGGTAAGTGTTTAATGAAGAATGTTGAATAAGAATATTGGTGTATAAAGAATGCTAGTGTTTAATGGGGAATATTGACGATTGATGGGAAATTATAATGTGTCTATGAAAATACTTTTGTTTGTTCAATAATAATGATCTCGTTGCCATAGTTCGTTTGTGAAGCTTCGTAATTTGAGGAAAGTTGATACCTGATAAGTAAATATTGGTTAATTTCAAAGAATGCCTAATTTTTCCCTCAGTTTGGTTTGAGCTCTTCTGAGAAACATCTTCTATTCTACCCACCCTAACACATCAGTTCCACCGTGTTACGAAACACATTGTTTATTTGCAAATCCAAGTCCATGTCATGATCGAACAAGCTGGTTATGTAGCTTATTAGCAACAGGCTGTCACAGGGTCAGCGCAGACAAAGATGGATGGCAGGCAGATGGAGGGGAAGACAGAAGAACGAGGACGCATGAAGAGAGTGGGAGAAGGAGACAAATGAAATGCGAAGAGTGAGTCACTCATGACTACAGGCAGCACTTTACATACAGATGTGAGTATTTATAGTCTTCCAGTGGCAAGATATTTTGGGATGCACATGTTCTCTTGTTTTCACGTCTGATAGAAGAACACTGAGCTGAGAGATCATTTTGTGGTAAGCCTGCACATTTTCATCTTCTTCAAAACATTATTTAAGACATTAAGACTCTTTTAATACCAATTTGTATCACATGATGCGTAATGACTGTATGTGGCAGGAAAACATCTAACCTCAGTGGATTGTTACTGGGATGGAAACCCAGAAGAAGTGAAACATACAGTAATGGATGTTTACCTCCCGTAGATAACAGGAGATCCCTCGGAGTGCGGTGGTCATGGCAGTAGGAGATGCCAGCTGAGAAACATAGATTATGTTATTACTTTACGGCAACAGGCTTATTTTACGCTTGAAGGGGGAAAAAAAGGGTTTCTCAAGGGTTCTTGCGATAGTTAATTAGTTTAGATTCTTTAAAAAAAAAAAAAGGCAGTCCTTAAGGATTCTTACAATGGCCAGCTGTTCCACACTCTAAGAAATTGAATCCTCAGGGGTTTGCTGAACAGTTAATGGCACTTCAGGCACATGGGGGGGAAGGTCTTCATTAAAGGTTTGTCAAGGATTTGTTCTGTGGATGGGAAACATTCTACATTTTCAGAAAGACGAGCTACTCGGTGATTCATAAAAAAAAGAGAGAGAGAGAGAGAGGTTCTCTGCGTGCTTGAAAGTTCTGAATGTAGAACAGTTCAACAAATTTAGGCTTCATCTTTGATGGCAACATTTTGACCTGTTCCACTCTCTTTAAAAACAAAAAAGTCCTACTACAAAAGAGGCAAATTGAGAGTCTGCTAATGAAAGTCTAAAAAAAAAAAAAAAAGTTTCTGCGTGGTTTTTATGTTTAATCTTTTCTTAAAGGAAAACATATAGATTTTTACAGATACTTTTTTTTTTAATGCTGTATTTCGCTCCAAAACAACTAACACTGTTAAGTGTAATAAGTGAAATTTACCAGCGACAGGAAAGTGTGGTTTGTGTTTATGTTCAGTTTTTTAATCTCTTTGTACCATTTATCAGATGGTAAATGGGTGAATAATTCATATGTTGCGACCGCTGGGCATTGCACGCCTACACACAGTACACACACTCACAGGAGGCGGGTGTTCCAGACAGACGTTGAAGTGCTTGGGTTGATCAGGCTTGACCCGGCGCAGGGCCACACGCGACTCGCCGATGAACTCGTTATGCGTCAGCTTGTCCTCATCACACACAGACACTCTGAGAGACAGAGACAGTCGGACAGAACGACAGACAGAGAGGATGTAAGACGCAAGCAGTCATACAGGATTACATAAACAGTGTCCACAAACACATACTAAAACAAAGAAATGCTTTCATTACAGGGCCACCTGTTCTGTCTAGTAAGTATGAGAACTCATTCACTTTCAATTACGTATTTAAGTGAGATTAATAAGCTAAACATGCAGATGGTGTTATTCACTGTGTCCTGGAAACAGAGGCTTTAGGCACAGGCTCATCAAGCCCGAACGAGGTTGCAGTAATGACTCACCAAGTGGCACGAATAACAATAATCCAGCTCAGTGAGAAAACAACAGCTTTTCCTTGTCAATAATTCCCAAATCTCAAGGCTGGTATGAATGTCATTCAAATGAAAACATAATCCTTTTACTTTTCCAGTCAAATGTCTGCCTTCAGGGAGAATACAAATGATTCAGATGGATATAATACAACGGATCCGAAATTCCACATATTTACATCTTGATGTGTTAATCATCATGGAACATTTTGTTTAAAAAAAGACCATTTTCTAATAATGGCTTTGAATGTGTACTTTAAACGTCTAACCATTTTGAGGTTGTAGCAATGTTGTTTAGCGAAGTTGGACAACCATTGGTATGTTTTTAAGTCAGAACAATGTCAGGAGACTGCCGTTGTTTAAAGCGCTATTCAGGCGGGACTAGTTTTACTGGGGGACGTTTGAGTTTGAATTTTTTTCAGTTGACGTCTGTCATTTCATGTATGGGAGTAACATCTCTGTGTGGGCGTGTCTGTGTTTTACATGTGAACGTTGCACAAGACCACGTGTTGAGGATGAGGATTTCTATTGGAGCGTAGAAATGAGAAACTAGAGATTGTACGGTTGTTGACGTTGACCAAAATACACAAGAAAATGCGTTTTGGAAAAAAAAAAAAAATTTAATTCGGCAAACGCAGACATTCGCATTCGGACGGGATTAGATTTCTCAGACGACGGCCGAGTTTGCTGAAAAACAGTAGGAAATTTGCTCTAGAATTTTTACAGAGGTCGTGTGAGAAAAAGACAGACATGGCAGATTCGGACGGGATTAAAATCACAAAGTACCTCTGTGAAACAGAAATTTCTCTAACGTCCCCCAGTAAAAATAGTCCCGTCCGAATAGTGCTTAATACTATGCGAGCAGAAAAAATACAATTAAATACTGACATTCAATAACAGCTTCCTTTTTTTTTTCACCAACGTTCTTTCTTTGTTTATCTGTGGGTCCTGCTTGAGGCCTTTAGTCTATTAACATCTGGATCTTAGAGAATCGCAAGCATACTGTTTGTACACACGTGGACAAAATTGTTGGTACCCTTCGGTCAATGAAAGAAAAACTCACAATGGTCACATAAATAACTTTAATCTGACAAAAGTAATAATTTTAAAAAGATTCTATGAATGTTAACCAATGAAAGTCAGACATTGCTTTTCAACCATGCTTCAACAGAATTACTTTAAAAAATAAACTCATGGAACAGGCCTGGACAAAAATGATGGTACCCCTAGAAAATACTGAAAATAATGTGACCAAAGGGACATGTTAATTCAAGGTGTGTCCACTAATTAGCATCACAGGTGTCTACAATCTTGTAATCAGTCAGTGGGCCTATATATAGGGCTCCAGGTAGTCACTGTGTTGTTTGGTGACATGGTATGTACCACACTCAACATGGACCAGAGGAAGCGAAGGAAAGAGTTGTCTCAGGAGATTCGAAAGAAAATTATAGACAAGCATGTTAAAGGTAAAGGCTATAAAACCATTTCCAAGCAGCTAGATGTTCCTGTGACTACAGTTGCACATATTATTCAGAAATATAAGATCCATGGGACTGTAGCCAACCTCCCTGGACGTGGCCGCAGGAGGAAAATTGATGACAAATCAAAGAGACGGATAATCCGAATGGTAACAAAAGAGCCCAGAAAGACTTCTAAAGAGATCCAAGGTGAACTTCATGCTCAAGGAACATCAGTGTCAGATCGCACCATCCGTCGTTATTTGAGCCAAAGTGGACTACATGGGAGACGACCAAGGAGGACAACATTGTTGAAAACAAATCATAAAAAAGCCAAACTGGAATATGCCAAACTACATGTTGACAAGTCACAAAGCTTCTGGGAGAATGTCCTATGGACAGATGAGACAAAAATGGAACTTTTTGCCAAGGCACATCAGCTCTATGTTCACAGACGGAAAAATGAAGCATATGAAGAAAAGAACACTGTCCCTACTGTGAAATATGGAGGAGGCTCTGTTAATTTGTTATGTTCTGGGGCTGCTTTGCTGCATCTGGCACAGGGTGTCTTTAATCTGTGCAGGGTACAATGAAATCTCAAGACTATCAAGGGATTCTAGAGAGAAATGTGCTGGCCAGTGTCAGAAAGCTGGGTCTCAGTCGCAGGTCATGGGTCTTGCAACAGGACAATGACCCAAAACACACAGCTAAAAACACCCAAGAATGGCTAAGAGGAAAACATTGGACTATTCTAAAGTGGCCTTCTATGAGCCCTGACCTCAATCCTATTGAGCATCTTTGGAAGGAGCTGAAACATGCTGTCTGGAAAAGGCAGCCTTCAAACTGGAAACAACTGGAGCAGCTTGCTCATGAGGAGTGGGCCAAAATACCTGCAGAGAGGTGCAGAAGTCTCATTGACAGTTACAGGAATCGTTTGATTGCAGTGATTGCCTCAAAAGGTTGTGCAACAAACTATTAAGTTAGGGGTACCATCATTTTTGTCCAGGCCTGTTCCATGAGTTTATTTTTTTAAATAATTCTGTTGAAGCATGGTTGAAAAGCAATGTCTGACTTTCATTGGTTAACATTCATAGAATTCTAATTTATTATTACTTTTGTCAGATTAAAGTTATTTCTGTGACCATTGTGAGTTTTTCTTTCATTGACCGAAGGGTACCAACAATTTTGTCCATGTGTGTACTTTATATGTCGCAAAGGTCGTCCATGTAGCTAACCGTTCTAAAAATTAAGATCTTTAATCTGGCTAAAAGAGACAGTTATAATGATGAAAGTTACAATGGTTTCAGTGAGGCAGCGGAGGGTCAGGAGGTGGAGGATATGGGTAGCTGATCAGAGACTGCCAGGTTGCCACTCGGCAAGGCCTTTAACCCCTCCATGAGTTGAAGGGGGAAAAAATTCGAAGCTGTTGGGTGTCAGTATTTTTTATTTTTATTTTTCTTGGATTAGCTTTGATTTATCTTCCAGAGACTGATGTTGCTACAATGACACTTAAACAATGTTGGTATGTTGACATCATTCTGGCTTACACACACAAGCACATACAGTACTGTACCAGTGGTTGCCCAACGTCTGCAAATAATGAAGTGCAAATAAGAGCTGACTGTGGGAGAGAAGCAAATCATTTTGATGCTGAGAAAAGAAGGACAGTAGATCAAAGTCTTTTCACATTGCGCACAGCCACAATTTGAAACATTTTTGGAAGAAAAAAAAAAAACTTAATAAACATGCCAACAGCCATCAAACAGGTCGAGCAAGGAACTGCAGCAGTTAGTGACAGAAAGATTGTGAGAGCTGTAAAGAAAAAAAGCCAAAAAATTACAAATCACCAACAACCACACTGGGGCGGAGTGAAACTCGCAACAGTCCAATCAAACAACAAAGTCTGGCAAAGGAAATCAAACAGTTTGGTGAGGTTAGAGGAAGTTATTACACGCAAGAGATGAGCAACCAAATAGTAAGTATTATTTACTTCAATTTGCTGCACTTTCATTTGTTCCAGTCTTTACTGCACATGTAAGTTCATTTCGGTTCACAACATGATGTGAAATTAATGTGATTCCTCAGACAGGACTTTCAAGAGCAATCAAAGGATTTAACACAATACACTAGAAACAGACTGAATATGTATAGGATGATTTATTGGAGAGGAAAAAGAGCAGATCAGTTGAAGAATGCATTTTCTCACAGGTTCTGGATGCTGACTAATGTTTCTCTGCGTTTAAACAGCCTCATTTTGTCTTTGGTTTCATTCTCTCTCTCTCTCTCTCTCTCTCTCTCTCTCTCTCTCTCTCTCTGTCTTTGGTGAAATTGGATGCTGTCAGCAGCTTTCCGGAACTCTCCGGTCTCGCAAAAGCAATGGTGTTTCAAATGGTGGGCAGTAATTTGCTGCGCACCAGCCTGTCATTCCCCTGGAACTTTAGAAAAACGGCTTTACAGAGTAAGAGGGAAACAGAAAGACTCATGATGAGCATGCTGGAAGTGAGTAAGAGGAAAAAGGGGTCCTTCAACTTTCCCATGAGTGTAAGAGATCTCTCTTCTGTCAAGGTATAATTTTCAGGAGAAAAATGGGGTATTAGAGGCAGCTGAGTCTGTGTAAAGGTGGCTATTTGTATCCTGAGTAGATCCTTCTAATGTGAACTTTTGATTATATGCCAAAAGAGAGTGTAGAAAAGTAGTGAACTGTCAGGTAGCGTTAGCTCAGCGTCAGTACCGATCTCTACAGTTCTTTCGTGTTCAAAAAATAATGGTGCTGCAGCTGCAATCAGCAACCTACTTAGTAATTAGGTGCGTCATGAAATATTCACATTCATAAAGTGTGTATATTCAAACCATGGGCATTTTTACAGACGAGACTACATCCTGCGTCCACGTTACAAATTTAAAACCTTTATTTATTATCTTCATTATAGAAGATCATTACAGTAGCTTCATTGCTTTGTGCACAACTATCGGTTTACAGTATTTAATGTATAAATCATGTATACAGTACATTTCATGAGTTGCTAAGTAATTAAGTTAAATAAGCATCTAAGTAAATATGTAAATAACTTGATAGCCAAACACTGTCTTTCTTTTATATTACATTAAACTGCATGTTACATTTAAAATAAAAAAGAGCATGTCAGAAATTGGAGGTGTGGATGCCACTGCAGGAGTTATAACCAAAACAAAACACTAGTTTATCAAAACTAGATTGTGAACTGAGATGCTAAAGCTAGCCCATAACAAGAAGTGAACCCAAAAGTAGTACAAAAGTGAACACAACAGATGCAACACAAAGACCAACTGAAAACATGGAACTAAACAGCACGCAAAAAGTCAATAACAAGATTCAAGTGTGTAACTAAATATGAACATGTGGAGTGCTTGAGCTTGTGCTGAAGCCTCTTTCACATGTGAATTTTTACACCATTTCATGGGGATCAGTTTGACATCGGATTTCATCATAATTAATTTCTGTGCTTGAATTTTCACTGATCAGACATAACATCAACACCAACTCCAGGTGAACATTTACATTGAGGCATTTGGCAGACTCTCTTATTCAGAGTGACTTAAAAAGAAAAGTGCTTTAAAGTTTTCATCATTGGATAGATCTTTACACCATCAGTTCTTACCATCAATTTATTTGGGAGGAGGGATTAACACAAATATTGAAACAGATATAAGAAACAGATACACTGTAAACCCGAATAAGTTGGCAAAACTAAAAAAATTTGAGGTAATCAGTTACATCAAAACAATTGAAATAATACTGTGTCCAATTTTAATTAAACAGAACTATCAGTTTTTGAGTTTGTTGTACTCATTCATATTAATCGTTCTTTACTTGTATTACTGAGTAGCCAAACTCGTACTATCATTTATTTTAGTTGTTGCCAATTAAATAAATTGTTGTTGGTCTTTCACCTGCTCCTGGCTTTGGGTCGCCACAGCGGTTTGTCAAAGGTTTTTACTCCAGATGCTGTTCTGAACACAACCCCGCCCCCGCCCCCATTATTATTTGGGAACAGGCACTTTATCCGGTGGCTGGGAATCGAACCTGGCCCTTTCGCATGGCAGGCGAAACACCTCCCACTAAGCTACCAGTTCTCTGGTACTTTAGGGTGCGCAGATTTGTACAGATTATACTTTCAGCATCATGTGAAGAGAGACCAATCCACCATCTTGATCAAAACAATTCAATGTAGTCAGTTTATATGTGCATTGATGACGTCGGACACAAAATCGCCAGGCTGAAAGATTGTAAGTTGGTTGAACTTTAAGGAGACAGTTACAGTGGCTTAAAATATCAAACTTGTACAGCCAACTTGAAAAGTGTCATTTCTACAAACTCAGAAATACCAAAAAGTTCTAAATACTCATCATCAATGTCTATTAATTTAAACTAATTGTAATTGTTTAAGTTAACAGAACTCAGTGTGTTTAATTACTTTGAGCATTAGGGTTTACAGTGTAGGTCTTTAGTCGCCGTTTAAAGATTGCCATATGCCATATACAGTAAGTTATAAGTTCATTCCACCACCTAGATGCCAGAACAGAAAAGAGTCTAGATGCACGTCTTCCTCGATCTCTGAGTGATGGTGGGACGGCCAAGGAGGATCGGAAGTAACATGATGCGGTGTGGGGTGTGATTAGAGCTGAAAGGTAATTGGGTGCTGTTTCTAGCTTGGTAGGCAAGCCTCAGGGTTTTGAGGTTGGCAGCTACAGGAAGCCAGTGAGCCAGTGCAGGGAGTGGAGAAGTTGGGAGAACTTGGGAAGGTTGAAAACGATCCATTCTCGATCAGTTTGCTATAGAACAGAAGAAAAACACACCAGCAGACTGGTGATAGGGTCATGGGCACCCAAGGCTCACCCATGTCTGCACAGACCAAAGCCCAGCCCATCCAAGCAAAGAGCGCAAGGCCTCAACTGGGTTTCATAGGGTCAGGTGCTAGTCAGTGTCATTAGTGTGCTAGTCACCAAAGGTTGATCTGGTCCTACTAATAAACTCCAGGTGAGAACAATATCAGGTTTCTTATGTACTTTAGGATCGCATCTAATAAAGCAGAAGCAGAAACTATGGAATAAAATCACTGTCAAAAATAATCGTGCGTAAAAAAAAAGCTTTGTGTGTAATTCTGTGTTTTGTCCGAGTTGGATTCCAAAATCTACGGCCACAACTCTGAAATATACGACTCTGACCGCTTACAGACACAAAACTCCTTTTTACGTCTCCTCTGTTACGCGGACGAATTGCGAAATTACGCCTATGAATGTAGTGTGTTAAAACACTGTCAAAAATACGTCATCAAGGCCACATGCACAGGCGTTAAGATGTTCTCAGATGTTTTCTTGAGTGGCAGCTCAAACTTCATGTAATACGGACAAGAAGTAAACCACAGGGAAGACTGATGGAGGTCCCACCCCACAACCCACAACACCCAAGGATCTGCTGCCAACATCCTGATACCAGACACCACAGCACACCCCGGAGGTCCTGTGCAGCCATGCTCCAAGGGGCACGAGAGGAACCCAGAACCTCTGTGGATTTAATGTTAATGCTTTTTATGTTAAGCCTAATAGGTGTGTGTTTTTAAGATACAAACTTTCTCACACATAGAACACTGCAAAAAAATCTCCAGACGTTGATCACACTGAATTTACGTATTTATATTGAAATAGAATCTCTTATGCAGATACAGTGTGTGTTCTTTTAATGGTTGTTTTTTTCTGTCTGTTTATAAAGAGATGAATATTCTGACCTGCCTTAAGCTTTCTAACACACACGCGCACACATACTTTTCACTACTCACATGAGGGTCAGTGAAATAAAATGCCTCTCGGAAAAAAACTGACCTCAATCTATCATTCTAGCTGGACGAGAGACTCAGAGAGAGAGAAGGCCAGGGGATGCTGTAGGCTTGATACATTACATACTAGTATCAGCGCATAGATCACGGAGCTTGGGTTATGTTTTGGCGAGTTAAATAATAGGTGAGTTAATTTTCTATTCCAGCAGATCTAACAGTAGTGCAGCCGGAACTAACATGTTTATATTAATGGCTAAGCGTTTCGATAATAACATGTATGGATGCAATGCACACAATCTAAAACTAATAAAAAACAATTTTTAATGGATGATCTTTATGTCATAACTTCTGAACAGTGTATAGCCCTTCCAGCTAATGTTCCCCCCAAAAATCTGCCATGAACCCTATCATTTCACCCTAAAATATGTCCAGGGGCTGATCAGAAGTAAGGATTAAGATGCCACACTGTGCTTCCAAGGTCGCACACTTCTTTTTTTCAACAGTGTTTGAACTGACCATCTTGAAGCAAACACAAGGACACGATGTCAGCATGTCCAGATGCTGTCAGCATGTCCAGATTTTGGAAGCTTGTGTGGGTGCATTGGAGCAAAGCTAGCATAAACACAAGCCTGGCCTGGCCGTTTGTCATTAGTGTCAACTTTCAGAGGTCAGACAGTGGACAGTGTTTGCAAAACTTCTGACATTCCTATGGTTTGGAAGATGTTTCTTGAGATAATGCTGACTGTAGGCTATTACTTATTGAAAATAAAATGTACATAATTGAAAGGTCATTAGTGTCAGTGTCATTAGTGTGCTGGTCACAAAAGGTTGATCTAGGCCCACTAAAAAAACTCCAAGTGAGAATGAGTTCAGGTTTTTTCCATCTTATGGACTTTAGGATACCATTTAAGAAAAGCAGGACCAATGAAACTGCACCATTGTTGAAGAGTCCAAAAAGTCCAACTGCCAATATAAGTGACACATCTATACTATTTAAGGTTTCATACCAGACACTCATCATCATCATCATCATCATCTATACCGCTTAATCCTGTATTCAGGGTCACGGGGGGCCTGGAGCCTATCCCAGGAGACTTAGGGCACATGGCAGGGTACACCCTGGACAGGGTGCCAATCCATCGCAGGGCACAGACACACACACTCACACACTACGGGCAATTTGGGAACGCCAATTAGCCTGACCTACATGTCTTTGGACTGCGGGAGGAAACCCACCAAGCACGGGGAGAACATGCAAACTCCATGCACACAGAGACGGGAATCGAGCCTGGCCGGGGATCGAACCCGGACCCTGGCGGTGCAAGGCGACAGTGCTAACCACTACACCACCGTGCCGCCCCATACCAGACGCATAATCAGAAAATAATCACAATTGACAGACACATAAAGGTTTCTATTTATGCCACCTGAGTGTTTTTCTGTACATGTCCTCCTCCGTGATGCCGCAGTATGTAAGCGTCTCATTCCAAACAGGGTTGAGGGTGTTCTTCACAATCTTAGTCTTCAGCTTGTTCGCCTGGATGGAAAAGACAAACATACTCTAATGGGTATAAAAACTTTTTTTGTTCTTGTTAATATAAAAAAGGTGTGGTAAGAATAAAATGGCTTCATCATGGCACCTGGTATGCTACTACAACAGCAACAACTCAGTGATTCATTCTGTAATTAAAATGACAAGAGCAACAGATGGTGGGTTGCTGAGGTTTTCACCTGCAGTCACTTGTGATATAAAATGAACCAACTCAAAAAAGAAAAACTGACAGTGTGTTTGAAACCTATTTTTACTACCCGGACAAGATTATATCAACAAAAATGACAGAAATATAAAAACTAATGTGTCCCTCTTGACACTCATGTTCTAAGAAGTGAAAAATAACAACTTCCCCAGAAAAGTCATCAGTCCCCCAAACTGCGTTGTGTATTTTGCACAAGATGTTAAGGCAACAAGCCAGTTAATACAGTGGGTACCCTGATCCCAAAATCCCGACATGTTTCATCATTTGGCTAACAGGAAGTGGTCTTGTTTCCCCCCAGACTGTTTGCTCTTGTGCACAAAAATAGGCTGTGTGGGTGGGATAAAGCTTCCATCTGACCAGCCGGATGAAACCAGCGTCTTCAATAGGAGGCATGGTTAACAAACTCTGCACATGTCTGATCAAGGTTATTAGAGGTCAATTAAGCAATTATTATATAATGCATAAAATGGCAGCAGTTGAACCTTGCATAAAACCTCTAGTTTCATTCATACGTTCTTTTCATTTTCATTCTTTCTTTTCTAATTACAATGAAACAACAATTGCCTTATTTTTTAAATGGAAATGGCAACAAGCAATAATAATGGCACAGAGTGGAAGACTCATGGTGCCCTGTGATCAAGGGAAGAAGCCACAGACAGGACAGTTAACGACAGACTCGACAGTGCGGAAAATTCTGACAGCCTTTTATCATCCGCACACTCCTCACTCAGCATTGAAACTCAATTCAATTCAGTTTTATTTGTATAGCGCTTTTAACAATGGACATTGTCGCAAATCAAAAGAATTGTATAAGTTTGTATGAGAAGTCAACGTGTATGAATCAAAATGATAAGCCTGTCCCTGATGAGAAAGCCGAGGACCATGGCGGCATTGCTGAAGGAAAAACTCCCTGAGATGGTGATAGGAAGAAACCTTGAGAGGAACCAGACTCAGCAGGGAACCCATCCTCATCCGGGCACATGCCTGAATGCACATTCAGCCCCAAGGCCAGCCATGCTGTGCTCATGAATTCCATATAACTCACTGCGGCTGGTAGCACATTTCTATTAACTTTCCTGCAGTCATTGTCTAACTTTAAAAGGTTTTCTTTGTCCGGACCTTTAACTCTGGGAGACTCACTGAGTAGAATTCATGACCTACCCATGATTGCCCCCTCAGCTTCTGTGCCTTCGGCTTCAGCCAATCTCTACTGTCATGTACCCTCACCAAGCCATCAACTGCAACAAAAGCTAAGGAGCTGCACTTGCCTGTTCTCTCCATTCACCCGCAAGACCTCTAATTGCAGCAACTAAACCCAGGATGCAACACCATCTGTGCCGTCTAAACACCATATATGTTTAGCTGCCTGTCTCCTGGTTGGATGCCTGCTATATGTCCGCCGGCTCTCATAGGTCACCCTGCATGTTGATGGGGAAGGTTGGCATATGGGAATGCTTTTAATCAGGATTGGGGATCCCCGGGGATCGCTGTTATCAGACCACGATGAACCCAAAGAAGTGCCACCTAGAGCTGACCAAAACATTGTACCTTCCCACTTGCCATGGGTTACTGAAGCCAGAGGAAGAAAGGTTGAGACCATTCACACCTACCCACAGCTCTCCTTTCTGGGGCTAGTGGGTTATTTTTTATGCTTTGTCCCTAACTTCTCTGTGGCAACACCCCTTTCAGATTTACTCATGAAAGTCGAGTGGAATAGAGAAACAGTGAGAACATCCCAGCAGCTGAAAACCCTCCTAATTAGTTCCCACATGCCATCAAACACGTCATATAGGGGCTCTGATACTGACGGTATGACAAGTCATGCTGGTCATGGATGACACTCCCTGCAATGAAGTGCTAAAGATACCAGCCCTCGCATCATCTGCTGGTTCCTCTCACTGCAGGATCACTTGCTCTCCATTATGCACCAGTCCGTGATGCAATATGGCAAAGCTGGTGGACTTTTGTAGTCCCCTCAATGCACGCCACTAGCTCAGAGGTGGGGGAGGGGTGTGGAGTGCTGAGCCTCTGGGCCTACAGCCTATGCCTTTTATCACCTTACTCAGAATTGCGAACAAAAGGCTGGCTTGGTAGCACCAAGGCCAGCTTAATCACAATTAAATCTAAGAAATAAAAAGAAAGTGCAGACAGTCTGTCTCATATGTACAAAACCATTTCAAACGTAAGAGATATTGGAATGATTGGGACAGGGAAACGAGGTGTGGATAATGTCTTTATATTAGAAATGCCTCTATATCTCAGACAAGGGCTGAGAAAATGAAGAAAAATGTGTCTCATTTTTCCAATGCTAATAAATATCTGGTCCTTTGTGTGTCTGGGTTTTTACTCTGTGTGTGTGTGTGTGTGTGTGTGTGTGTGTGTGTGTGTGTGTGTGTGTGTGTGTGTGTGTGTGTGTGTGTGTGTGTGTGTGTTTTGTTTTCTTAGATATCCAGATATCTGCTTTGAAAGATCAGCTCCATCACCTAAGGCTGAGGTGAATCATGAGGAAAAATAACATATCTCTGTTACTGTCTCACTTTATCCTGAGGAGATTCCTGGATGTAAATTACAGCCACATATCATCACAGACAACAGTGTATCATCAGAGGACAACAAAAATAAAAGTAGAACGGACCTTGCAGGCACCGGGGAGCAGATGGAGCTTCACATAAGGGTCTGCTAAACCGTTGAAGTCCATCGGCTTCAGACCCTGTAACACAGAGAAGAGTCTAGAGCTCAACACCCTGAACAGCAGATCTTTCGTAGGAGTGAGACACCGTGACCCCATCATTACTTTCAGTCTTAAGGCATGCTTTTGGAATTGGGATTTGAGAGTTTTTATAGATTATGGGGCAAAGTGGTTCACTCATCATCATTTTCCTGGACTAAATCTTTCTTAGATCTTTTGGTAGAGAGGGAAAATTCTGCCACATATAATAAACATCTGGACTCGTATTCACAAAGATTCTTAAACCTAACAGTTGCTCCTAGTAACGAAATTCTAAGAAAATTCTTAGAATTATGACATTGTCTTAGAATTCCCCCTTAAATTTAGGACTAAACCTTAATAAACATAAAAATGATTCACAAAACATCTTAGCCCTAAAACAGCTCCTAAGGTAAAAAGAGTAGAGAGGAGGACTTTTAAGAGGCTTAAGAGTTTCTGTATCAGAGGACAAAACGGGGGAAGGAAGAAATATTCTCCAAACACTGAACGTAAAGCTAAAAGTAAACGCTGCTCTTCTGTCCAGTCTGGTTTTCTTGTTGTTTTACTTCCTTCCGTCTCTCTTGGATTGTTGACTACAGACCATCCAAAAGTGCAACTTAAATAAACTGTCCTGTGATCATGTAAACTGGTGAAAGCTGAGACATTTTGCTCCCATCAATCTGAAATGGATCACAAGTAATAAAATCTGTATGGTAAATAAATGTAACAACTTTAATATAGTAACTACTGTGTGGAAATTGGTTGCTTTAAAAGAAGACACATTTTCAAAATTTGGATGTTTTAATTAACTTTACGATATTTCACCTGTAACAGAAACTTTGCATGAAGTAGCCTGTAGTCATGATTATACAATGTCATTATTTATACAAACATGATTTATGATTTCACTGTCTGTTCTATTATCATATATTCTACTGTCACAAAGAACACATTTCAAGACCTTTACAGAGGTCAACCAATTTTTATCAACCAATCACAGTCCTTGAACTGCTGCATCATCCCTACAGTAGCAACGAGGTCGACCGCACCCCCTCAGTAAGATAAAAGGTTTTTTCTACTTTCCTAGCTCAGAGTTGCTCTAAGAAGTTTTCTAAATCACTTTTAGTCTAGGACTCCCAGCTAGGACTCTTTAGGCTAAGATAGGAGCTCTCTGAGAGAATTCTAAGAAGCTTTGTGAATACGGGTGCTGATCTATAACAATAAGGACGTCTGTTGTAATGTTTTATTAAAACTGGGGTTTAAGTGATAATTGATTTGTGCTATAGTACAATACTATGGACTTTAATGTTAAGGCAACATGCAGAGCTCTGTGTGTTTAATCATGAAAAAAAAAAAAAAAAGTCCTGGAAAATGATTTTATAAAGTGTACCCATAATCACAATTTTTCATAAAGGTATAATAAAGGTCATATCTACTACCTTCACTTTGAATTACTTTAAATGACAACTGTTGAAATGGTTTCTAAGATCAGTAATGAAACTGTGGGAGTAAAAGATTTCTGCTAAAGAAACTGGAAACTCATATTAAGGAAATGTTTCTCATAAATTAGTAACGACAGGAAGGCAAGTGAAACCATGAGAAGCATCTGGAGACTAGAATAAAATCCTTTTTCTAGTCGAAACAGAGAGCAGTGAAAAGCTGAAGTAAAAAAATAAATGCTAAATTAATATGATCTTAAAGAAAACCTTACATTTTTAAATATGTTCATTTGAAGTCTCCATCCTGTGAATGCATACGACTAACATAAGAGGTTTTGTGACAGAAAAATAAGCCATACCTTCTCACGAATATGAATACAGAATTTAACAGAGCTGTGGTTTAAATGTCTTATCTTAACCTGCATGTCTGCCTTAATGCAGCAAATTGATATTCTCTGTTCATCATATCTATTCATTTCCTCACTGGCCAAATTCTGTGTCACTTTGCTTAGGCTTAAAGCACTCCACTCGTCTTCTTAATTGTATTGTAATGATATCACACTGTTGCTCATTTGTATTCCATCCTCATCATGATCAATGGACAAAGTGCTTAAAAGTGACAATGATTAGCAGATAGATGTCTTGACTGATGGATCAAAAAATGCAGGCCTGTCAATTTGAGTTTAATCGTTCACATTCATCAGGTCTATTGGCCTTGTCACTGTCTATTAATCGCAGACTGACTCATGCCACCTCCCTTATTGTGGAATCCCTCCTAGTTAGACTTCACTGTAGGTGTTATGGCATGAATAGAGATGTTCAATTTTTTTTTTTTAAAGGAAACAAATATTATATACACAGTATGTATATATAATATTTGTTTCCTTTAACATATGTATTTGAGATCTTTTTAAAAAAAAATAAATAAATAAATAAAGGAACTTTCAAATACTTGGTGATGTACAGTACTTTGAAACAGCATTTCGGTCCTCGAAATGAAAACCGAATAGTCTGAGAGTTAATTACACTGAGCTCTGCCTGAGTCTGTGTGGTAAGGGGGGGAGCACTTGTCTGTAAATGACATCATAATATTTTTTATACTGCATCCTACAACCTGTTAATGCATTCCTGTAGAGTTTGGCTGTATCCAGTGTCTAACCTAACCTCACATTATTGTCCAGCGATCAAACAGATGATTGTAATATATGGTGAAATACTTCTACAAACACCCATTAATCTATTATCTATGCCGTTTCATCTTGCGTACGGTTATGGGAGGCATGCTATACAAGGGAACTTAGGGCACACTCCCATGGGAACTTGGGGCACAATGTGAGATAAACTCTGGATGGGGTGCCAACCCATCACAGGGGATGAGTACACACTTCACAGAATCACATACTACAGGCAATTTGGAAACACCAATCAGTCTGACACATGCCTTTGGATTATGGGAGGAAACTGGAGTACACAGAGGAAACACACAAAGCACTAGGAGAACATGCAAACTCCACAAGCACAGACTGTAGGCAAAATCCAAACCCTAAACTGCGGAGGTGTAATGAGCCAGTCTTAGCTAATAATAGATCATACCAATATTTATATAAACAATATACTGTAGGTAAATGCTCATAAGACCAGTTTAATAAACCCAAATTTATTATAATCTTAATTGGACTACAGACATAAATTGTTTATGTATTTAGGGGACTAGAGACCTCTAATCATTCTGGATTAAGGTCAATGACAGACCCAAATTAATTCTAAATTTGGGTTCCCTATAAACCCAAATACATTTTGAATGCTGGACTATGAATCGATTCATTCATTACGGACCCAGGTAGAGCACCGACCAAAATTATGAAATTCATGAGTTATGAATTTGTAGAATCACACATTGAAATTCATTACAAATTTAAAAGACAGTATACCAAATACATTTTCAGTTCAAGTGAACTACAGACTCATATTCAGACCACTGATCCAGGTTAATTAATAAAACTCTGGATCTGAATGAACTACAGTACAAGTCAGAGCTACTATAAGCCTCTAGATAATCTGTTGACCAAAGCTGTCTATGAATCCATGGATCCAGTTGGCATACAGACAAAGACAGATCACAGGTCCAGGTGAGCATGGAACAGCATTAACTGCTAATTCAGGCTATAAGCTTTTTCCTCCACTAAACCCAACACCAATTGTTCCTTGACCTGTGCAATGATCTTGAAGATGAGTCCACTGCCACCACCCCACACCATATGCTCGACAAGATGACATGGGATCTAGAGGATGCAGTAGCTGCATGGGAATGGCTGGATGGTAAATTAACTCTTCTTCTTCTTTTGACTTCTTCCTTTGCTATCAGAAGAAGCTATCAGAGCTTGCCACCCAGCAGCTGCTACCAAGGATTCACCAGTGGTTGCTTGGGAATGTTGAATAAATTATAAAGCTGGTTTCATTGCTCAGATCTCATCAGAAGACAAGACATGATCAAAACATGATTCAATGCAATACATTGGGTAATGCAAGACTGTGTGAAAGTGAGCCGTATGCAATGAGATATTCACGAATATCTGCTGATGGCAGTTCATCATCACCTGGTAACGGGACAAATTGGCCAGGGTTTTTGGGCATTAGTTTGAGAAATGCTTGTGGATGGTTCCTGCAGGAATGAGGCATGGTGTGTAATGCACACTGTGTTAGCTGAGGAGGTGCTGCCAGGCCATCAATATCAGCTCAGTCAGGGTGAAGGCTAGTCAAGGAGGCTAGGGAGGGTTCCATTGCTCCACTTTTTGCAGGGAGTTCTCTTTGAAACAAGGAAGAGATGACCCGTTGTTGGTATCAATAACCTGTAAGAAACTGCTATTTCATGTGGCTCATCATGAGCCTTCTAACCGCAAAATTTATATTCAGTCTACTACTACTATGGGAAATAAGGGCAAGGCACTTAAATAGTAAACAGCTCCACCAGGTTACATCTCACTGTCCCAGAGAACTCAGGTTTTCAGGATGCAAGGGGATTTCTCCAATGTGTGTTCACCTCTAGCCAGTAACTCAGACCCCATAGTACTACACTAAGACTCCTCAAGCGATTTTGCACGGAACCATCCATTTTGTTTTCCCAACCATCACTTTTTCTTGCTTTGGGATGAACTCTAGTCTAAGCCCAACACTGAAGTATTCAAAGCGTAACAAAAGCATTCCTGTAGTTTTGCTGCCCAAGGCTGAGGATTATTTTGATATTTTGATTATTGTGGATTGTTTTGTGGACTTTAGAAAATGCAACAAGATAACTCACTCAGTAAGGTTAAACATCAAGTTCACCAGACATAGATCCATAATTGACTATTAACTTTGGTCCACAGTTCATCTTAAAATTAAGCACCGTCATCTAGGTCTGGACAGCTAGGATTGCAAAATGCTAGTGTTATAAATATTAACAAAATAGTCTATTTTCATGGAGCAGATGTAGGAGATGTGCTTACCTTGGCACGGAGAACGGTGCAATGCAGGGAACTTGTGGATGACTCATAGAGCAGGTCGAACTCCAGAGTGCCTAAAGAAGCTGCAAATAAAAAGAATTCAGTAATGAACAGATTCTATACTGGCAGACCTATTACTTAATGTTATTGTTTAAATACTTTTAAAAGTAATAAGTCACGACCTTCTCAGTGGAAGGAATTTAAGGTGTGATACAATTGTTGAAGTATTCATACTAAGACTTTTTTTTTTATTTTTTTTTTTATCCTGGCTTTTTCTTATCCACTACCTGGACAAATGTGCAAATCACAGGAAATGGAACATGTTTCAAATATGAGACTTATTTATTTACATTGAATCAAATAACCACCTGTAAACATTTTTTAATTCTGATGCATCAAAACAACTGGAATCTACCATGGGCCATACCTTACCAAGGAACTGTACCATGCTAATTGTTGTGGAATATATTATGATGGTGCAAGATTTTATGCTGTATACTAGACTCACTGTTATCATCACTGTCACAGCTGTCAATCTCCACAGATGTTTCCATGCTGTTCATTGTAGACAGCGTCCCTCCACCCGCTGCTGTCCCTGGAGACAGTGGGGACAGGAGTCCTCCTCCCCCCGATGCTCCTCCAGCCACAAGTGCTGTAGACGGAAACCCTGTCTGATTCGGTGACAGCGAATCAGAGACAGAGGATGTAGGGGACAGGCGGGGAAAGTAGGCAGAGATCTGTCTGATGGGCCTGATGGGGCCGGGGCAGACGTTAATCGCCATGTGCTCCTGGATGGAGATGGTCATCCTCTTTCCCTTCTGCACAGTCATCTAGCTAAAAAGTAAACACAGGTGGGCATTAGATTTTGTGACCCATAGTTTCTAATTGGATTTTGGTTGAAAACAAGTCTGTTGCCTATGAAGCAGAAGGTTAAGAATCAAAAAGAACAAGAGACATTTAAACAGAAAAGTCTGTTTGCTTCCTGTTCCAGAACACCTCAGTTTAATTTTATTCATTACACCAAGATCATCACGAGTGTACATTTACACAGTATTCAGTATAACATTTCAGTTTAGATTTGACTGCATTTACCATCTTGGTGCATTTTATATGAAACTAACAACTAAAACAACAAACATTCCATGTTCAGAAGAAGTCTGATTTTGAATTGTATAGTATGAACTGAACCTGTATAGTATGAAATTCCAGCACCCCAGTGTATGCTGGAAAGAACATAAGGTCATCCCACAAACTGTTACTGTATTTAGTACAGTATGCTCTAAATCTAATTCATGTTTGCTCTGAGAAATCAATAAATACCAGCTAGCATGATTACAATATCGAGTGCGTATTGGCCAGGTCAGGCTGTAAACTTTCAGAAATTATGTTTCTGCTATTATTTTCAAAATATGTCTAAGTGTTCAAATCTGATTGGTTAAGGGGTGTGCACAACTTTTGTATAAGAACACTGGTAGTTCTGGATGTACAGGTGAAATTAGAATCTTGTGCAAAAATTCATTTATTTCAGTAATGCAACTTATAAAGTGAAACTAATATACACACGTGGACAAAATTGTTGGTACCCTTCGGTCAATGAAAGAAAAACTCACAATGGTCACATACATAACTTTAATCTGACAAAAGTAAAAAAAAATGTAAAAAATTCTATGAATGTTAACCAATGAAAGTCAGACATTGCTTTTCAACCATGCTTCAACAGAATTATTTAAAAAAATAAACTCATGGAACAGGCCTGGACAAAAATGATGGTACCCCTAGAAAATACTGAAAATAATGTGACCAAAGGGACATGTTAATTCAAGGTGTGTCCACTAATTAGCATCACAGGTGTCTACAATCTTGTAATCAGTCAGTGGGCCTATATATAGGGCTCCAGGTAGTCACTGTGTTGTTTGGTGACATGGTATGTACCACACTCAACATGGACCAGAGGAAGTGAAGGAAAGAGTTGTCTCAGGAGATTCGAAAGAAAATTATAGACAAGCATGTTAAAGGTAAAGGCTATAAGACCATTTCCAAGCAGCTAGATGTTCCTGTGACTACAGTTGCACATATTATTCAGAAATTTAAGATCCATGGGACTGTAGCCAACCTCCCTGGACGTGACCGCAGGAGGAAAATGATGACAAATCAAAGAGACGGATAATCCGAATGGTAACAAAAGAGCCCAGAAAGACTTCTAAAGAGATCCAAGGTGAACTTCATGCTCAAGGAACATCAGTGTCAGATCGCACCATCTGTCGTTGTTTGAGCCAAAGTGGACTACATGGGAGACGACCAAGGAGGACACCATTGTTGAAAACAAATCATAAAAAAGCCAGACTGGAATATGCCAAACTACATGTTGACAAGCCACAAAGCTTCTGGGAGAATGTCCTATGGACAGATGAGACAAAAATGGAACTTTTTGCCAAGGCACATCAGCTCTATGTTCACAGATGGAAAAATGAAGCATATGAAGAAAAGAACACTGTCCCTACTGTGAAACATGGAGGAGGCTCTGTTATGTTCTGGGGCTGCTTTGCTGCATCTGGCACAGGGTGTCTTGAATCTGTGCAGGGTACAATGAAATCTCAAGACTATCAAGGGATTCTAGAGAGAAATGTGCTGGCCAGTGTCAGAAAGCTGGGTCTCAGTCGCAGGTCATGGGTCTTGCAACAGGACAATGACCCAAAACACACAGCTAAAAACACCCAGGAATGGCTGAGAGGAAAACATTGGACTATTCTAAAGTGGCCTTCTATGAGCCCTGACCTCAATCCTATTGAGCATCTTTGGAAGGAGCTGAAACATGCCGTCTGGAAAAGGCGCCCTTCAAACCGTAAACAACTGCAGCAGCTTGCTCATGAGGAGTGGGCCAAAATACCTGCAGAGAGGTGCAGAAGTCTCATTGACAGTTACAGGAATCGTTTGATTGCAGTGATTGCCTCAAAAGGTTGTGCAACAAACTATTAAGTTAGGGGTACCATCATTTTTGTCCAGGCCTGTTCCATGAGTTCATTTTTTTTTATAATTCTGTTGAAGCATGGTTGAAAAGCAATGTCTGACGTTCATTGGTTAACATTCATAGAATTCTTATTTATTATTACTTTTGTCAGATTAAAGTTATTTCTGTGACCATTGTGAGTTTTTCTTTCATTGACCGAAGGGTACCAACAATTTTGTCCACGTGTGTATGAGAGACTCTGTGTATGCAGAGCAAGATAGTTCATATAATAAATGGTAATGCAGTGCTAAAAAGTGCTAAAGCCACTATACAAGCTGTGAAAGGACCCAAAACATTGAGAGCAAATTATAGAGAGGATAACTTTGATAACTTTTTAAGACCTCATGATAGTCTGCTTAATGACATCATATGCTAAACCACAACGCTCACAGCTTTGTCTTCAGAACTGGGGGAAATCAGGATGGTTTCTTATCCACATATAATCAATTCACATATTTCTCATGCTTAAAAGTGTGAAAGCTGTGCTTTAAAAACATCCCTTAACTATGAGTGCATTTTTTTCAATCACATTGCATCATATCAACCACAGTCTGGGGCAACATAACATTAATGGCAGTATTATAAGGGCTATTTATAGAATTCCCCATCACTTCATGCCAATACTTCAGCTTGTATCTGCTAATTTGAGCAAATAATAAATGGATTACCTTAAACTATATTCCCATTGTTGTGGCTTATAAAATATTGTTTACATTTTTTGTACATTCTTAAAAGGCCGTTAGGCCGAATTCAATGTTGTAAATACGATTAAACATTTAATTTATTTAATTTTATTTCTCAACTTGAATACAGAGCAAAAGTCACCATATTATCTGTAGTTAAAATTGTGTTATCTACGTTAATCATGTCTGCGTTATTATGTACAAAACTATTTAATATTTTCAAACATTACGATGCATAAAATAATTAATATGTTAATAATTAACAATAAATTATACATTAATTATATTAATAATATTTAATATTAATCATCATTATAAATTAATTCATAATAAATCATTAATAATTCATCAATTACATTACAGCAGAATATTTGCATGCCTACTGTATAAAAAAGGCAACATATTACATGAAAGATCAGACAAAAACATAAAAAATTAAATGTTATCTCTGGATATCTGTATCCAACGCTACTCATTATTTTCAAGCAAAATGAGTTTTCACACCCAATATTGACTGTTTATTTTATTACTCTTTAATGTTCTCTACAGACATTTCTTTTCTTCAAAGAAATCTTTGCACATGTTTCTCAGTTTTTTTTTTTGTTTGTTTGTTTGTTTGTTTTGTTTTTTGTATATGCCCACGATCTTTGAACAGAACTGTAACTTAAACAGCTGTTAGGTTTCATGATCATGCTGGAGAATATGAGCTCTTCTGGTAACTTTGTCTCACTTGCTTCTTTCTGTTCTTACGCAAATCTCAGGAGCCTACAGTACCTCAGGGTTTTTTTTTTGTTGTTGTTGTTTCCATCTGAATACTGGGCTGTCATGTTTTTTTTTTTGTTGTTTGTTTGTTTGTTTTTACCACCATGCAACCTTTCTTCTGCAGTGTTATTTATTGATAAATTTTAAGTAACATTTAAAAATAATAAATGATTTTACTGCATAATGCATAATGCAGACGTGAAAAAAATATATAACAAAATGTATACATCCTTGTAAAGCTTAAACCGCTATTATTAGCTTTAAGACCTGGCCAAGTCTTAAACCCAGACCACAGCAGTGAGAACCCTGAACTAGACTTTGGTCCACTGGGGAATGCCGCTGCAGGGGCTAGCAAATGCACATGTTGTATTTTGTAAAAAAATAAAAATAATAATAATAATAATAATAATAATAATAATAATAATAATAATAATAATACACAAAGCTCAAAAGTAAAAAATATGTCTATAATTTTTTTTGCCAACTATCATTTACCAAACTATTAAATCAGAAAGCACCCAAGAAAACAATGTATTGAAATACGTGTACATGTATAGGTCTGTGTCACTGTGTCAATATTTAAAATCTAATCTGTTAAACTGGACTTTGGCAATTTGCCGTTTAAGTCCTAATAAGTTGATATTGTGTTGTTTTGAGGTTGTACATGCAACATCATGTCATCATTTATAAAACATGACTAAGATATTTAATCAAAGTAATTTTACCTTTCGAAAACAACAGTGATCCTGTGTTGTGTTTTCAGTGGACAACATCACAACCTAACCTACTGTATCATATCAGATGAAGTGAGCAAAGAAAAATGGATATAAAGAGACCTGTTTGGATTTGGTTAGTGTAGACAGCTTTCTGGGGAAAAAAAACAAATCCAGAAGTACCGGGCAGAGAAGTTTTTAAATGTAAAATAAATAACTTCTAAATAACTTCTGATAGGTAAAGTGCAGAGACAAAGAAAGATTTTCTTGCACGTTGACACAGACGTGAGCTCATTTAAACCTGTGCCGAGTTGCAGATGGTAACGAGGTGCTTGACTGAATCGAAAATGACTCAAAGCGTGTAGTCTCCCGTAATTAGGAGACATGCCAATGGAATAAGAGCTCCAGCGCCAGGAAACTTAACACCAGAGTGGAACACGACTGAAAATAACCACAAGTTCATGGAGATGACTTTGTCATGGTGCGTCCGCGTGAAGTGTAGAGTTTGAGAACGAAAGCCCATTGAGGTCACAAGGTTCTCAGATTATGTTCTCAGCATAATCCATCTCCACTGTGGTGGGTTTACGAAACTACACAAGCATGACCTAATGTCTACATTTTACTGTCAGCTCTATACAGTTTCTCTCGGGTTCAGAACTCCAGCGCGTCCTAATCAATACAATTCAATTTCATTTGTATAGCTGAGGGTGACGGTGGTAAGAACAAACTCCCTGAGATGGCAACAGGACTCAACTGGGAACCCCTCCACATTTGGGTGATAATCACATTTAGACCAAGATACTCCACTCTATGTTCATTATAGTGATTTGATCATGTGATTTGATCAAGGGTGATTGTATGCATGACATGAAGTGGAGCACAACACCTTCAGTCATGATTAAACATGTAGCGTGTGCTCTTAGGTGGTATCCTGAGAAATCAGTGTTTATTAAATAATTACATTCATTATTTTTCATACTGTTTAATAATATACTACGAAGATTATTCCTCGATCCAAGGGAGCGCATTAACAATAAATACTGTTTGCTAGGCACAGTATAAGTACATATGGCAAGCGACAATTAAGGCTTCCTGTTGACGAAACGTTGGTGGATGTAGCAGTTTTTTTGGTTTTAAGTGTGGAGTGTTAATAATGCGGTTATAGATTTATATATATATATATATATATATATATATATATATATATATATATAAATAATTACAAAAATCTCTTCCCAACTGTGTTTGAAATGTAAATGTATAGGTGTGCATCCGGCTCATTAGGAGCGTCCCAACAACCAATCGTTGCTTAACAACTAATCACTGATCACAAACGTGTCCCAAAAACAATCACTGCACGAAGTTCTGGTGTATTTAGTACAAATTGAATTCTTGCTGTTTCCTGGGAAAGAAATAAGATACATTTTCTCTAAATACGGAGTAACTTTGAAAGTTACCAACTCACTTGAGCTCAGATCGACCGCAGATGTTTCATTCTGTACGAGTCTCAGCTCGACCCGATTCTTTACATCGTTCTCAGGTGACGAGCTTCACAGTCAGTGTGCAGAGCTGGAAAATTTATAACGACCACGACCTATTGCAATGTACTCATACGCACCTGCATTCTGATTTAGGTCCGACGTGGGAAAAAAAAAACTCTTTAACAACTAATCATTACTCACAACAACTATCATCGTCACAGATTTCCAATAAGGTTTTGTAATATGCCTGAACTTTCCCAGGTCTCTGTTCCCATAAAACAAGCCCCTCACTGCATTTCCTGTTTCCTTATATGGTCATGCTTCCTATATCCCCGTGCCCAGACGAATATGCATACAAATAGCTCATGTCCGGTGGAACCTTTTTGTCTAACTGGAAAATGCTAATGTGTGTTTGATCATCTGTCTGTCTCCAGGTCTCTCTATGATTTACATCTTAATGCCTGGTTCTTTTGAAGTACGGGACGTACATGACACAGGGCACCTGGCCAAAAGCTTTAAATATGCTCTCTTTTCTGATAATAAATAGAGAACTTCAGACACATCATGTGCGTTGTATGTGTTTGTCCCTCACCTGGTTTAGGGCCGGGCAGTCAGCGTATCGAGGTGCCGCGGACGCATCAGGCAGTAATTCTTATTAAAAAATAAGAATTTAGAGACTCTTCTTAAACTTAAATTTTACTAGCAAAAAATCAATAATCGTTGTTCTCGATATCGTTCCAAATACAGTAAGTACGTCCCCTATAAATGAGCAAGCTCCGCTCTGAGAGCTCGTTCATAAGTCCAGTTTGTTCGTAAGTCAATGTCAAGAAATCTCGTCTATTTACTAGGATACCAACATAACTGGCTACACACAATATATTACAGTACAGTGCTCCTTAGAATTGGACTGATGGTTGAACGATTCATGTTAAAAGAACAAGCAATGTCTGCCGTCTTTTCACCTTCTCTCCGTTCTCTCAATTATTTTCTTTTGTCTGCATTCTTATTGCTTGGAGCTTCTCATCAGTACCTTGCTTCCAGACATGCTGGGATTGTATTTCACTTGTACAGGATGCACGCTGCACACACGTGACAATGGACGCCAGACAATTGAACATGTTTGTATCTGCGAAAGTTTATAACTTGAATGTTCGTATGTAGAGGACTGACTGTATCATGTTTAATATTTTCTACATTGATTATCTATCAATCATATCATTATATTCCCCTGTAAAGTTCATGTGAACTTTTCTTCACACAAAGAAGAGGTAGGTCACAACGCATGCCTGGTTAAGGGTGCGAGCTTGTCATGGCCAGTGAGCAGGAGAGTAAATAAGGTGACGAAGCAGAGTTATCTCAAATGACATAAGGGCCAATAATAAAAATAATAATACCCTCTAATGAAGCATGGGTTAACTGAGCATTGTACAGTAGGGACACTTTACAGAGTGTAGCCTGATGTGACTCCACAGTATCATCAAGCATCCAGGCATACAGGACAGAAAGTCTGTGCTTCATCCTGAAGCGATTCTTCATGGTATTTCATTAATCTAAAACTCATTTCAGAGCTAAAGCTGTAGCTGTGCATCAGTTCCAATTGTTTTTATAGAATTGAATGACTTGGCATTTTAGCTTGTTGCGGAAAAACAGTTTTCACTCTTCGGCTAGAAACAAATTTAATACAGTGAAAACAAACAATGCCATCAAGATCGAGAGAGCACTCACAGACAATGAAGAGAAACTCAAACAATACAAATAGATATGCAGTACAGAGCAAAAGTTTGGACACCCCTTCTCATTCAGCGAGTTTTCTTTCTTGTGTTCTTTAACCCAAACGCGTCTCTTCTGCTTGTTGTCTGTCCTTAGCAGTGGTTTCCTAGCAGATATTCTAGCATGAAGGCCTGATTCACACAGTCTCCTCTTAACAGTTGTTCTAGAGATGTGTCTGCTGCTAGAACTCTGTGTGGCATTGACCTGCTCTCTGATCTGAGCTGCTGTTAACCTGCGATTTCTGAGGCCGGTGACTCGGATGAACTTATCCTCCGCAGCAGAGGCGACTCTCGGTCTTCCTTTCCCGGACCGGTCCGCATGTCAGCCGGTTTCTTTGTAGCGCTTGATGGTTTTTGTGACTGCACTCGGGGACACTTTTTACCCAATTTTTCCGACTGACTGACCTTCGTTTCTTAAAGTAATGATGGCCGCTTGTTTTTCTTTACTTAGCTGCTTTTTTCTTGCCATAATACAAATTCAACCTCTTTGAATGAGAAGGTGTGTCCAAACTTTTGGTCTGTACTGTATACCTCAAAGGAATGTACATACTGTATTAGCATGCGAGTACAAGGATAGGGTTACCAGGCACTGACCTGTGAAAATGTCCAACTTTAATCTGTCACCCTCTTGGATTTGAGCTGCAATTGCACACTATCACCTCTATGTTTTAATCCTAAAGAGCAAATTTAAGATTCGACCGCATCGCCGCATGACGCAGGTTCAATGCAGTAATTAGTATACATGTGTTTTAATAAATGAACACGGCAACATGCAAGTCTCGATTTTTGTGTTCTGTTTATTTGTTATACGATTATACATTAAAGTCTTTGTTTAAAATGTTGACGTCAGGCCACAAGCGTAATGGAAAATGAATAATTTTTGTTAAAAAGAAGATGCAGGCCTCCGAGTGGCGCAGTGGTTAAAGCGCTCGCCCTATCATCCGGAGATCGCCAGTTCGAATCCCGGGTGGTGCTGTAACCTCTCGCAGCCGGAGGTCTAGAGAGAGCTGATTGGCCGAGCTCTCTCAGAGGGGAGGGATGAGAGGTACTTAGTGCTCCCACATTAATCACGGCTCTACAGCCAATCAGGGGCGTCTGTGAGCTCGCGCAACGGAGGGAGCGGATAGCGCTGTCCTCCGAGTGTGTTACGCCGCCCCCAATGGTGCGCGAGCGAGCAGTTCAAAAAGATGCGGTCAGCTGGTGTCAAGTGGTTCGGAGGAAACACGTGATAGTCTTCGGCCCTCCCGGCTGAGTGGTAGTAGTAGCCTTAATGTGGAGCCCCCTAGTGACGGGGAGGAATTGGACACGAGTAAATTAGGGAGAAAATCGGGGAAAAATGAAAAAATAATAATTTGAACGTTGTGTGATGCTTGTTCATTGTCTGCGAATGCCAATGCTGAAAGAGCGTTTTTCCGCTAATCAATGCTTGTGAGAGGAATCTTGTGAGAGGAATCTTTCTCAGAAAGTACAATCTCAAGTCATTGTCTTGCATGGAGTTCCACGTGTCTGCTGCTGGGAACGATGATCTGCTGTGCAAAGTCACGTCTTCTGAGAAACATGAGTCTGCGTAGTTTCACTGTAGCTTTCGATTTAAAGTCTCATTTGGTAAAATATTGTCATTTATAAGGTTTTCTTTGGCGCACGCTATGCTTTGTTAATTTTACTGGAGTGTTTTACAGGAATGTTTTGTTTCTTTGTCCTTTGGATGTGCAGGTACCTGGTAATCCTATACAATCTCACAGAAAAACTGGAATCTTTGTTGTTGTTTTTTTGTTTTTGTTTTTTTTACCTTAAGTACAAGAACCAATGTAGGTGTTTTGAACTTTTCAATATTAACTGACCCCCGTACTACAGACATTCCCCCTTATACAACTAACCCCCCCCCCCCCCCCACCCCCATTCCTGCTGACATTAGCTTTTCCAGTCCTCTAAATTTTCCCAGTGAGACGTTGTGCTGGTGCATGTTCGTTAACACAGAATGTATTCGTTTTAAATGTAATCATTTACCTTTACTTCATAATTTATGCATTACCACAGACTAATTAGAACATAGTGTTTAAGTATCTTGAGAGACGCAGAGTAAAGCACACATCTAAGACAGACTGTACTTTGGTGAATGAAGGATGAGATCTAACAGACACCAGTGATGGTAGGAGGATAAACAGAGCTGGGGAGGAAGTGACAGAGCAGGAATGATGAGTGTAATTAAAAGTGACTGAAGTAGAGAATGACAGAGAGAGAGAGAGAGAGAGAGAGAGACTGTCGGATCACAGCAGTGTTTTTCCCCCCAAGACTTAATCTGTCAGCATGTGTATGTCGCACAGGTTAGTAATAAGACTCACTCACTTAAAAAAATCACATGAGGACATTTAAGGTTTAAGCCCAGTGTGTAATTATTACATTAATAACTAGTATGTAGGTTAGATGTTGTTTCGCTGTACAGCATCTAATGCTTGTCTGATATTTTATTTCTAACATTTGTACTAAAAAGAAAAATGCTAACTTTAACATTTCTTAACAATAACGCTACTTTTACAATACTGTCAAACCCGGATCAGCTAAAATTATGTAAGCAATTTGTTTTTTTTTTTGTTTTTTTTGTGCATGAACTCAAAACCCTCACCCAGATTTGCTAGCTGAACTGGTATAATCTCAAAAATCTGAAGGCCTACATTCATGGAGTTCAACAGCGTTTGGTACGGCGTGTCACACCACAGGAGAAATACTAATCATGAAAAAAAAGTCCACCATGCTCAGAATTTTAAAATGTGGATTTACACTCACTCATCTTCTATATCGCTTAATCCTGTATTCAGGGTCACATGAACCTGGAGCACAAGGCGGGGTACACCCTGGACAAGTGCCAATGCATCGCAGGGCGCAGACACTCACAATTTGGGAACGCCAATCAGCCTAACCTGCAGGTCTTTGGACTGCGGGAGGAAACCCACCAAGCGCGGGGAGAGCATGCAAACTCCACGCACACAGAGACGGGAATCGAGCCCGGACCCTGGAGGTGCAAGTCGACAGTGCTGACCACTACACCACCTGTAGACTTACAATGTAAAAAACCCACTGTTGACTGCAGGAGTTCCAAGTATTTCAGAAGTGTAGTTGTTTGAAGATGGTTTCTAGACTTCGTAGTTGGTTCCTGCCTCTTCATGATCCCTCATGTGTCCAACAATCCAAATTTCCTTTATTGGTGTTTAAACGTTCTTACAGACGTGAAGCAAATCTGCTGGAATGGCTCAATCTGACCCAGCACACTAAACTACTAAATGTTATTCTCTAATAGATACTAAATCCACAGCAAAGTCCCAAACCGCATTCAAATACTAAACAGTGCACTCTAATAGTCACTTAATCCATGGTTAAATCGATCCAGTGCACTAAATTCCTAAATGCTACTAAAGGGGCAGCTCAGGGTGTCACAAACTGATGGTGATGGCTCACGGTGATAGCCGTGGGCTAAGAAGTGGCAGGCATAAACGCAGAGAGTTGTGTAAAACATAAAGTGTTCATTTTATTCAAACAAACCAAAACATGAACTTGAAACAAAGGATGTTGGCTTACTAATAGGAGCATGACACACACGACATTAACATTAACCAAATAACTTGGACAGACTAATACAATACAGACAAGAGGATTAGCTAAGCCTAACAGAGACCTAGCCTACTAGCTGTTACACACACTAGCTGCTAGGCTAGATGATAGCTAATCAGACTAGTTGCTAACAGACTAGTAGCCGAAGGTCTAAGGGATGAACAGACTGGGTACACAGCAGACTAGGTAGGGGACAGACTAAGAACTAGCAGGATACTGGCTAAGCAGGTTAGTATCTAAACAGACTAAGATCTAATCAGACATGGAGACTAGACAAACTAGGAGACGAAACAGACTAAGAACTAGGCAGGTTAGTATCACCATGTTAGTAGTAAAACAGACTAAGAACTAAACATTCTAAAGTGGTACTTACACAAGGGAAAACCAAAACAGGCTAAGATACAAGCTAATACATTTAACAAAGACAGCTCCACAAAACATATGCCAACTTAAAACAAACACAAACTAAATCAGAACATAACCAAACAAAAGCCCACTTAACATAACAAATGCTCGACCCGGTTTCCCAGAACAAACAGATATTTATAGAATCTCTAATGACCTACCTCGGTTCAGGTGAGCACTCTCATCACCTGACCAAAGTGCCTTCTGGGAAACTGAGTCTACAAACAAAAACTACAAACTCAAAACAGTGGCCTCTAGTGGTGATCCCTCACACAGGGGTTACTACAGAAGTATTGAGGGAAGATTCCAGGCTTGAGCGAGGCCCTTAATCCTAAACTGCTCAGACAGATAAAGAGATAAAAAATGTAAGTTGCTCTGGTCTGCCAAATGCAATAAATTCTAAATTAAATGTACTGAATCCACATGCGGCGACTCGGCGGGGTAGTGGTTAGCACTGTCACCTGGCACCTTCAGGGTGAAGTGCTGTGAGATAAGTAGAATAAAACATGCGACTAGAATACAAAAACAAGCAACGTTGGTATGTGAAGAAGAACCTGTTACTCAGTGTTGTACTGTAACAGTGACACACACACACACACACACACACACACACACACACACAGCTGTCTGATGCGTATTGTGACAGATTTGCACTGTGCTCATTATTTTCATCCTTTTTTTTTTTTTTTTTGCATATGTTCATATTCATAAATCGCTTATCACTATTCCCGTGGGATTGTTTCTCATGATGTTGTGAAGTGATTTCACCGCACGAGGTCTGATTATAGATTCAGTATGAAGTCTTCTCGACTGACGGAGTCACAACTCCTGTGGCTGTGTTAATAATTCAGTCCTTCATTACAGATTCCCGCTTTCATGGGGACTGACCACGGTGCTTCCTCTCGTTCTGTTCTTATTCTCGTGAACCTGATCGCACTCTCTCTCACACACACACACACACACACACACACACACTCTGATTCTCAGTCATTGCTCAGTCACCACATGGCCATATTAATAGAACATTACGACACTTGGGTTAAGAGAAGCACACGAGAAGCACGAGTGTGATGTGGAGGAATACACAGCCTATGATTATTTGTGATGAGCTCTAATTATATGTATGAGTCCAATGTGTGTATGTGTGTGTGTGTCATGGGAATGTGAATAACTCCTTAGATTGTTTTTCTGGTATGAAGTGTAAAAAGAGCAATAGTTCATTAATCCAGGCTCGACTGTGGGATCGGGGGGGGGGGGGGGGGTGTAGTGGGATGGGGGGGGGGTGTAGTGGGATGGGGGGGGGGGGGGGGTGAAGGAATGAAAAACACATGACTACCTCCAGACAGCGGGGACGCAGGAGTGTCCACAAGCGCTACACTGAGCACGAGACGCGAGGAAAACACATGAAGTAGGAAATGAAGAAGAGGAACGGAAAGTCCATCAAGAACTAAATAAATAAATAAATAAATAAATAATGATAATAAATATATTTATTATAGTTACAGCGTTTTTTTTTTTTTTTACCTTTATGTAAAAGCTTTGAATATATTTTTGGACAACTATATGAATATGCAACATGTTACAGCCTGAACGTGCACATGAACTTGAATAACCAGACATGACATCATGCTAACAACAGGAACTATTCATGTAAGAAAATTCAATTTGAAGAAGAAGAAGGAAAAAAAAGGGATTTTTAAAACTTTAAACTTAAAATTATAGCTGGTAATAAAGGCTGACTTTTCCTTTAGGTTTTATTAGCAGCAATAATGAAGTTTATGTTATATTTTTATTTCATGCAACAGAGGAATACAAAAAAACCATTTTTGTTGTTGTTGTTAGTTTCATACCAACAATCCATAGAATAAAACTGAAAATAATTCTTAATAAATAAATCAGTAATAATGCAATAGAGCAAGTCGTCTGCGTGACGGAGCATCGACTAAAGTGTGAATAAAGAACCTGAGAGATTGAGAAAAAGTTTTTGGTGATTCCTTCTTACCTCCTCAAAGTGTAAAACTTGTGTAAATCCAGCAGGCTTTATGGTACAGGTGGCAGAGGAGAGACGGGCGGAGCAGTTATTCAGCCTTCATCCGGCTTCAGCATCGGCAGCTGAAGTTCAATTAAAAGAACAAAATCAATTCAAAGTGTGTTAAAAAAGAAACGAGAGAGAGAGAGAGAGAGAGAGAGAGAGAGAGAGAGAGAGAGAGAGAGAGAGAGAGAGAGGAGAAATTCCTGAAGTGTGTGTGGTGTGGTGTGTAGTATGTGTGTGTGTGAGACTCTCATCTGCCTCTCTTTTATTTTCTCCCTCCCTCCCTCCAGTCTCTCACTCTCTCACTCTCTCACTCTCCTGTTCACTGCAGTGTTGTGGAGCGATGCTCACGGCTCTTCTCTCTCTCTCTCTCTCTCTCTCGCATATGCATACGTCTGTGTGTGTGTGTGTGTGTGTGTGTGTGTGTGTGTGTGTGTGTGTGTGTGTATAATTCATTCTGTCTCATTTTCATTCATTTCTCCTCATGCTCTCTCTGTCTCTCTCTCTCTCTCTCTCTCTCTCTCTCTCGTGTCACTAATTGTAGTTAAAGTAATGGCACCTCTCTCCAACTGACAGACTCTGTGCTATTTCTTGCCATCTGGTAACAGCTTTGGTGTTTTTTTTAGGAAACCATCCCACATCCCATTCCTTATCTCACACACGCACTTAGAGTGTCAAGCATTAACGCCCACTCACCACGTTTTTTTTTTTTTTCGGCCAGGAGGCCATTCTAGCACACCAAGGCTGAACCGATAGGAAGAACTCGGGTTATAATAAACACCCGGAATATTCTGAATGGTGATTATTCAGTAGAATCATAAATTTGACAATTTCTATGGCCAATAAACTACGAGGAATAATTTTGCTGTTTATCTCGCCGTTACATTTTCTTTAAAGCTATAAATATGTATCAATATGCAAATTAGACCATCTCTGTTATTCCCAATAGCTAGCGTAACTAATTGAATGTTAAGTCTCTAAAACAAAAACACTCTGTCTTGTAAAACCTAGCGTCTTTATTTTAGACTCGTCTAGTCGTCATGTAGAGCCCCGCCGGTAAATAACTTTTATATAAACATACTATGCCATTATGCCATTTTTAAAATGTAATATGAATTTTGTTAATATTAATATTAATTTAATAGGACAGCTGTGATGCGCTAATGCTTTTGTGCTAATGCGATTGGCCAGCGGTGATCTTATTAACTGGTGAAACAGGAAGATCTGATAGTTCAGGATTTTTGCCTTAATGCCCGCATTTTACTTGGGATAATCCCCATTTGTACTGGATATCCCCTTGTCGTATTGGGCGACTCATGGACGTAGAGTATTCCGGTGAACTGGAATGTTTGGATGCTGTCTGACCCACTCTCACTGATCACTCAGGTTTGTTGAAGGTAGAGTGACTGGTTCCCCGTTTTAGTCATGATGTCATAGTTAGTCCTGTCGGAGTCCCTGCTTGCACTCTGCACTAAATATACATTCACATTATACATTGTGTGACTGTGACCATAACTAACTCTTATCTCTCTCTCTCTCTCCCTCTTCCTGTCTCTCTGTCTCACTACACACGTCTCTCCTGGGCTGCCAGTGATCCAGACCCCCTCTGTCCTCCGGACCTGTCTGACTCGTCCTGGTGTCCCTCTTCTGGTTGGAGATCTCATCGCATGGAGGCCATCTAAGAACCAACTGGACTCCATATGAACTTAAACACGTCTCCTGTTATACTGAACGTCCAGCCTCCTAACACACAGTACGAGTGCAGATCAAATCCCTGCTCTCCGTTATCACCCAGATGAGGATGGGTTCCCTGGTGAGTCTGGTTCCTCTCAAGGTTTCTTCCTGTTGACTTCTCAGAGAGTTTTTCTCCTCAGCACCGTCGCCCTCGGCCCGTTCATCAGGGACCATCTGATCATTCTGATTCACACACATTTCTAGATTTTTTCAATTTCTTCCCATTAATGTGACAATATTGAGTTTATTAGTTTTTTGTGCTTGCTTTGTCTCTGTCTCTGCTGGTGGTGGGATGAGGGGGCGTATCTTCGCTTGTTGTTGCAGGTCCCACCCTCTTCAGTGTGCCTGCAATCTATTGGTTGCTGCCCTGCCTGTCCTTTGTTGGTCCCGCCTCCTGCCGGATGATTGAGTATCCAGGAGACCCAGAGGCCGACTGTTCTTAAGGCCTTCAGACCACACTACTACAGACCGTGTCTTTGCTTACTGTTTTTCCTAAAATGATATTGTGTACCTTGTGCTACGTTTTCCGACTAGGTTTTTGTGTTTGCCCTTCTTTGGTTCTGGTTGCCCGGTTGTAAATACGTTCTGTATATATTTGTATATAGTTTTGTAATTGGTGGCTTAGTAGGGAGTCGACGCCATTTTGTTTACACCCTGTTTTCTCTTGGTTTGTGGTTAGCAAGGGAGTGAGGGAAGGATTTCGTATTTCATTTTCTTTATTTTCGGTCACTTTGGTATTAGGTAGAGGGAACGTTGTTTATTGTTTTGGCCATGTCGGCTTCTGAAGCTCACGGCCGCCTTTTGGGGATTTGCTTATTCACCTTTTGTAAATAAACACTAAGCAGACGCACTTTTGGTCTCGCCACCTTTTTTTCTTTTCTTTTTCATTCCTGTTACCCGACCTACACCGAGGCGTAATATTAATCATTAATATTTACACAAATGTATTTCGTTTTTTTTATTCTGTAAAGCCGCTTTGCGACAATGACCTCTGTTAAAGTCTCTCTCTCTCTCTATATATATATATATATATATATATATATATTGAGATATATATTGAGATATATATATATATATAATATATATTGAATGAATTAAAGTTAATGCACAAGAAATTCACAGCTTCTTCGATTGCTTGGAAAAGGCAACACACAAACTCCTCTCTCGTCATGAAATGGCAGAAAACTATAATTACTTGAGATTGGAATCTGTTTATTTTTTTAACATCTGCTGTAGACGTCCCTGTGAATGTGCTGTTTCTATGGAAACAATATGGTCCAAATTTTGATTTCTGGGATGCTCATACATCACGTCCTGTATTTTATTAAATAGGACAATTTGATTTGATTTAAACATTGATTTCAGGATTTAAATATGTAATTGGTGAATAAATACAATGATATAGTATAAAATTTACTTACTACAAACTTTATTACTGTATGTTTGCTCATACTTACATTCTATACGTTATACATACATATATATATATATACACGTTTTTGATTGCTTTGTTTACTTAATAGTCACTTTTCCCCCAAAAATAGATTTTGCTCTTTTGTCCTGTGTCTTGCCACATTGTGAGCATTTGATCTGGCACAGGGTTTACCTGCCAGATGCCCGACCTCTCACAAGCCTGCCATGCTTGACACTGGCATTGCACGGAGAGGTCGGGGTACATGAGGTAAAAACTCCAACTCCATAAATATTGAATAAATTAATATTGTATTGTTGGCCCAACTTCTTACACTGGTATTTGTTAAGAAAAAAAGGTAACAATGTGTTCCTGAAAAGCATGAACACACAGACTGGATGAATAAAAATGATCAAGTTGAACCAGCAATTTACCTGCAATCATGTGCTTTCATAAGGTATTTTTATTTATTGATTGATTTATTTATTTATTTATTTATTTATTTATTAAGGTATATATATATTTACCCATTTGATTTTTATCATAACTAGATATTTCGTCAAACTTTTCATCTTTACAAGACTCTGCTTGTGCTCTTTAATCAGAGCTCAGGGACAGTTGGACTTTTGGGTTCACTGGAGGAGCCTGAACAAGGTGTTGAAGGTGACCGTAGTCCCTGAATGTCCAGGGAGACAATGCAGCAGCTTAAGGAGTGATGTTGGCTCAGGTCTGTGCTCTGTACACTGAATTCCAAAAGGACTGGACGTACACCTGTGAAGCCATCCGAACCATGCCTACACGCTCCCCTCAGACTCTTGTTGACTCTTTTCTGTGTCTGACAAATTGAGAAAAAGTATTCAAACGTCAAAATCTTTGCTAGTTTGCATGGACTTTATATTTTGTACTGGGGACCTCGACTAAACAGCAATGTGAAATGACTCCGCTTGGCCAGGAAATTTCTCTAAACGTTGAGTAAATTCAAAGCTGTGCAACTTGTTACTAAGCTTTTTTACGTCGACGCACCTTATTTATTTATTTATTTATTTATTTACAGTGCATTGGATTAAGGGCCTTTTGTGCTCGATGACCTAAACGTGGTGACCTACAGTCGCAGTAACAGGGATCAAACTCCCGACCGTCCTATCAGCTACTGCCTGAGATCGCACCGCCTCATCAAGTCACACTGATTAACATCGAGATCAGGATTAACCCGAGCATGAGATGTTTCTAAGAAATAAATGTTATAAATGTACTGCTGCGAAATCTAAAGAGCTCTGAAACAGATGTCGTCATGTTTCACACCACATTTGTGATGAATTTGTGGATGAGCCTGAGAAATCAGAAACAGTACAGACGTGTCACATTTAGCCAGTTTTACGATGTTTTTACGGACGTAATTCTTAAGCAATATTATCCATAGTCCATATCCATGACATAATTCCTATTTTTGGCGATTGAATATGCATGATGATTATATTAACATTTTGTGTTGGAGGTCATTTGGATGCGGGTGATGCAGGTTTAGTATAAAAATGGGAAAATCCTCAGCCCTGGAACAACTTTTAGCCATTAACAGCTATGGAAAGTCTAAACAACACATTGAAAACTTCCAAAAGCTTATAACTGGGAATGATATAACCGATCTTCGTTTTTCTGTAAATACTGATTGCTAATTCAACACTTACAGCACTAATCCCAATCATTAACAGCCTGATGCGAAATGGGATTTTCCAATCCTTCATTTTGCCCATTTAATAATAAATATTACTGCTCATTTTTTTACACCGTCTCCTGCACTATAGGCCCCCGAGGCCAGTTGCTAGGCAACAGAGAGGGACCTCAAAAACCCAGCCAGATCATGACTGCAGTGTTTCGAGTGTTTGTGCAGGTGCAGAGAGAAGCAACATTAACGGCATCCCATGATGGAATAAAAGCAACAGCATCAGCAGCTCTTGCGTATTTCTGCCGGTCTATTGGCGTGATGGGCCAAGTCATCTACTGATCGAGGCGAGAGCAAGCTGTTCGGGAAGTTCAGTAGACATTGTCCGAGTTTAGGAACAAGACATAATGCAGTCTCTGGTTTTCTCTGTGCACTCGGAAATGTTAAGGTGAATACACCGACACGGGCTGGAATCTGATCTATTCATCATTGTGATCTTGATTTCCAGACTTTTGATCCTAATCCTGTTCCTCTGTCTTAAATCTTGTCGATGTGGAGAAAAAGAGGCACCCAGTCAGATTTACCTAAAATGCATAAAAGGATGCTGTTTGCGCATACATAACCATTTTCTAATATTTTAGGGGATTTTCTTCATTATTTCGCCGTATTTTGTTGGATAATTAGATCAACTTTACTACTGTAGGTCTGGGAAGTCTGTAGAAATGTCACGTCTCAAGGGTCTTGCATTTTTTTAGATCATCTTTGAGAAGGCAATTTTATATTACAAATGACCTGGCATTTAAATCTGTCCAAAAGCAGAACCCATTTCTCCTACATAAGGATTTTTTGCTATTTATTGATTTGTTTATTTATTGCCAGTGACCCAAGTATTTGTTGAAGGGTTTTTCAATATAATTCTGCTTTATGATCAGACTAGTGTTAGTATGCATTGTTGATGGTTAAGGAGTTTATAGAAACAGGTTAAAATGTTCAATCTAATAATAATCTGCTGATCTTTAATGTAATGAGTGATATTATTATTATTATTATTATTATTATTATTATTATTATTATTATGATTATTATTTGAGGTTGAAGTCCATGTACATGTCTGTGTGTCTCTCTGTACAGCAGAACTCTCTGTCTCACTTATTAATACACAGAAATCACATTCTGTAAGGTCGAGTATCTGACGCCTTGTTTACACTGTGTTTACACAGACAAATACACTCGCTGTTCGGTAATCGGAGAGAGAATCACAGATGAGAAATGGAAAAAGTCGATCAGATAAAGATGAAGTTTCGTCTTAAAACGACTCCGGCGTGTTAAAATTCACTTATACCACTTCAGCGCTGTTATTTCAGCCAAAGTGAGAATATGAACTAATCCCAGTCAAAATATTCACTTTATCTTTTCTCATTAATATCTATTGCTGCAGGTGTTTGTTTACATTGAGACAGAAGCGCATTAGTAGATGATTTTAAAGTAGATTATTAAATCCCACACATAACTGTTCATAACATCATAACAACTAATTCATTTGTTCTATATACTGTCTTCGGAATGTGGGAGGAAACCGGAGTATCTGGGGGAAACCCACCAAACACGGGGAGAACATACAAACTCTGCACACATGTTCCTCTGCAACATGCACACGGGACGGGAATCGAACCCAGACCCTGGAGGTGCAGGGCGACAGTGCTGCTCTGAACACATTTCTCTACTATTTTTCACTAGGAGATGCTACAGGTGTAAATCTACAGGTGTAAATCAGTTTACAATGTTACAGAAGAGACATTTGGTAAAAAATAAAATAAAAAAATTTTAATAAAAAACTCAGAGTATTGCCAAACTTTGTATCAGAGAATTCATTTGGTACGTGTTTCAGCTAAAAACAAGGAAATCACTCAAAATTCATACGATCATTTACACTCTGAAAATATAGAGCACGTTATCAGCGTTATGGCAGTGACGTTAAACGGACAAACATTCACGATGAGTACAGGTTTTCTACAAATTTCCTTTTTAAAACGTGTTGTCCCATGTCACCTCCTACAATCCTTAAGGTAAGTGACATTGTAACGATTCCAGGTTGCTGATTAGTTAAAATCGGCGTAGCAGACAGTCACCTGCAGCGGAGCCGTCACTCAAATTGGCCAACCCTATTTTATATAACCCCATTAATGCTGACTTTTGTGGCTTAATAAATTTTAAACTAATGAGTTACATTAAAATTCAGTAGCCATGAATGGGAACTCTAGTTATGGAAATCAAAACAGTTTTTTTTTTTTTTTTTTTTTTTTGTAGCAGGCTGTAAACGTTTATTTCTGGGCTTTATGATGTTTTCACTATTTGAGCCAGCACCCAGTGGACATTCGTGGAACTGCATCCATCGCTGTGGAGGCATTTTTGCCCATCCTTCTTTTCAGAGTTGCTGGTGTGTTTCGGGTCATTGTCCTGCTGCATACCCATGTGCACCTGAGCTTGCGGTCACGACCTGATGGCCACACATTCTCTTTCTGTATTTTCTGGTAGAGCGCAGAATTCATGGTTCCATCAATTATGGCAAGTCGTCCAGGTCCTGAAACTGCAGAGCCCCAGACCATCAGACCACCACCACCATGTGTGACTGTTGGTATGATGTTCTTTTTATGTTGATTTTAGGCCAGATATAATGAGACACACACCTTCCAAAATTTTCTCATCAGTCTTGGGGATAATCAAGATGATTTTTGGCAGATGTGAGACGAGCCTTTGTGTTCTTTTTGGTCAGCAGTGGCTTTCGCCTTGGAACTCTCCCATGGATGCCATTTTTGCCCCCCAGTCTCTTTCTTATTGTTGAATCACGAACACCGACCTTAACTGAGGTTAGAGAGGCCTGCAGGTCTTTAGATGTTGCTCTCGGTTCTTTTATGAGCTCCTGGATGAGTCGTGGAAATATCTTGGTGACCTTTTCCAGACTGACACTGTAATGTCCATTACTTTGTTTCTCATCACCTGTTGAATTTCTTTAGATTGTGTTGCATGGTTCACTTTGTCAGACAGGTTTTATTTAAGTGATTTAACTCGGCTTTCCAAACATCACAGTTCGTTCATTTCATGATTTAGGGCCACATTGGGGCAGGTAAGTTTCGAGCTTTTTTCCCCCTTAATAAATGAAATCATCCTTCAAAAAACTGCATTTTGTATTTACCCAGGTTGTCTTTGTGTAATATGAAAATTTGCTTGATGATCTGAATCATTTAAGTGTGACGATTATGGAAAAAAAAAAAAAAGATCTGGAAGGGAACAAATACTTTTTCACAGCACTGCAGTCAAGCCGACATGAAGAACATTCAGCATTATCAGTCTGGTTGAGCAGGAGCAGGAATCTGAGACACATTACTCAGGACTCTGGACTTTAGATATACAGCACATGAGCAGAGTGTTGACTGGTACAGGACGTGAAAACGAGTGGAGTGCTGAGGGTTTATAACGAGGCTCGAGACTGATTGTCTGATTCAGTTTCGGGGGGAAACTGGAAAATGGAGTCCATCAGATGTTGAATTTAAAGGTTCTGAAGGTCAATTTCTTTATTTGTACATAATATCTCATTATTTTAACTTAAACATTTTGCTATTTTGACTTACTAATTTGTTATTTTATAATATTACTGTCTATTAACTTGAGTTCCATTTTTTTTTTTTTCCATTTCCAGATTTTAAATTGTACCTTCAGTTTCAAACATTTATCTCATTGTTTTTAAATGATCATTATTTCAAAAAGATGCCTCATTTTCAATTATGAAGTCATTATTTTCACACAGTAACCCATTATTCTTATTTAATAACTCATTATTTTGACCTATTCTATTTTTTTTCCCCACGGTCTTTAGATATTATTTTGCTATTGTGACATTTTAGCTCAGTAGTTTGATACTTTGAACGGGGACCTTGTTTTGACTGAGCAACTTTACATTTTCAGTTAATATTTGATTATTATGATTAAGTTTCATCAATCTCCTTAGTTGTTTTCTTTGCTTAATTTGACCGTTCTGAAAAAGTGCTACACCTCTGCTACTGTAGGTCCACAGGAATTTTGTGTAAAAAAAAGAAATCACTCAAAAAAATATTTTTTTAAAACAAGTGTCTCAGTAAACAAGTCATAAAAGAATCATATGTAAAAGTCATGTGAAAATAAATTAATAATGTAAAAAACTATGTCATTAATAAATTAATAGTGTTAAAATCAAGTGATAATAAAACAAAAATTATGTGACATGTGAAAGTAAATTAAACATGTGGGATAAAAAAAAATCACTAAAAACTGAACTACATTTTTTTTTTTTAAAATATTTGAATCATAATATGTGAAATGTCTAAAAGCTACAAAGTGCACTGCTGCATTAACAAGTTACATTTGAGCTACATCAGCTATTAACAAAAACATCACATACTCACTAGATCAGTCCATCTGTACATCACATGACCCGGTGGTGGCGCAAAGAGGGAAAAAACCTCCTGAGCAGTCGAATAGTTCTGTTCTTATCCTGATGTGATTGTAGTGAATCTTATCTCGGGGTCTGAGCGCGTCTCAGGCGTCTCTCGGCTTGTTGGCGCCGCTGTGCATCCGCTGTGGGGGTGAAGGGCTGACAGGAGAAAAGGAGCCTCAGCGGAAATCTTTTGACTGGCTAAATTATTCATTCATCTTCTTCACAGCGTGGGTGCGTCAACAGTTAAACATACACATTTATATTAATGTAAAAAAAAACCTGGCAGTGAGAAACAGCAGGATGTGGAAGAGATGAGTTGCTGTTTATTTACTCGACACCTCTGGGGAATTATCCACATGCGAGTGTGTTCTCTCTGTAGTGAGCTGCATGTTGGCCCCAATAGTGTTTTTTTTTTTTTCATTTTCCAGCTCTAATGATGTTCATATGAGTTATTAGATTTAGCGATGAAGTACATAGGCAGGCTTACCGGTGTCATCAAGGGGGGGAGGGGCCTACGTTTCATTTAATCAGCCAATCACAGATTTGTTCATGTGACATCACAACTAGTTTTCATTTTGCGTGTTTTGTCAAGAAAAATATTGAAAATGATTTGATTAAATGATTTGCACCTCTACAGACCCCTGAAATGTGTGAATGACACGACAGTCATCAGCCTCATCCAGGACGGAGACGAGTCTGCATATAGACGTGAGATTGACCAGACAACCTGGAGCTGAGAGCAGTGGCAGCGTTGGAGTCACTCCGGTTCCTGGGCAGCATCATCCCTCAGGACCTGAAGTGGGACGATCAAACTGACTCCATCGGAGCTTCTCACACATTCCTACTCGGCCGTCATTAAATCTGACCTGTGCACTTCAATACCTGTCTGGTTTGGCTCAGCTAAAAAAAATCCGACACCAGAAGACGGATGGTTTGGACGGCTAAAAAGATTATTTGCGCTCGCCTGCCGCCCTGCAAGAACCGTGTACCTCCAGAGTGGAGAAAAGGGCTCAGGAAATCACTTTGGCACCCAGTCAGGACACCACGACAGTCAGGCACAAGAACAGCTTCTTCCGCCAGGCAACCTACATGATGAACAGTTAAATGTTCCCCACCACTGTGCAATAAAAAAACATGTGCAATATTATTATGTGCAACACAGGGCAATACCGCTGATATGTATTTCATAATAGCCCACATTCTATTCCATTTCTTGTTGTGTTATTGTTTCTGTTTCATGTTGTGTGTGTTGTTCTTGTCTGTGGAAGCTTCTGTCACCAAAACAAATTTCTTGTATCTTCAAACATAGTTGTCAATAAAGCTCTTTTGAGTCCGAGTCTGATACCAGTTCCGCAGCATTAGGTACGCGCCCTGACCACAAACGTGCCGAAGTTCTCTGCTGTTAATGAGCTAGTCAAGTTTACTAACAAAAACAAATAAACAAGTTTACTTTTTTTTTACTTGTTAAAAAAAAACTTTCAAATATTTTTGTTTTAAAATATGTTTTAAAGTAAAGTTTTTTAAAGTTAAAGCCAATCTTTACATCTTGTTTATGACTTTCTTACAGAAAACATCACAAAACAACTGTATAAATATTATGTTATTTACTTTAAGAAGAAAGGGAAATTCCATAAGATGTTCATGAAACATGTGATTATATCTCCCAGGTATCATCTGATTTCCAGTCAAACTGGGACTTGTGATAAAAAACTTTTGCTGAAAGAACATTTGCTAGGGCCAATGTTGTAAAGACGTCCGTACGTCTGTGAGTGACGATCCCGGCCGAGGTTGGCTCAGAGCCCAGTGCAGTTGTTCCGTGAACATTCGGCGAGTGGAACGTCTAATCACTGGAAATTCAACGGTTCACTTCACACCAGCTTGAGAAAGAGACGCATCTGTCTTTGGGAACATCTCGTACAGTTCTACAGTTCTGAACAACCCGTGTATATCAACATTATAAACACACAGTTAGTCACAGGCTGTTGAATATCACAAATCTGAAATATTCAAATATAATGTAATGGCATTGCCTGTGCATTTCTTCTCGGTTCTGTACTCTGATGAAATCATACTGGTTTGAGTCTGCGTCTACATGAAGCAGCATGAACACAGCGGCATCTAGTGGAGATAAGTGTGACTTATAGAATACAACTAATATGGACATGTAGGTAGGTGCGAGTAATTAATAATAGAGAGAGGGTGAGAGAGTGTGGCACCTTCTAATTCTATTTTCTACATTCTAGGACAATCCTGGAGATTTCAAAACTATGAAATAACACATCTAATACGTACATACAGTAGGTCTAACATCTAACATAGGTCATTTAGTCAGTTGTTGTTTTAAGACTTTAAGACCCAGGTCAGCTGTTCCATCAAGCACCATGATGAAACTGTCTCTCATGAAGACCTTCCCAGGAAAGCATCAGAAATCACCAATTAACAAACAGCACCTCAGATTAGAGCCGCTATGAAGCTTTACAGGGCAGAGGTAGCAGATATACATCTCAATATCGACTGTTCAGAGGGGATTATTGTGTATTTTGGATAAACGCCTTCAGTATTGTATTACAAAATGATGTACATACAGTATACAGTATGTATATAATTTTGCAAAACATAGAAATCATGCTAGCAACATGCTAATCACGCGAGTATCATCTTAGTGACATGCTAATGATGTTGCTAGCAACATGCTTATATACACTACACATAATAAGTTGGGGATATTGAGTGAGACTCAGTGGATGTCATACATACGGTGTTTGTTTCACTTCAGACATTTTTGGGATGGGGAGGCGATTGTACTGGGGTGATAGACGCCTCATTTTGTGTTTTCCATGTAATGGTCTTATTTTGCCTTATATTAGGGCCAATACCAAAAGACAAACCTTTTCAGTGTGGCATAGATTTCAACATTCTGTGGTTGTAAAAAGCTGGTATTGTCAGTAAGTCATTCCAAGTTCATCACTCAAACAGCCATGAACACACGACGTCACTTAACGGACGAGCAGCGCCACCTGGCCATGGCGTGCCTTCGGGATGGTGGCAGGCAGTCAGCTGTTGCTCGTGAACTTGGTGTGTCTCAAAGTGTCATCAGCAGACTTGCATCAAGACACAGAACTACTGGCAGAGTTCATGACAGACCCCGGAGTGGAGCCCCACGAGTGACAGACCGCAACCATGACCAGTACCTAAGGACTGTCATGTAACTGTCACACAGCTGCAGCCCGTTTACCAGATGTGAGGGGTACTAGGGTTTCCAGACAAACTGTTCACAACCAACTCTACCACTTTGGCTTGAATGCCAGACGACCGTCGCAGGCGACTCCACTGACACCGAGACACCGCTGTGAACGTCTGCAGTGGGCGCAAGACCATGTGACCTGGACAATGCCGCAGTGGTCTACCGTCCTGTTCACTGATGAGTGTCGGGTCACCGTCGCTGGAGAAGGCGAGGTGAGAGATACGCTGAGGTCAACATGGTCCCCAGGGTTTGCTTTGGTGGAGGAGGTGCAACAGTCTGGCCAGGCATCACCAGTCAGCGCAAAACAGATTCGGTTATTGTAGATGTCTCAGTCACTGCACGTTCTTACCTCAGGGACATCATAGAACCCATCATCATCCCCCAATTCCACCAGCACACCCCCCAACTTTCTGTTCATGGATGATAATGCTCCACCACATCGTGGCAGAATTGTCACAGCTCGACTTCAGGAAGTTGGAGTGCCTCATATGGTGGCCATCAATGTCCCCTGACCTGAACCCCATAGAGCACGTCTGGGACCAGCTGAAGCAGAGACCGGATGATCGTACCCCACCCCCACGTGACCCGGCAGAACTGCGTGTAGCACTTGTGGAAGAGTGGAACGCATCGCCTCAGGACAACATCATGAGGCTAGTGAGGAGCACGAGACGTCGCTGTCGAGCTGTCGAGCTGTCACTGCGGCAAATGGTGGAAACACCGGCTACTGACATTGTCGATTTTTGTTATTTGGGGCTATCCTTAATAATTAATCAATCTTAAACTAATGAAAATGGTTTTTCTTCTCATACATTATTAGTAATATCAATGGGAACTTTTACTTATTTCATTAAAATCCAGAGCAAATAGGAAAAGCTCTCATGTAAATAACAATATCCCTAACCGTTAGGTTCAAAATGAAGAAGTGTTTCCAAGTTAAGTTTTAAGCTAAGAGCAGAAGAGGTTTAGCTTGTTGTGTCCGCTGCACCTTGATACACTTACCGGTCCGGGCCCGATCGACCAGGAGAGACAAACATAGAGGGACCCGGAGACAGATAGGAGAGAGGAAATACATTTGCATTCTCCTGATTAAACAAAACGGTTCTAGCAGACAAGAGCCATTTGGATGTATATTCGTCTGGATACAGGATACAGAAGGTGTTACTACAGAAGGCGTAAGGAAGCACAGTGAGGGGTCTGTTCTCAGGGCACAGGAATCTTCTCATTAGATTACAATGTCTTACAATATTATAAAACCTTACACTAACGTATTGTGAGTAGTGTAGCTAGCATAATGCTAGCAACATGCTAATCATGTTAGCATCATGCTAGCAACTTGCTAATCATTTTTACGTCAAGCTAGCAACATGCTAATCATCTTAATGTCATGTTAGCAACATGCTAATCATATTAGCATCATGCTAGCAACGTTCTCATATTGTTAGCATCATGTTAACGAGATACTAATAATTAAATAAGCCCTCCCCAGTGTCTCTGTGACAATGGGATCCACAGTTAGGTTCAGCTTCAAAGTTCCTGTGGAAGTTACCATTATATGTCAATGGGGCAAATTTGGGCACCTCTTGCGCCCCAGGTGTACAACTTATACCTTCTTGACGGGTGTATTCTGACAGCTTGTAAGCCTCTTCAAATGTGGTCAATTTGATATTTCTACAAAATTCTTGCTCTGCACTAGAATCCGTCAAAGTGGGATTTTTGGGATGGTAAATTGCCCCCGTTCCGTTACCGCCCACCTCTTAGAAAAGTCATGCCAAGCACCGCATTCCCACACCCCGGGGGGTAAACTTATACCCTCTTTCAGGGTCTGTTCCCCCCGTGTTTGTTTACATTGCGACAGTGCTGTAGCTTATTACTAACTTATTTTAAAGTAGATTATTAAATCTGACACATAACAGTTCATAACATCGCTTTTACTCAACACTTTGATTTCCCTTATGGTGCAGGTTAAACTTCAGGCAGAGATCTAAGTGCTGCAAAGGTTTCAGTAAATTCTGTCCAGACAGTTTTGAACAGACGGATAAAAAATGTTGAGACTCGTTTCTGGTACTTTAAAAAAATATTTGTTTTGGGGCCTCCGAGTGGCGCAGTGGTTAAAGCGCTCGCCCTATCATCCGGAGATCGCTAGTTCGAATCCCGGGTGGTGCTGTAACCTCTCGCAGCCGGAGGTCTAGAGAGAGCTGATTGGCCGAGCTCTCTCAGAGGGGAGGGATGAGAGGTACTTATTGCTCCAACATTAATCACGGCTCTACAGCCAATCAACGGAGGGAGCGGATAGCGCTGTCCTCCGAGTGTGTTACGCCGCCCCTAACGGTGCGCGAGCGAGCAGTTCGAAAAGATGCGGTCGGCTGGCGTCACGTGGTTCGGAGGAAACACGTGATAGTCTTCGGCCCTCCCGGCTGAGTGGTAGTAGTAGCCTTAATGTGGGAGCCCCCTAGTGACGGGGAGGAATTGGACACGACTAAATTAGGGAGAAAATCGGGGAAAAATCCCCCCAAAAAAAAAAAAAATTTGTTTTGCTTAGATTTTTTTCTTGGCTGGTTAAATGTAAAGTTAAAGCAAATATTTACATCTTGTTTATGACTTTCTTACTGAAACTCATTCACAAAACAACTATATAAATATTACGATATTTACTTTAAGAAGAAAAGGAAATTCCACAAGATGTTCATGAAAAACATGATTATATTTTCAGGTACTGAATTATCTGATTTCCAGTCAAACTGGGACTTGTGATAAAAATTTGGGTGAATAAACATTCAAGTAATGCAAACGTTATAAAGACCTCCGTACGTCTGTGAGTGACGATCCCGGCCGAGGTTGGCTCGGAGCAGATTTCAACTTAAACATACATTGATCTATTCATACATCTTTTCATAGTCTACTTTCCCTTTTTTTTTTTTAAGTAAGCCATGCTGTATCGCTCATTTATTTCTATTTCTATGTCACACTCTGTCTATACATGATAAACTATTGTGTTGATTGGCTCTGCTGAGTGACACATATAGCCAAACCCACTTAGCGGGAAAAAGCTGCACATTAATCATAAAAGATAGAACTGTATTCGGCGTAATAAACCATAATTTTCATTTGACTGATGGTCTGGATGGGGGGGGGGGGGGGGGGGGGGAGCAGTGGTCACGATGCACTCTTGATAGCTCTGGATGCCCTCCTGGGGGCGGGGTTAGACTGGGAGGAGCCAATGAGCCGAGGAGGATTCCATGGAGGTAATTTCTCCTCACACCACACTTTGAATGCGACGAGCACTGCTCTCAGGGTGTTTTGTTTTATATGGCGAGCGTTTGCTTCGGCTCCATCTTGTCACCTGCTCTGCAGTTCTTTCCAGTTTCAGTACCTCCTTTTAAGCTTTAATATCCATTCAGGTCATTAAGCTGGAGACTTGACTCCTCCTTTACTCCTTGTTGTGCTTCCTGTTTTTTTAATTATTCTAGAACTGATGTGAACAAATGAACAATGCTGAGAAAGGACTTTTGGAAATAAAATCAAGATGGAGGTGTATACTCATTGTAACTTCACCTCCTGGTTGTTCTTTTGGTTCTGTGCTGGAGAGGCGGGAATTTGAACCCGGACCATAAGAAGCACATTTACACAATAAAGTTTCTAAAGATACACTTAATGGTGCACTTGTTAGTGCTTAATAAAATTGTATGAAAATATGCTTTAAAATTGCTGGCATTAAAAAAAATACTATGTAACTATAGACGGTTTTTTAATTCAATAATGTAAAGAAACATAAAAGATCATGACACATGATTCTGAGTCACTACTGGAACTAGAAACCTGACTTTTATTAGAAATAACAAAAAGTCAAACACTCTAATATCTGCCTTGATTCTGGCCGCGACGTCGTTTTCAGAAGCTTGTGCAATTTCACAACTTTTATTTCCGTAAAGAGTCGCGTCAATGAAGTTGGGACTTTAATTAAAAGTCTGCCATTAAGCAGCATGAACACAGTGCCATCTAGTGGAGAGAAGTGCGTCTTACAGACGCTCAAAGAAATCACTTCCGTGTTTACACTTCCTGGTTTTTTACTTTCTGATTCAGACACGGATGCATAATATGTAGGGAAATGCAGTGTGTGTGTGTGTGTGTGTGTGAGAGAGAGAGAGAGAGAGAGAGAGAGAGAACATGGAGAGGTGAGACTTCTTTCTGTGCAAATACAAACTCAATCAACTTATACTAAACCTGCTGCTTTATTTCTGTTTCATTTATTTATAACTGTTGACTTGTACGTTTAACACATGTGCTGATGAAATGATTACTGTATAGTCCAAACACACTAGTTGGTGTTTGTCAGATGATCGTGTATTCACTGCTTTAATTCAGTGATGGTAAAGATTAACGCTGATTGGACAAGAGGCTTTGACACGCCCCATGCTAAGCCACGCGGAAACGTATCGCTTCATTCACTAAAGCTGCGTTCCGTTCCGAAGTGTACTTCACAGGGTGCTCCCTACGCCCTGCTCCCTACGCCCTGCTCCCTACGCCCTGAACCTCCCTCGATATATATTTTTTTTATTCTTCCTTCGACAAAATAACGCACAGTCCAAACAACACAGCCAAGGAGGATAAAAGGAACAGTAAAAAAAAAAAAAAAAAAAACTTAACACACACAACACACAAGGAAAATTAAAAAAAAAAAACTGTGAAGGAGCATTAGAAGTTGAAACGAAAATGTTATCCCATATGACGAAAATGAAACCAACCTTGAATAAAATATTTATACGGTAAAGTACAGACTTTTTTTCAAACTTTATATATGTATATATAATGCGACTAATCTATATAAGCAGGCGGCACGGTGGTGTAGTGGTTAGCACTGTCGCCTTGCACCACCAGGGTCACCTAACATGTAGGTTAGGCTAATTGGCGTTCTCAAATTGCCCGTAGTGTGTGAATGAGTGAGTGTATGTGTGCGTCTCTGTGCCCCTCGATGGATTGGCACCCTGTCCAGGGTGTACCCTGCCTAGTCACACTATATATATCTGGATCGACCCGCCCGGCTTCGGCACCGTCACTATGGGGCTGGACCATAGGGTGGTATTGCTGGTAATGCCACAATTGGCAACTGGTAAAGCCTAGTCACACTATATTTATCTGGATCGACCCGTCCGGCTGGATCGACCCGCCCGGCTTCGGCACCGTCACTATGGGGCTGGACCATAGGGTGGTATTGCTGGTAATGCCACAATTTGATAATGCCATTTCGGAGCATGTTCTCTATCTTGGCATCAATGGCGCAACGGCACGCTTCCAGAACCGGGTAAGGTTGTTGTCTGCCCACCACTCGGCATTCTAATTTTGTGCTGCACTAAGTGTGTGAGTCCGGGTTCAGTGGAGTAGTTTGGTTGGGTATCAGGTTGTCCCCACTTTGGATCGGTTCACGGCTGTGGCACTTTGAAGTAAGAGAAACAAGAGCTGAGAGTCCACTTTGTATAAATCTGATATTCTCACTATTTGATCTGTCTACTTTAGTCCTGCGACTGCTGATCACTACAAGGCCGGCATGGTGCTGAGCGGCGTGGGTGACGCTCTTGGCTTCAAGTGGGAGTTCGTGTTTTCCGGACCACGAATCCATGAGGTATACAGACATAATTCTATACTTTTTAAAGTATGTTTTTGTGTGTTGTTGTGTAATAATAAAAATTTTCATAGTGGGTCTTAGTATATATTTTTTTTCACCATGCCATTATTTAATTAACAGATATGTTGTCAAAAAAAAAAAAACACGTGGGAAGTACTAGCGATGTTACGAATGACACAGAAGCTCCGAAGTTTGTGTCAAGCAGAAGGGGGCGTTTATGAATAAAGCCTTGTTTCGAGTCACGTTTACATTTAGACATTTGGCAGACGGTTTAAGTAAAAGCTCATTCACATGGAAGAACTCCTAAGGTGAAGACAGGCTCAGAAGAATCAAGTCAATGTAAGGTAGAAAATGGGACTCCCCAGGGGAGCATGTTAAGTCCAGCTCTGTTCTCTATAATAATAAATGATTTGAAGGAGCTTTATGAAAACAGGGAAGAAACGTTGAACACATTTAGTAGAAAATACAGAAGTCTTATACTTTATAAGAAAGAAAATCAAGGAACATGATCTGGAGAGAGTCAGGACTTAAAAAAGTAATAAATGTCATAAGATGCCTTGCAGGGAAAGAGTGGGGGGTTAGTATTGAGTCCCTTAAGCGTATATACCGCCCCTATAAGGACAAAAATGTTTTATAGTATATGCATCAGCAACTAAATGTGTGTTGTCAGGCCTGGATATAGTGCAAGCTCAGGCTCTAAAAGTGTGGCTACAAAGAAAACAGTTAGTGGTAACTTATTGGATCAATCTAAGAAGTCTGAAGGAGATCTTGTGTATGAAATCTTGTTAGATAACTCATTAACAAGTGGTGCAGGGGCAGCTCAGCGGTAAAGGTCCTACTGACTGGAAGGTCCTAGGTTCACACCCCAGTGCCATCAAGTTGCCACTGTTGGGACCTTGAGCAAGGCCCATAACCCTCAATAATGCTCAGATGTAAAATGAGATCAAATGTAAGTCGCTCTGGATAAGGGTACCTGCCAAATGCCATAATATAAATGCATGTACTGCTCCCATGCAGGAAATATATGCAGGAGAGGCTAGATACAATATCACAGCTCCAAGAACCAGGGAGAGAAGATCTATAGGTGGCGATGATGCACATTACAGAACTCCAAATGATGACGCAGAGCATTACTAAGAGAAAATATGTAGAGAAGAAAGAGTGTGTGGAAATGCGAAGAGGTCAAGATAAGATAAGGGAAGGAAGCATTAGACATTTTAAGGAAGGCTGGTCTGGAAAATTGCCCGAAACACATCAACGTAAAAGTCCAACAATGAACATGAAACACAACGTAGCAATAATTTGAAACAACTGTTTTCTGTATGCCATTATTAGTCTCTTGCATTGTTGTGGAGGAATTTTGGCTCATTGGACTTTACAAAACAAAATTGCACAGCTCTCTTAAGGTCCCACCCACAGCATTTCAATGGGGTTAACCTTAGCTGTCGCATAGATGGCCTCACATTTGCCTCTGGTATAAAGGGTGAGTTCATGGTCGACTCACTGACTGCAAGGTGCCCAGGTCCTGTGATTGCAAAAACAAACCCAATTCATCACCCCTCCACCACCATGCTTGACAGTGGGTATGAGATGTTACTCCTAAAATGCTGTCAGGTTTTCGCCAAACATAGTGCTGGGCATTGAGGCCAAACATCTCCACTTTGGTCTCAGCTGTCCATAGGACATTGTTCCAGAAGCCTTGCGGTTTGTTTAGATGTTGGTTTGTTCAGAGGTCTGCACACCTGCTGATTATTAGGTTGAATAAAACCTTGATACACTGGAAGAAGATATTATACCAGCAGGGGGGGGGGGGGGGGGGATAATCTCCTTTCTACTGATTTGTAGTGCGACAAGGACATATAGGTAAAGGACAGATTTACACATATATTTGGACAGACTGTATACTGTGTATTGATGCCAAAATTATGAAAGGTCATGATACACATACAGTAACACATTCACGTCTTTCAATTTTGTAGGATGTTCAGAGGCTTGGAGGAGTTAAGAACATTACTGTTAGCCTTCCTGTTTGGCCAGTCAGTGATGACACGGTGCTTCACTTGGCGACCGGTGAAGCTTTAGCCACAGGTTCATCACCCTACTACTAAATTATCCTTTCCCACAGCATGCCTAAATGCACTGTGGTAAAAACGCATGTTATTGTCTTGTAGGTAAGGAAGGTGAGGAGCTTCTGCATGAGGTGGCTTTCCATTACAAAAAGGGTATGAAGGACATGTCTGGAAGAGCTCCAGGAGGGGCAACCATCAATGGTAAAAACACAGCATGGATTGTCTCACCAGAGTTTCACAACAAATCAGTGTTTTTACTTCATACTTCTGGTGTTTCAAAGGTGTGCGTCAGTTGAAGCCAGGAGCTAAAGGAGGCTACAGAATCGCTTATGCCCGAGGAAGTGGAGGATGTGGAGCTGCCATGAGGGCTATGTGCATCGGTCTCAGGTTGGTATTAATAAACACATACTGTATCCTGTGTAATAAAACATCACTTTTCATTTGACTGACGCTACCTTTGCACCAGATACCCTCGACCAGAGCAGCTCTCCTCACTGGTTGCCGTAGCCGTGGAGACCGGAAGAATGACCCACACCCATCCGACAGGTTTCCTCGGTGCTGTTGCTTCTGCGCTGTTCGCAGCCTACGCCATCCAGCGCCGTCCAATCACAACCTGGGGGCTGGGTTTAGTAAAGGAGGCGTGTCCAGTCGCGAAGGAGTTTGTGAAGTCAGCGGGATACGCCGTTCCTGAGACGGAGAGAGACTGGGGATACTTTACTGAGAAATGGGAAAAGTGAGATTTCTGATCTGCATCGTAGTGAAGCTTCTGGTATCATCTGGAGAAATACGAATGATATCAGTGATGTCACTTTCTTCACTCAGGTATCTAGAGTTGAGGGGTTTGTCATCAGGAACTGGTCCTGCGGTCTTTCCTGAGGTTTACACCCCTGCTGTACGAGACGAAGCGTACAAAAGCTTCAGCTGGTCTGGATGGGGGGGGAGCAGTGGTCACGATGCACCCATGATAGCTCTGGATGCCCTCCTGGGGGCGGGGTCAGACTGGGAGGAGCTAATGAGCCGAGGAGGATTTCATGGAGGTAATTTCTCCTCACAACCCACATTGAATGTGATGAGCACTGCACTCAAGGTGTTCTGTTAGAGGTTCATTTCAGGTGCTTTTGTATTGTTTGGCGAGCTTTTGCTTCAGCTCCATCTTGTCGGTACCTTCCTTTAATATCCATTTATGCCATTAAGCTGGAAATTTGTTTCTTCCTATGCTTCTTGTTGTATTTCCTGTTTTTTTTTTTTATTATTCTAAAACTGATGTGAACAAATGAACAATGCTGAGAAAGGACTTTTGGGAATAAAATCAAGATGTCAGCCATTTGTTCTTTTGGTTCTGTGCAGGAGACAGCGACAGCACAGCGGTCATAGCCTGTTGTTGCTGGGGTCTGGTGTACGGGATGAATGGAGTGCCCGAGTGTAACTACACTAAACTGGAGTACAGGGACCGGCTGGAGAAGTGTGCTGAGAAACTTTACACCTTATCACACTAAATACTTCAGTTCAATTCATTGTAGCTTTAAAGGCAAATGAGCTGCTGCCACCCATGGACATTTTAGGTAGTGCATTTTTCCAGCCAGTCAGAATAAGGGAAAAGGGACTCCCCTGAAAGGGGATACTTTTTACTCAATATGCTTTCAGGCACTTTATTCTTTCAGACATTTCCCGCCCATTTTCAGGCATTTCTGATTAATAAAATATGGGTTTAATGGTTGTGTTGTGTGTGAATATAATCGTGTTCATTTGCAGTAACATCCACAATGTTCATCTGTTTAATGATATAAGAGTTAAAGAGCAACTAAAAGCTAAACACACTAACTTAGCCATCTTTAACTTTTAAGAAACAGACAGACTCTGAGACACGGCTTCATATCCGTTGTGTTTTAACTGATTTTAACGTTTTAACATTGTTTGAGTTACAGAGTAAGAAAATAGTAAGTGTACCTGTGTAACTGAGTTCACTTGACACATCTTCTAGAAGAAGGATATTTATATGCTTCCTGATTTATTTCTTTTTTAAATCAAGGGAACAAAGCTGTCCAAACCTGCCTGGCCCAACGTGAAAAAGTAATTGCCCCCAAACCTGACTGGAACTGCTTGTGCCACCCGTGTCAACAACAACTACAATCAAGTGTTTACAAAACCTGGCAATGAGTCTTTCACATCACTGAGGCAGAATTTTGGCAGAATTCTCCGCCTCTTCTTGGCAGAATTGTTTAAATTCAGACTTTTAGGGTTTTCAAGAATGAATGGCACAGCATCTTTGACCTTGACTAGGCCACTCCAAAACCTTAATTAGTTTTTACCAAAACCCTACCACAACTGTATTTTCAGAAGATACACTTGAGTTAATGCTAAATAAAACTGAATAAAAATAAGCTAAAATATTCATACTACTGTCTTCAAATTCAGTCATGTGAATAAACATAATGTCATGAGACACGATTTTGAGTTGATATTAAAACTTTTTTTTAGTAATAATATACACAGAGTATTTGATACACTGCTGATTTTTCAAGTTTTCCCACTTACAAAGAATTAAGAGATCTGCCATTTTCATCGTAGGTACACCTCAACTGTGAGAGACAAAATCTAAAAAAAAAAAAAAAAAATCCATTTTATTGTATGAAAAAAGTATTTGATACAATAGAAAAATAAAACTTAATATTTGGTACAAAAACCTTTGTTTACAATTACAGAGGTTAGACGTTTCCTGTAGTTCTTGACCAGGTTTGCACACACTGCAACAGGGACCATCTTCAATGCTCTTACTGAGGGAAGCAGGTTGTTGCCCAAAATCTCATGATACATGGCCCCATCCATCCGCTTCTCAATACGGTGCAATCATCCTGTCCGCTTTGCAGAAAAGTACCCCCAAAGTATGATGTTTCCACCCCATGCTTCATGGTTGGGATGGTGTTCTTGGGATTGTATTCATCCTTCTTCTTCCTCCAAACACAGCGAGCGAAGTTTATACCAAAAAGTTCTATTTTGGTCTCATCTGACCACATGACCTTCTCCCATGCCTCCTCTGGATCATCCAGATGGTCTTTGGCAAACTTCAGATGGGCCTGGACCTTGCATGCGTTACAGTTGAGACTGCGGTCCCAGCACTCTTCAGGTCATTGACCAGGTCCTCCTGTGTAGTTCTAGGCTGATCCCTCACCTTTCTCAGGATCATTGATACTCCATGAGGCAAGATCTTGCATGGAGCCCCAGTCCGAGGGAGATTGACCGTCATCTTGAATTTCTTCATTTTTCGAATAGTTGCGCCAACAGTTGTTGCCTTCTCACTAAGCTGTTTGCCTATTGTCCTGTAGCCCAGGACAGTGCAGGTCTACAATTTTGTCCCTAGTGTCCTTAGACAGCTCTTTGGTCTTGCCCATAGTGGAGAAGTTTGAGGGAAGTTGTGTGGACAGGTGACTTTTATACAGGTAAGGAGTTAAAAAAAAAGGGGCAATTAATACAGGCGATGAGTGGAGGATAAAAGGACTTCTTAAAGACAAACTAACAGGTCTGTGAGAGCTAGAATTCTTACTGATGCTAGGTGATCAAATACGTAATTCATGCAATAAAATAGAAATTTATTATTTAAAAATCATGCAATGTGATTTCCTGGATTTTCTCTCACAGTTGAGGTGTACCTGCGATGAAAATGACAGATCTCTCCGTTCATTGTAAGTGGGAAAACTTGAAAAATCAGCAGTGTATCAAGTACTTATTTGCCCCCCTGTAACTAATCTACACTGCCCGGCCAAAAAAACGAACCGCACACTAATATTTCATTGGACTGCCTTATGCTTTGATTACAGCCATGACATTGTGTCGATAAGCTTATGCAATGTCACAACATTTATTTCTGCCCTCATATTAATCTCTCTCCAACATCTTGTATTGATGTATTGAGTCGGACCGGTGCTTAAAGCCTTCTTCAGCACATCCCAAATATTCTCAATAGGGTTAAGGTCTGGACCATGTGGTGGTCAATCCATGTGTGAATATGATGTCTCATGCTCCCTGAACCACTCTCACATGAATCCTGGCATCGTGACCTTGGAATATGGCCATGCCATCAGGGAAGAACAAATCCATTGATGAAAAATCGTGGTCATTAAGTACATTCATCACTTCATCTGCCTCTCTTCTTACCCCGATGTGCCCATCGCTTTGGAGTAGGCTCAGCCTGGACTCATCAGACCACATGACCTTTTTCCATCATTCCAAAGTCCATTCTTTATGCTCCCCAGCAAACTGAAGCCTTTTTGTCTGATCAGCTTCACTCATAAGTGATTTTCTTAAGGCTTCACAGCTGTTTACTCCCAATCCTTTGAGTTCTCTTCACATTGTGTGTGTGGAAATGCTCTTCTTTTAAAATGCTCTAACTGTTAAACATAGCCATGAGATCTGCTGCTGTTGTTAAATTCTCACATACAAACACACACCAAACTAGATTAGTCCCCCTGCACATCACATGACGTAGTGGTGGCGCAGAGAAGGAAAAATGCCCTGACCATTGAGTAGTTCTGTTCTTATCCTCATGCTAATGTAGTAAATCTTAGCTCGGGATCTGAGCGCGTCTCAAGCGTCTCTCAGCTTGTTGATGCCTCTGTGGGCGTGGTGGGCTGGCAGGGGAAAAGGAGCCTCAGTGGAAATCTTTTGGCTAGCTAAATTATTTATTCATTTTCTTCTCAGTGTGGGTGCGTCAACAGTTAAACATACACATGTCTACAAAAAAAAAAAAAAAACTGATGAGAACGCAGCAGGATGTGGAACAAATTGTTTACTCAACACCCCTGTGGAATTATTCATATGTGACCTCATTCTGTAGTGAGCTACACGTTGGTCCTGACTGTGCTTTTATTTCTCTGCTCTAACATGTTGTTTTATCAGTTATTTTATTTAATACATACAATGCTGTGAAAAAGTATTTGCCCATTCCTGATTTTTGTTTAAAAGACACAGTTAAATGATGATGTATTTCATTAAGGCAAGAAAGCTGTCGAAACCAGCTGGTTCCTGTGTGGAAAAAGTAATTGCCCCCAAACCTAATAACTACATGTGTCACCCTAGGATGTCACAACAACTGCAATCAAGCATTTGTGATAACTGCCAATGAGTCTTTCACATCAGGGTGGAGAAATTTTGGCCCACTCTTCTTTGCAGAATTGTTTTAATTCAGACTCATTAGCTACATTAGCATGAGAATTTGAGGGTTTTCAAGAATAAACAACCTGTTGAGGGCCCTGCCACAGCATCTCTATCGGATTTATGTCCGAACGTTGACTATGCCACTCCAAAACCTTAATTTTGCTGGTGTGCTTGAGCCTGGATATTCTCCTTCATGGTTACATAAATTACAACAAGTCGTATAGGTCCTGAAGCTGTAAAGCCCCAGACCATAAAACTACCACCACCATGTTTGACTGTTGGTAAGATGTTCTTTTTATGAAACACTGTGTTAGTTTTACGTATATTTGTATAATTTAGGTGTCACGGGACGTGTACCTTCCAAAAAGTTCCACTTTTGTCTCATCAGTCTACAGAATATTTACCCAAAAGTCTTGGGGATAATCAAGATGTTTTTTGGCAAATGTGAGATGAGCCTTTGCGTTCTTTTTGGTCAACAGTGGCTTTCGCCTTGGAACTCTCCCATGGATGGCGTTTTTGGCCCCCAGTCTTTTTCTTATGGTTGAATCATGAACACTGACCTTAACTGAGGCCTGCAGGTCTTTAGATGCTGTTTTGAGTTCTTTTATTAGCTCTTTTTCCCCTTAATAAATGTAATCATCACTTAAAAATTGCATTTACTCAGATTACCTTTGTGTAATAAAAATATAATGATCTCAAACATTTAAGTGTGGCAGATGTGCAAAATAATAATAATTATTATTATAAAAGTGTCAACAGTGGTGGAGCTTACATTTAATTTAATCAGACTTGTTCATGATTCAAAATGTTATTATTTTATACAGAATACTGATTTTAAACAATATAAACAAAATAATTCAGCAACATTAGCTAAGCGCCCCAACCACAGAGACGCAGAAGTTCTCTGATGTTAACTAACTAGTCAAGTTTACCACAAAAATAACTAGCATTACTTTAAACATATTTTTTTTCCTTGATTGATTAAATTTAGTTACTTACTGAAACTCATACACAAAAAACTGTAGAAATATTGTAATACAGTGTAAATCGCATGTTTGTATTAATTTACTCTTTAGTGTGAGAAGAAAAATTAATTCCCCAAAATGTTTATGAAAATACCCTTACAAAAAATAACTGCAGTTTTCAAGTGTCAAAACTGCAGTTTTCTACATATGCAGTACATATGCAGTAATTTGGACACAAATTCACTGCATTTTTTCTTAATACTGCAGTAGTACTGCAATAATACTGCAGTAATACTGCAATGACTACTGCAATACTGCAATGACTACTGCAATAATCCTGCAATATAATGCAGTAATACTGTGATACTACAGTTAACATTAAACAGCTACTGCAGTTAAAATAGTAGTTGTACTGCAAATAAAATGTACGGGTATATGCAATTTGAATAAAGCTGAAAAATTGCTTACAGTATTTCTATAATCTAAATGTGTGATGTAGTGTAACACAACTACATTACAACAAAATTATTGCAATTCATTTTATTATTTAATTTTACAAAATCAATAAAGCAACACACTTAAAACATTAAAAACAACAGACCATGAAAGCACTTTAACACTTAGCAATATTACTGTTCAACAGTGCTGTTGCTAGGAGACACTGCTGTCAATCAGTGTATGACTGGTCAAGTATGTGAATATATTACAAGGCTTGAGGTGTGTAGCTGGAAGCCTGGAGAGGTTTGACGCCCCTTCATTCTTCAACTTTGTTTGAATAAACCGTTTCACCTTCCCTTCCTTCACTTTAAAGGCATTCTTCAAAAGCAAACAGCAAGACAAATATTCATTACGAGGTGTGTAAAAAAACACATTTGAATAATTAAAATGAAATCATTCCATATACAGTATACTCAACATTACATGTTTTACTGAGAAACGATTTATTTCTGTCATTATGTCCTAAACTATTGCTAAATAATGGCTCGAGTTTGCTGTTTTTGATAGCAACCCTGTTAATTAATTAAGATTTCAGAATGTAATGTAAATGTGATGACTCTGGCATTGGTTTAGAGATTCAGACTTATAATCACTCTGGTTGATTATATGTGGAATGACCAAATATTATTAAAATATTAACTCAATTTACTCACCTCTAACAGCTGCTGTTTTTTGGGATGGGAGGGTCCCCTTAGTGCCATGTGCGGAGTTTGAGGCTTTGCGGATTCTATTAAAAAAAGACAACAAATAAAGCAAATGCTTATCAAGACGAAAACTCAGAGAAGTGTTTTGTTGTCCGAATGAGCACCATTGGATTCATAAAAAGAAAGTGGACCATTGATAGACTGGGTGAGATTTTAGATAATCCTGTAATATTTTATCAGGTAAAATAAAACCACACCTACGTAGCTTCCTGTTTTTCGTATTGTTCCCCCGAAAGTTCCTCGTCTGTTTGGAACAGCGTTTTAGATTATATTTTGTTTAGTTTTTTATAATTATATATTTTTCCCGTTTTTACGCTTTAATACTACTGGACTTTATCCGATTTTTGCGCTTTTTGGGAGAACGCGCGTATCATCTGACCAACAACAAGCGAATCCATCACCAAATAATCACAACTCCGGCACAAAAGTACGTTATCATGTCTACCATTCAGCTCGCTCAGTGTGTGGAGTGCAGGATGTTTAGACATTCTTCCTCCGTCATTAGTGATCATTTTATTTGTGATAGGTGTGTGTTAGTGAGCACCCTGACGGAGAAGATAGTAGCATTAGAGGAGCGCATCCAGACTTTAGAGAGGGTTAGAGAGCGCGAGAGCAGCGTTAATCCTGTAGCGGAAAGTCTGGATGCCACAGGTGGAGATAATCATCCCCCGACTCCGGCAGTAGAGCCTCACAGCGGGGCGAGTGGGTGACGACTCGGCGGCATACTCGCTCAGCCAAAGCTAACGCTAAGGCTAGCCCACCGGAGCACACCTCTTCTGCGCTTCACGTGTCCAACAGGTTCGCTCTCCTCAGTGATGCACCCGCTGAGAAACCTGAAAGAGCTCTGGTTATAGGAGACTCTATACTGAGACATGTGAAATTAGCTCGGCCTTTAGGGGCGCCAGCGGCAGTGGTCAGGTGTATCCCGGGAGCCAGAGCACCGGACATAGCAGGTAATCTTAGGGCTCTAGGTCAGCATAGGTTCTCTAAGATAGTGGTACATGCTGGAGCTAATGATATACGCCTTCGTCAGTCAGAGGTTAGTAAGAGTAACTTTACAGAGGTGTTTAAAATAGCGAAGGCGATGTCCGAAGAAGTAGTTTGCTCTGGTCCCATCCCAATGAGACGTGGTGACATAGCTTACAGCAGGTTATGGTCGCTGAACCGCTGGATGTCCAGGTGGTGCTCCGAAAACAACGTGGGCTTCATAGACAACTGGGAGACCTTTGAGGGCAAAACTGGCCTGTTAGGGCGGGACGGTGTCCATCCCACTCGGGAAGGTGCTGCTCTCATTTCTTGCAGTATAGCGCATAGTCTCAGAAGAGGCTTAGTTAATCGGTGACAATCCAGAGCCCAGGCCAGGGAGCAGACAGACAGGCTAAACCAACCGTCTGCTAGCTGCAGAGAGCCGTCACTCAGGGTCCATCATATTGAGACTGTGTCTGTTCCCCGAGCTAAACATAAATTTAGAAAGACTCAGAAAGTCTGTTTTAGTAATTTAATTAACATAGATACCACAAACTCGGATCACACTGAATGCGCAGCCGGCACCTCTGATCTGAAGCTAAGACTGTTAAATATTAGCTCTCTCGCATCTAAAGCAGTTATTGTTAATGAAATTATCACAGATCAGGAGTGTGATATCTTATGTTTAACAGAAACCTGGATTAAACAGGACGAGTATGTAGCTCTAAATGAAGCTAGTCCTCCTGGATACAGCTACATACACCAGCCTCGGCTAACTGGTAGAGGAGGAGGAGTCGCAGTTATTTATAACGATAATCTGTCTCTCGTACAAAAACACAGTTTTAAATCTAATGCATTTGAAGTTCTCTATAGTAACATAAAGTCAGCTCAGTCGATCCCGCTAATCATCATTTACAGACCCCCAGGGCCGTACTCGGAGCAGGTCACACTTTAGATTTAATATTATCCTTCGGATTAAGTATAGGAAATATAACCACAATTCCACAGTCTGAAGTTATCTCGGATCACTATCTCATCTCGATTAAAGCGTTATAGTAATAATGTATGCACAGCACCGCGCTTCCACCTTAAACGTACATTTACATCAAATACCGCACAGAGCTTTATCAATAATCTTCCAGAGTTATCAACTTTGATTGGATCGCCATCTGACTTCACAGAACTCGAACAGGCGAATGAATATCTAGAGTCAGCACTTCATTATAGCTTAGATAATGTAGCTCCAGTTAAAAGGAAAATGATTAGAGATAAGAAACTCGCTCCTTGGTATAATGACCACACCCGTGCTTTAAAACAAACCGCTCGAAAATTCGAACGTAAATGGCGCCAAACTAAATTGATAGTATTCAAAATAGCTTGGAAGGAGAGCATCCTGAACTATAAAAAAGCTCTCAGTGATGCTAGATCAACGTATCTCTCCACTCTTATAGAAAATAACAAAAACAACCCGAGATTTTTATTTAATACTGTAGCTAAATTAACTAAAAACAAGACCACTGCAGAAATCTCCACAACAACATTGTGCAGTAGTGAGGATTTCATGAACTTTTTCAATAATAAAATCATAAATATTAGGCAAAAAATTCAGGCTTTGAAACCAGACAATTTAAATAATTCAGATGATCTAACCACATCACATCAGAACTTAGAACACTTTACTCCCCTTGAAGCGAGGGAACTAATTTCACTCATCTCTTCTTCAAAATCGTCAACCTGTATATTAGATCCTGTACTGACACATTTTCTCAAACAGATAGTACCAGCAATAATAGAACCCCTGTTGAAAGTAATTAACTGTTCACTCAGTAGTGGGTATGTCCCCAAATCCTTTAAATTAGCCGTTATTAAACCGCTAATCAAGAAAACTGACCTTGACCCCTGTCTGCTTTCTAATTACAGGCCGATATCAAACCTTCCCTTTATCTCCAAGATTTTGGAAAAGGTAGTATCACAGCAGCTATGTTCACATCTACACAGAAATAGCATAAATGAACTGTATCAGTCAGGATTTAGGCCTCACAGCACAGAGACAGCACTTGTTAAAGTAGTAAACGACCTCCTATGGGCCTCTGATCAGGGTTGCGTCACTATACTTGTGTTACTGGACCTCAGTGCAGCTTTTGACACCACTGATCATAGTATTCTCCTTCACAGATTAGAAAAGGTAGTAGGAATTAAGGGAACTGCCCTCTTGTGGCTCAGATCCTATTTGACTGATCGTTATCAGTTTGTAGATTTAGATGGTGACCATTCCTCATGTTCTCAAGTGGAGTTTGGTCTTCCACAGGGCTCAGTTTTAGGCCCACTGCTTTTATCCCTTTACATGCTTCCTCTGGGCAACATAATTCGTAAACATGGTATTAGTTTTCATTGTTATGCTGATGACACACAATTATATGTCTCAGCAAAACCAGATGAGAAAAAACAGTTTGCTAAAGTCGAGCAGTGTGTGCAGGACATACGAGATTGGATGTTAATTAATTTTCTTCTGCTTAATCCTGATAAGACAGAAGTTCTGGTCATAGGACCACAAGTAGCTAGAAGTAAGCTTTCTGATCACACTGTAACTTTAGATGGCCTTTCTGTTCCATCAAGTGCAACAGTAAAAGACCTCGGTGTGATTATAGATTCCAGCCTTTCGTTTGAAGCTCATGTAGATAATATCACCAGGATAGATTTCTTTCACCTTAGAAATATTGCCAAGATAAGAAATATATTGTCACTAAATGATGCAGAAAAACTAGTTCATGCTTTTATCACCTCTAGGTTGGACTATTGTAACGCCTTACTGTCTGGTTGTTCAACTAGGTGTATAAACAAGCTTCAGTTAGTACAGAATGCAGCAGCGAGAGTCCTCACTAAAACCAGAAGATACGAGCACATCACCCCTATCTTATCTACACTGCATTGGCTTCCTGTGAAATTTCGCATCGATTTTAAGATACTACTTTTGACATTTAAAGCACTAAATGGTCTTGCGCCACAGTATTTGAGTGAACTGTTAGTGTCTTACGATCCGCCACGCCTACTTCGATCAAAGAATGCAGGCTGCCTGTCAGTACCACGTATTATTAAAACTACAGCAGGGGGCAGAGCTTTTTCTTACAAAGCCCCAAAGTTATGGAATAGTCTTCCTATTAATGTTCGGGACTCAGTCTAGGCTAAAAACCTATTTATTTAGCCAAGCATTTTTGTAAATAGATTAACCTTAGGTAAAGGAGCAGATCTGGGGGACTCATGGACGTAGAGTATTCTGGTGAACTGGTATGTTTAGATGCTGTCCTCCCCACTCTCATTGTTCACTCAGGTTTGTTGACGGTGAGGTGATTGGTTGCTTTACATCTCAGGGAGCCCTCATGTTTGTGTTTCCTTCTGGCTCTCCCTTTTAGTTATGCTGTTATAGTTAGTCCTGCCGGAGTCCCTGCTTGCACTTTGCACTAAATATACATTCACCTTATACATGTTGACTGTGACCAGACCTAACTGCCATCTCTCCTTATTTTCTGTTCTCTCCTTTTCTGCTCTCTCCTCTCTCTCTCTCCCTCTCTTCTTTCCCTCTCTCTCTCTGTCGAGCTATACATGTTTCGCTCCTGAGTTGCCAGTGATCCAGACCCCTCTGCCCTCTGGAGCCGTCTAACCCGTCCTGGAGTCCTGCTTCTGGTTGGAGATCTCGTCGCATGGATGCCCCGTGTGGTCTGCCTGGATTCGTATGGTGGCTGGGGATGGTTTCCATGAAGACTGTCCTGTCATCGATTGATGCTCTGGGGACCTGTGACTTCAGTTGTTCGATAACTCAGGACCGGAATCCCCTACAGTCTACCTGAGCCTCCGGGAACAAACTGGACTCCTTTTAATTTTAATTTTAACACATCTCCTGTTATACTGAACTTCCAATCTTACACATTATTATGCTGAGCAATCCCTGCTATCCGTTATCACCCAGATGCGGATGGGTTCCCTGTTGTGTCTGGTTCCTCTCAAGGTTTCTTCCTATTACCATCTCAGGGAGTTTTTCCTTGCCACCGTCGCCCTCGGCTTGCTCATCAGGGACAATCTTATCATTTTGATTCATATACATTGCATAAAAACTTACTTCTTTTTATTGTGTAAAGCTGCTTTGCGACAATGTCAATTGTTAAAAGCGCTATATAAATAAAATTGACTTGACTTGACACCTTTGTTCCACAGAGTGATGTCCACCTCTTGACGTCTTTCTGAAACATGAAGACAAACAAGTTTAAGACTGACTAAGCAAAAATATAAATGTGTTCTGAGAACCCCACACCTTATTACGCACCCAGCCAAATCTGAATTATTAAAAAAAAAAAAGGTCACAAACTTAAAATTTGTTTTTAGTAAAGAAAAATAAAGGGATGAGAAAACCTATGTTTCCTACCAGGAGTGAAGTCTGCCCAGGGTCTAATGCTGACCTCTTGGCCTTCTCCCTCTTCCCCTTTCCCAGAGTCTGCTCTGAGGTGATAAGAGGAACACTGGAGAGGAACAGAGTCCTCCTCTCGATCTTCTCTCTTGTGTAAGGGCTGATGGACGACTACAGAAACAAACACAGGACGTTTACAGCCGAATCATTTTATTCGCTTCTTAACTCCTCTCACATTGTGTAGTGTTACACCTTAAGAAATCAACTTGCACTTATATGGTCTATAGTTAAACTGAGCTATACATTTACAATTGAATCCAATGCTAGCAGTGGGCTACCACAGGTTAACCTTGCTAGCATGCTAACAGTATAGCGGTTAACATTAGAAAACACGCACACATTTAGGACAATGCCATTAACACCGCATAACGAAAGAATACAATAACTAGTTAAATAACTTTACTGTAAAATAATAAAAGTGACTTAAGGTCCCACTCACCACTTAACTGAATGATGTGACGGGGCCATCGCTCAGGTTCGGCTGTGTTCGTCCTCCACAAGACGACACGCCCCCTTTCTAGATTCTTCCAACTCGGCAAGTTTTCTTGCCTGAACTTTGAAGTTGTCATCATGATTTAATTCTGATATGTCGCGAATGTGTACCGTTTTATCAATAATGAAGTCTGTAAGATAGTTATAGTACTCCATCCTGTCTGAGTCTCTCAATAACGACATACACAAACCGTTAGTGTCTCTGTCTCGGCGTTATGCTGTCGTTTGGGTCAGCGCGCGCATCTCTAAATGCACGAGAACCGTACCGCGCGCGCGCGCGCGCGCAACGGCACTGCATCGCGCGCTCTATAGTTCAAACTCTGTCTGAGGATTAGATGTGATCTTGTAGTCTTATTGGCTGGTGAGGACAAATCGTACAGTGGTGCATATTTAAGCACGTCTCAGTTTTACAGTGGAAGAGTATAAGAGGAGGTTATTGTTTTACTTGCACACACGCTATTTGATCCCAACCGGTTTCTGTTCGCCTGAAAATAAGATGATCCTGGCATTCAGAAGTCAGAATCACAAACTACAATTGAGACACACATCACTTCACTGAATGAATTTAGTAGGATCCTATATTTCTTGAACCAAACTATAATAATAATAATAATAATAATAATAATAATAATAGAATAACCTAGTTAAGGACTACAGGATTCAGTGCAGGATTAACTGTTCAATAACTACAAAGTTACAGAATAATATTTTAATACAACTACATTCCAAACTTTCTCTCCTGATGGTAGAAGCACTAGTGAAATAAAGGGGGTTTTATCTCAGAACATTCAGTTAGTCACGGGCTTTGTGTATATCAATTCCTTAAAAATGCACACAAATTTTTTTTTTTTCATGATTCAAAATGTTATGGCATGACAGTGCACGTGTCTTCCTTCTCAGTTCTGTATTCTGATAAAAAATCCTACTGGTTCGAGTCTGCGTCTACATTAACCAGCGACATCTAGTGGGGACAAGTGTGACTGCAATCACTTCCGCGTTTACACTTCTCACTTCCTGGTTCTGGTTTTTACTTTCAAACTCGGACTCACGTAAACACTGTGTACTGTGTAGGGGAGAGTGTGTGTGTGTGTGTGTGTGAGAGAGAGAGAGAGAGAGAGAGAGAGAGAGACTGCTGAGAAATCATCAGAGCTGTGATTATAAAACATTGAATAATCTAATTTAAAGTCTGAGAGAGAGAACTGAACTGAACCAGGGGTGGAACATGGAGAGGTGAGACTTCTTTCTGTCCAAATACAAACTCAATCAACTTATACTAAACCTGCACTTCATTTCTGTTTCATTCATTTATAACTGTTCACTTGTACGTTTGTTTTCATTAATAATAAAAGTGTTCTTGTACATCACTGTGACTTAAGACAACACAGGAAGCCAGACTTTCCTTACTTTTCCTTAATTCTATTGAAATGTGCTGAAGGAATGTTTACTGTAGAGTCCACACCCACTCGCTGGTGTCTGTTAGGTGTTCATGTAGCCCTTAAAGCGCTGAGCATTTTAGTTATTGCTATTATTATTATTGTTGTTGTTATTGTTATTATTATTATTATTATTATTATTATTATTATTATGCTGTTTTTAATACATATACAGGGCTCAGGATTGTGCAGTATAAAGTGACATCCTTTTTTTCAGCACAAAATAGAGAATTTAATCAACTGAATTTTAGTTCATTTTAACCAACCATATGAATATGACTGAGCAACAAAAAAAACAACAAACAAAAAAAGAAAGAAAGAAAGAAATGGGTCACATAGGGACGCGGGGCTCCATTAACACACGACTTCCATATAAGCACATATTCCAGTCATTCTTGTGAACTGGGACAAAACATGTTTTTAATTTATTTTATTTTTTATAACTATTTTCGTTCTTAAAACACACACACTGTATAAACACACTTAACAAAAAATGTAAATGAATAACAATGATAGAAAGAATAAACTTACAAACAAATCAATAACTTTTTTTTTTTAATAGGGAAAGTTTACTAACTAAATGTAAAGAAAGAATTTCACAAAGGAAAGGCGATAGTTTAGGATGTGATTTTCGAAAATATGCATTTATGAATGTAGAATTTGCCCATTAAAATATAAACGTTTACAATGTCTATATCTTTGAAATGAAAATACACAATAAATAAAATGAAAAATATCATTTTCATGTCAAAAAGAAAGATAAGACAGGGTAAAACCAGCGTAATATTTAAAGGAAGGGGGAAATCTCATTCTAATTTGAACCTGTTTGAGGAAGAAGATTCTAGTATGACAGAACTGTTAATGTCATTATTAAGGAGTAGGCTGAGTGTAGTAATAAATGTCACTGAAATCATAAAGTTTAAGAGTTCAATGCTTTGAAAAAAGATCTCAATTAGATCTGCATAGATCAAGAAAAAGCCTAACGTTATTACTGATGTGACGGCTTTTCAGAAAGACTTAAGTCTAAGACCAAGGCTAGAATTTTATAATCAACATTTAAAAGTTTGATTAGACCTCAGTGTTCGTGAGAGATCCTTGTCTGACTTAAGGATTAAACAAGACACGCTGCTTTCATTGATGCAATCACATCCTAAAAGCCTTCAGAAGATAGAGCATCATTACGGTGATTTAAGCTTTGTAAGTGAGAAGAGTGTGATTTCCGAGAGTGACATGTCTGCATCACAATCTAATTTCTCATTCTCAGTGATGACCAGTACAAACGTATTAAATTTGATCAATAATTTTGATTAAAACTGACCTTGTATAGGTTCTCGTAAAAGAAGGAGACGGCCATGAGATCTCCACTGGGTCTGTGCAACGCACGCTATTAATCAGAATTCTCTTTTCTAGAGCAGAAGAAAAAATGGTTAGTATTCTTCTAGCATTCTCAAGCCATCTGGCAAGAGACCTAGTGAAAGCACCTTTTGCCAATTCCTAATAATTTTGTCAAGTTCAGTTTGTATACTAGTTAATTCTGTCTCTTCCTCAGGTATAAGAGTCTAAACTCTTTAAGAATTGGCGTATTTCAGTTCAATTTCGATTCTGACAAGATATTTCAAATATGGTTGTGTATATATTTTTGGTATCAGGGGGATCGCTTATTCATTCGTTTGTCCCAACCTGGACGCATCATGTCTTTTCCTTGTCATGATTTCTTGAGGTCCCTAAAGGGGCGCGACCTTGTAAACCAGCTGCCAGTCAGCAAATGGGTAATGAACATGGCTGAAAGGTCAAACTTCAACACAGATGCAACAGCTGAAATCGATTAGGGGCTTCTGTAGGTGTGATTAGTAAAAGAAAGAAGAAGAAGTGAACTATGACCTCATTATCTGTGTGTTTTACAGGAAATTACATGCTGATTACACCTGACTTAGCTTTATTGATCAGTGGCTTTTGTATGAAACTGATATTCTCACTATTTGATCTGTCTACTTCAGTCCTGCGACTGTTGATCACTACAAGGCCGGGATGGTGCTGAGCGGCGTGGGTGACGCGCTCGGCTTTAAGTGGGAGTTTGTGTACTCCGGACCACGAATCCACGAGGTATCAAACACAATTATTACTATTGTCCTAAAGAATTTTATCAGGTCATTACAAAGTTTAATGTTATAATTTAAGACAACAGACATGAAATGATGTCATAAGTCAGTAAAACCTTAATACACCAGAAGGCCAAAAGTATATCTTATCGTCACACCCATGTGTGGTTCTTCCCCAAAGTGTTGATAACAACCTGGAACCAAGCACTTTCCACATATACAGTGCCTTGCGAAAGTATTCGGCCCCCTTGAACTTTGTGACCTTTTCGCCACATTTCAGGCTTCAAACATAAAGATATAAAACTGTAATTTTTTGTGAACAATCAACAACAACTGGGACACAGTCATGAAGTGGAACGAAATTTATTGGATATTTCAAACGTTTTTACCAAATAAAAAATGGAAAAATTGGGCGTGCAAAATTATTCAGCGCCCTTAAGTTAATACTTTGTAGCGCCACCTTTTGCTGCGATTACAGCTGTAAGTCGCTTAGGGTACGTCTCTATCAGTTTTGCACATTGAGAGACTGAAATCTTTGCCCATTCCTCCTTGCAAAACAGCTCGAGCTCAGTGAGGTTGGATGGAGAGCGTTTGTGAACAGCAGTTTTCAGTTCTTTCCACAGATTCTCGATTGGATTCAGGTCTGGACTTTGACTTGGCCATTCTAACACCTGGATATGCTTATTTGTGAACCATTCCATTGTAGATTTTGCTTTATGTTTTGGATCATTGTCTTGTTGGAAGACAAATCTCCGTCCCAGTATCAGGTCTTTTGCAGACTCCATCAGGTTTTCTTCCAGAATGGTCCTGTATTTGGCTCCATCCATCTTCCCATCAATTTTAACCATCTTCGCTGTCCCTGCTGAAGAAAACAGGCCCAAACCATGATGCTGCCACCACCATGTTTGACAATGGGGACGGTGTGTTCAGGGTAATGAGCTGTATTGCTTTTACGCCAAACATAACGCTTTGCATTGTTGCCAAAAAGTTCGATTTTGGTCTCATCTGACCAGAGCACCTTCTTCCACATGTTTGGTGTGTACTTTAAACGACACTTTTTATGGATATCTTTAAGAAATGGCTTTCTTCTTGCCACTCTTCCATGAAGGCCAGATTTGTGCAGTATACGACTGATTGTTGTCCTATGGACAGAGTCTCCCACCTCAGCTGTAGATCTCTGCAGTTCATCCAGAGTGATCATGGGCCTCTTGGCTGCATCTCTGATCAGTCTTCTCCTTGTATGAGCTGAAAGTTTAGAAGGACGGCCAGGTCTTGGTAGATTTGCAGTGGTCTGATACTCCTTCCATTTCGATATTATCGCTTGCACAGTGCTCCTTGGGATGTTTAGAGCTTGGGAAATCTTTTTGTATCCAAGTCCGGCTTTAAACTTCTCCACAACAGTATCTCGGACCTGCCTTTAAACGGACCTCTGAGACAGTGCAGGTGCATTTATACGGAGACTTGATTATACACAGGTGGATTCTATTTATCATCATTAGTCATTTGGGTCAACATTGGATCATTCAGAGATTCTCACTGAACTTCTGGAGAGAATTTTCTGCACTGAAAGTAAAGGGGCTGAATACTTTTGCACGCCCAATTTTTCCATTTTTTATTTGTTAAAAACGTTTGAAATATCCAATAAATTTCGTTCTACTTCATGATTGTGTCCCACTTGTTGTTGATTGTTCACAAAAAATTACAGTTTTATATCTTTATGTTTGAAGCCTGAAATGTGGCAAAAGGTCACAAAGTTCAAGGGGGCCGAATACTTTCGCTAGGCACTGTATACTGTGTATTGATGCCAAAACTGGGATAAGTCTGGGACATAAACTGCCACTCACAGCATTTAAACCAGTTGGAATAAATCATGATTTTTTTTTTTTTTTTTTTGCCTGTGATGCAAAAGAGTAACATATTCACGTCTTTCAATTTTGTAGGATGTTCAGAGGTTCGGAGGAGTTAAGAACATTACTGTTAGCCTTCCTGATTGGCCAGTCAGTGATGACACGGTGCTTCACTTGGCGACCGGTGAAGCTTTAGCCACAGGTTCATCATCCTACTACTAAATTATCCTTTCCCACAGCATGCCTAAATGCACTGTGGTAAAAATGTTATTGTCTTGTAGGTAAGGAAGGTGAGGAGCTTCTGCATGAGGTGGCTTCTCATTACATAAAGGGTATGAAGGACATGTCTGGAAGGGCTCCAGGAGGGGCAACCATCAATGGTAAAAACACAGCATGGATTGTCTCACCAGAGTTTCACAACAAATCAGTGTTTTTACTTCATACTTCTAGTGTTTCATCATAGGTGTAGATCAGTTGAAACCAGGAGCTAAAGGAGGCTACAGAATCGCTTATGACAGAACAAGTGGAGGATGTGGAGCTGCCATGAGGGCTATGTGCATCGGCCTCAGGTTGGAACATATAAACACATACTGTATCCTGTGTAATAAAACATCACTTTTCATTTGACTGACGCTACCTTTGCACCAGATACCCTCGACCAGAGCAGCTCTCCTCACTGGTTGCCGTTGCCGTGGAGACCGGAAGAATGACCCACACCCATCCGACAGGTTTCCTCGGTGCTGTTGCTTCTGCGCTGTTCGCAGCCTACGCCATCCAGCGGCGTCCAATCACAACCTGGGGGCTGGGTTTAGTAAAGGAGGCGTGTCCAGTCGCGAAGGAGTTTGTGAAGTCAGCGGGATACGCCGTTCCTGAGACGGAGAGAGACTGGGGATACTTTACTGAGAAATGGGAAAAGTGAGATTTCTGATCTGCATTGTAGATTTGAAACATCTTCTGGTATCATCTGGAGAAATAAAAATGATATCAGTGATGTCACTTTCTTCTCTCAGGTATCTAGAGTTGAGGGGTTTGTCATCAGGAACTGGTCCTGCGGTCTTTCCTGAGATTTACACCCCTGCTGTACGCGACGAAGTGTACAAAAGCTTCAGCTGGTCTGGATGGGGGGGGAGCAGTGGTCATGATGCACCCATGATAGCTCTGGATGCCCTCCTGGGGGCGGGGTCAGACTGGGAGGAGCTAATGAGCCGAGGAGGATTTCATGGAGGTAATTTCTCCTCACACCTCACTCTGAATGTGACGAGCACTGCTCTCAGGGTGTTTTGTTTATGGGTCATTTCAGGTGCTTTTGTATTGTATGGCGAGCGTTTGCTTTGGCTCCATCTTGTTACCTGCTCTGCGGTTCAACTTGATTATTTCAGTAATTTCTGCTTTCCACTTTCAGTACCTTCTTTTATGCTTTAATATCCAGTCCAGATCCTTGTTTTAGATTACTGATGTAAAAAAAGGGAGCGGTCCTGAGAAATTACTTTTGGAAATGATGTTGACTTCTTGTTAATGTTGACATTAGGTATAGAAAATAATCACAGCCCCTTTAAAATGATCACATTTTGTTGATTTGCAGCCTGAAATGAAGGCACATGTTTTTTTAAATATATTTTATCTTTCTTTTTTAACTTTTAACATCCAAGTGAAAGATATTACATGTCAAAATACAATAAAAGAAAAATAAAACACAGAATCACTGATTTGGAAAAGGATAACGCCCTCCTTAAAAAATCACTTGTAAACTCAATCAGGTGAAGCTAATCATCATTTCAATTGCACACAAAGCCATTTAACTTTCAACTGTGATCAGCTGTAGTCATTCTTAACAGCTCAGCATGAAATTGTCAAAAGATCTCCTGGATAAAGGCAGGAGTTAAATATTTTTTTTTAAACAAAACCAAAGGCTTTATCACTGTGTAGAAGCACAGTGAAGTCTGTCATTAAGAAATGGAAAGTATTTTTTATAACAGAGACCCACAAGTTATTTTAGGAGGAGGTGATCCTTTTCCAAATCAGTGATTCTGTTTTTTTTTTGTTTTTTTTTAATGATGTTAAGCATCATGTTTTATCATTGACACAAAAACTGTGTCTGTCTTAAATTCAGTCTGTAAAGCGGAAAAATGTGATTTTAAAGGTGGATTATTTTCTGTATCCACTGTGAATATTTGTAACTTCACCATCTGGTTGTTCTTTTGGTTCTGTGCAGGCGACAGCGACAGCACGGCGGTCATAGCCTGTTGTTGTTGGGGTCTGATGTACGGGATGAATGGAGTGCCCAAGTGTAACTACACTAAACTGGAGTACAGGGACCGGCTGGAGAAGTGTGCCAAGAAACTTTACACATTATCACACTAAATTCAGTTCAATTCTGAAGCTTTAAAGGCAAATTAGCTGCTGCTAGCAAAGGCCCTTTGTGGAAGTGCATTTTTCTTGCATGTCAGAATATGGGAAAAGGGACTTAAATGAAAATGGGTGCTGAACAAAATACTTTTTGCTTTGGCCGCTTGCAGGCTTTTTATGCTTTTAGATATTTTCCACCAATTATCAGGCATTTCACAAGAACCAAAAAAGGGTTTAAGTACCAATAGATCTGCCTTGTGTAAATATAATTGTGTTCATTCACAACAATATCCACACACACCAGTGATATAAAAGTTGAAGGGCAAATAAAAGGTAAAACCACTAACCTAGCCATCTTCAAGTTTTAAGAAACAGACTTGATGTGAGCTTTAGCTCCATATCACTGAACACGTTAACACTGAGGATGTCATTGATGCACACGGCTATCACTTTAACATTAGCTATCCAGCTTGATAATATGGCTAATCTAGCCCATTTTTGCTCTTAGGAAACAGGTGGGCAAATGCACACACATTTTCTGCTACATTCTATATTCCTCCAAACTACTATCGGAAAGGGTTATCCTGCGTCAGTGTGCAATATAAGCTACAATTTAAATGTATATGGCTACGTTCAACATGCTAACATAATAAACAATCAGTAAAACTACTTTAAAATAGCAACACTTGCAGCATCAGCATTTGAAGTTGAGTCACAGAAAATCATAATTGATATATTACTCTGATTAGTTTAGACCATTTATCATTTTACATCCTTTTTTAAAAAATATATAATTTACATTATTTATTATTATGTATTATTATAGATTATATACTATTTTTAAATGCACTGTTTTTCACATTTTTTTCCACAATTCATTTCCACTGCAAACATCTTTCATTAGAAACATATTTACACAGTGTGTTTCCAAAGACACACTTGAGAATGTGCTTGTTATAAAATGCAATAAAATATGCTCAGAAATACTATATAAAGGCAAATTTCAATCATGTGAAATAAAGATTGTCGTGACACATGATTCTGAGTCTTTATTGAATCTTGAAACTACAGGGTGGGCCATTTATATGGATACACCTTAATAAAATGGGAATGGTTGGTGATATTAACGTCCTGTTTGTGGCACATTAGTCTATGTGAGGGGGCAAACTTTTCAAGATGGGTGGTGACCATGGTGGCCATTTGGAAGTCGGCCATCTTGGATCCAACTTTTGTTTTTTCAATAGGAAGAGGGTCATGCGACACATCAAACTTATTGGGAATTTCACAAGAAAAACAATGGTGTGCTTGGTTTTAACGTAACTTTTTTTCTTTCATGAGTTATTTACAAGTTTCTGACCACTTATAAAATGTGTTCAATGTGCTGCCCATTGTGATGGATTGTCAATGCAACCCTCTTCTCCCACTCTTCACACACTGATAGCAACACCGCAGGAGAAATGCCAGCACAGACTTCCTGTATCCGTAGTTTCAGGTGCTGCACATCTCGTATCTTCACACCATAGACAATTGCCTTCAGATGACCCCAAATATAAAAGTCTAAGGGGGTCAGATCGGGAGACCTTGGGGGCCATTCAACTGGCCCACGACGACCAATCCACTTTTCAGGAAACTGTTCATCTAGGAATGCTCGGACCTGACACCCATAATGTGGTGGTGCACCATCTTGCTGGAAAAACTCAGTGCATAAAGAGGGAAACACATCATCATGTAGCAATTTCAAATATCCAGTGGCCTTGAGGTTTCCATTGATGAAGAATGGCCCCACTATCTTTGTACCCCATATACCACACCATACCATCACTTTTTTGTTCCAACAGTCTTGGAGGGATCTATCCAATGTGGGTTAGTGTCAGACCAATAGCGGTGGTTTTGTTTGTTAACTTCACCATTCACATAAAAGTTTGCCTCATCACTGAACAAAATCTTCTGCGTGAACTGAGGGTCCTGTTCCAATTTTTGTTTTGCCCATTCTGCAAATTGTGTGCGCCGATCTGGGTCATCCTCGTTGAGATGCTGCAGTAGCTGGAGTTTGTAAGGGTGCCATTTGTGAGTAGCTAATATCCGCCGAAGGGAGGTTCGACTAATGCCACTCTCCAGTGACATGCGGCGAGTGCTACGCTGTGGGCTCTTGCTGAATGATGCTAGGACAGCCACTGATGTTTTTTCATTAGTGACAGTTTTTTCCACATTTTGGCAAATCCAACACTGAACCAGTTTCACGAAACTTAGCAAGCAGTTTGCTAACTGTAGCATGGGAGATGGGTGGTCTCGTAGGGTGTCTTGCATTGAAATCTGCTGCAATGACCCGGTTACTGCGTTCACCAGATATCAACACAATTTCGATCTGCTCATCACGTGTTAACCTCTTCGACATGTCAATGGCTGTGAACAAAGAGAAACTTGTAAATAACTCATGAAAGAATAAAGTTACATTAAAACCAAGCACACCATTGTTTTTCTTGTGAAATTCCCAATAAGTTTGATGTGTCACATGACCCTCTTCCTATTGAAAAAACAAAAGTTGGATCCAAGATGGCCGACTTCAAAATGGCCACCATGGTCACCACCCATCTTGAAAAGTTTGCCCCCTCACATATACTAATGTGCCACAAACAGGACGTTAATATCACCAACCATTCCCATTTTATTAAGGTGTATCCATATAAATGGCCCACCCTGTATAATAAATAATACTGTACGCACAGAGACTAAATTAACCGAAGTACTGAAGGAACAGACACAGTAAGTCGACATTTAAAGATTGCCAAAGACTCAGCTGTACAGATATCTAGAGGTAGTTCATTCCATCACCTAGGTGTCAGAACAGAAAAGAGTCTAGATGCGTTCCAATTATATTGCTCACTCGTTTTTAATGTATACGGGATCAATTTAAATGTAAATAGAATTTTTATAATTATGAAGCTGAATGAATAAAATTTAAAATTTAAACACATATGTGTTGCTGTAGTTTGGCTTTAACCACAGGTTCCTCCTTGTACTTCTGAACGGGGTATTTCAGCATCTCACATCAATGCAAAAATCATTGCGTTGTTGTCATTTTGTACGTAAGAAAGAATGACTACCCTAATTAGATTAATTCAGATTAAATTAAATTCAAATGTTCTTCTATAGCCATTAGAATACAGTGTGCTATTCAATTAAATGACATTTTATTTGTGTAGTGCTTTTTACAATTTTCAGTGTCGCAAAACAACTGTACACAATCAAAATTATGGAAGTTTGTGTGAGATGTGAATGTATAAGAATCAAAATGATCAGATTGTCCCTATTTGTGTATTGTGTGTGTTTTTAGAGTATTTAGCTGATGAAGGGCTTGTCTTTCAGCTGTAGGACATGGTCAGCACTCACATGCACATTCACGCACTACGAGCGAATTGGGAATGCCAATTAGTCTAATCGGCCTGTGTTTGGACTGTGTGAGGAAACCGGAGTACCTGGAAGACACCCACCAAGCATGGTGCGAACATGTAAACTACTCTGAGGGGAAATCAAACCCAGACGATGGAGGTGCTAAGCCGACAGTGCTAACCACTAAGCCAAATTCTACTTTAACCCAAATATTCCTGGCACAAATATGAACGCTTTGGTCCAGCAGCTTATACAAGGCCAAAATTTTTGTTACACACAATGATCCCAAGCACACCAGCATCTAAATGGATGAAGAAGAAAAACAAAAATCAAGGTATAATGAAGTTGAAGTCCAGACCTTGTCCCATTAGATGCTGTTCAAAAGTAAATACCCCACTCTACATTTGGAACAAATTGGAGCAGGTTGACAAAATCTGGCATCCTTTTCTGTTATCTTGGTGGAAACTCTACAGACTAATACATTAGTATTAGTAATACATGCTGGATCTTGTTTACACAAACATCCCCGGCGCATATCGGGCCGAGCCCCGCCCCCACCTCGGCTACTCAGACCACATCTCTGTTATGCTAATTTCAGCATACAGACCACTCGTCAGGCGTTCAAAACCGGTTCTGAAGCAGGTGAAAAAAATCTGCGTTGTTAAATTTATGCTGTTGCATGTATGTAGCACCTTGGTCCTGGAAACAACGTTCCTCGTTGTTTCGTTTCACTGTGTACTGAACTGTATATGGCTGAAATGACAATAAAAGCCTACTTGACTTGACCTGACTTGATTATTTGTTAATGCGATAATTTAATGTTTCATCATACTTTATATTTTAACTAAACAGGGTTGGTGAGGACGGGTTTGTGAATTTTTCTCCCCCTCTTCTTTTTTTGTTTTTGTTTCTGTAATTTTTTTTTATTTTATTTATTGTTACTATTGTCACTATTTTATTTTATTCTTTATATTATTATCATTATCATTGTTGTTGCTTTGCTCTAGTTTCAATTGTGTTTGTGTTTGTATAAGGAAAAAAAGACTCAAACTTTGTAACCATGTTAATCCATCTTCTAATCTTTGTCTTTCAATAAAACTTTTTTGACAAAAAAAAAAAAAAAAAGTAAATGCACTCAAATATCAATGAATCAGAGAAATGGTAAATTAAAAAAGAGCCATTGTCTCCTAAGGGATCTGGAATATTTACAAAACACAAAAAGTTTACTTCTAGTTTTTGCCGCTAACCCTGGTTCTACCTATTACTCAGTTATACAGGATGTTGTTTAAAGGTGGACATCGCTTTTTCCCCCAGTTGTTGATGAAACTCAATTGCTATTTTAGCACTGATAAATAAAAATATAGAAAGAGGGTGTGCTCTAAATACTCCTAATTAACAAACAGGGAGACAAATACACTCCCTGTTCGGTAATCGGAGAGAGAATCACAGATGAGAAATGGAAAAAGTAGATCAGATAAAGATGAAGTTTTGTCTTAAAACGACTCCAGCGCGTTATGCAAAACTGACCGGACAGACATACAGACAAAAATTTTCTGAGACTGATTTCTGGTCCTCTGATGTATAAAAGTTCTTACCAATGTATAGACAATATAGCTTCACCTTTATAATAATAAACCAAAATAAAAATGGATAAATCTAGGGATTATGGAAACTATACAAATTATCACAAAATACATAAAGGACATAAACATATATTATATTTGGCTGAAGTCTGTAGGAAGTTTTATTACAATATTATTTACATTCAAACTGAAGGGGGGCATTTGTTAATTTGTAGAAATTTCACAGTTCCTGTACAATTTATAGACACCCTCTCTCACTCTCTCACACACACACACACACACACTCCCCCCTTCACTAGTCCTAAAATAGCCGACAGCCTTCTCCTCTTCTTTCAGCTGCTATTTTTTGGAAAGACCAGTCGAAGAGATAAAAGAACCAAATCTCTGGAACTTGTTTTTATTCTGTCGCAAACACTTTTAAACTGAAAAAAAGACCGCTGGGGGGAAAAAAAAACCGTCGCTGGAAAAGTACAAGAAGGCCGCAGCGGGAAAAGTTCGGATCCGCGGTGTCGCCTAAGAGACTGAACCGACCGGCGAGCCCCCTGATCCCGCGGAGGAACATTAGCATGGCCGGGTGGGTTAGCAAATGGGCAAAAACTGATTTACATAAATAAATAAGAATAAAAGATTAATGCAACAAATGTGTAGAGTAAAAAATTAGTATCGTAATTCAAGTATATATTTTTTTTACTTTTATTGCACTTTATTTTGTACTTTACAAACTTTTTTTTCAGTTATGAGTTTTGAGATGATTTATGTTTTTTATTAAATAAATGTATTTAATAATTCAGCCAGTTTCTACATGATTCTAAATGCACGTTTCTATATCTAATTTATCTAATCTTATTTCATCTTATTTTAAATTCAGTCACTGACTATATAAATATTATTATAAATTTTTAATATTTTTGTAATGCATTAAATTATACCAATATTATTTGTGATCACACACCAAATTTTGTACCTGTCTGCAGATAAAATAATAAACCAACTGATTTCAATAATGTACCAGTTATTCATTTTGACATGAGTGATTGAAATGTTTTTTTATATATATATATATATCTTTTGATTAAATAAAAATGTTTGTACTTTTCATAATTGTTTAACTGTCCAGAACTGACTGTGCATTGTCAATGGAATGAGTCTACCAAAACTCTTCGTAATATATCTGCATTCTACACATGATATAATCAACGTATACGAGGTGGTATCAAAAAATGTTAGAGATTAGAGCGCCACAGATCCGGTTGCTTTCGCCGTACGTCCTCCCTAAGACACGGTAAAACCTGGCAGTAGAATTCACTATTGGCCGTCTGTCCCCTGGGGACGAATTCTCAACAGACAACCGTGAATATTGAAAAAGACAATGAGCGTGTACTCGGTCGAGCTGCGGACCTGCCTCGCCTTTTTTGGTTGAGGAATTGATGGTCTATTCCACTGTGAAGACTGTCGCTTCGTCTCAGGGTCGTAACCATTACAACCAAGTTTTGTCACTGTTAATGATCATCTACAGCGCATTGTCGGCGTTCTTGGTAGACTTCTTCTGCTCCTGGATCAGCAGCCTGCGGACAAACTCGGCAGCAACACGCTGCATATTCAAATCACACATGAAAATCGCCTGAACTGTTCCCCATGACACACCAACAATGGCAGCAGTGTTGTGGATAGTTCTCAGACGATCAAGTTGAACTGTTTCGACATTTTCAGGGCTTGAGCTTGTTGAAGGTCTTCCTGATCTTCCAGTGATGTTCTTCCACTCTTGAATCCTAAACGACTCGTTGCAGCATCGACCATAAACTTGCCTAATCATGTCAAACGTCTCTGTGGCAGATTGGCCCAGTTTCATGCAGAATTTCACGCTCACTCTTTGTTCTAACTTGCTGTCCATGATGAAATAGCAGACGTGGAAATGATGCACAGCTCCCGATGTACACAGGACGATGTGTTTTGGACACTGACGTATGAAAGTCGGTGCTCCCTGTGACGGTGTGTGCAGCCGTGTGCTGCCATCTATTGGTGTGTTACAAAACTAGTTTCGAAACTTTTTGATACCACCAAATTTTGACTCCATTGTGTCTGATCTAATCTCTGTATGTCTCGCTGTTCAGTCCTGCTGGTCTTGAACACTATAAGGTGGGCATGCTGCTGAGCGGAGTTGGAGACGCTCTGGGTTACAGGAATCAGCTGTGGGAATACAACGAGTCCGGCCCAGCTATCCATCAGGTTTGTCTCATAAACAGAGCAGTGTACATTATGAGTGCACTATGATGCATTGATGACTTATAACATATTCGATTCAATTCAGTTTTATTTATATAAATTCCTGTAATGATTTGAGTGTGTGTGAAGGTGAGTTGGGGGACACATCTATAAAATGACCAGCAAGCAGTAAATTATTATTTATTGCCATTACTGCATAATTCTCCCAATTATTCATACTAGTAATAAATGAAAAATATTGACTATTTCATCTTTAATTGATCAAACATATAAGTATTTTTGTACATAAACTTATGTATGTATGTATGTTTATAATAATGTATTGCATTTACATTTAGGCATTTGGCAGATGCCCTTATCCAGAGTAACTTACATTTGTATTTTTTATTATACATCTGAGCAGGTGAGGGTTAAGGGCCTTGCTCAAGGGTCCAACTTGGCAGTCTCGGCAGTATTGAACTTGGCAGTATTGAACTACATTATAAATAACCTTTAGCTAAAATCTACAGTGACCTTCCTAACAGGACATTTAGAGTTTTTAAAACAGTAGTTGTTCCTGTGGAATCTTCTTTAGGAAACGTGACATTGTTGTACTGTAATGAATTTATGCACACACAAAACTAGCTTTAATTCCACTTTGTAGGAAGTACAGGAACTTGGAGGACTAAAGAACATCACTGTTCAGCTTCCTGATTGGCCAGTGAGTGATGATACGGTCCTCCACCTGGCCACTGCCGAAGCTTTAGCCACAGGTTTGACTTTCAGAAAGGTTTCATTCACGTTGATTCACTACAACAGAAAAGCAATTGAAATTGTACTATAAATTGTTATTACATCACATATAATTGTTCCTGTCTCAGGAAAGGAAGGCGAGGACCTGCTACATGAGGTGGCGTCTCGTTATGTGGAGGGTATGAAGGATATGGAAGGGAGGAAACCGGGACCATCGAGCATTCTGGGTAAATCAGTAATGAGTAAAGAGTCATGGCCTCATTTTAGAGGAGCTTAATTGACCGAAGAACATTGATAAAGATGAATTACGGGTCTCTCCATAGGTGTGTCTCAGTTAAAACCAGGCGCAGAAGGGGGCTACAGAATAGCTTACAATCCAGACGGGACAGGATGTGGAGCTGCCATGAGGTCCATGTGCATCGGGTTGAGGTGCGGCCCAGGTTCACAAGAAAAGTAATTTCCCAATGGAATGATGTATTCAGACTACTAAAGTAAAAAGATTTTTATAAACAGGTACCCTCGACCGGAGCAGCTCTCCTTTTTGGTCACTGTTGCCATGGAGACCGGCAGAATGACCCATCCTCATCCGACCGGATTCCTCGGTGCTGTTGCTTCTGCACTGTTCACAGCTTACGCCGTCCAGCGTCGTCCAATCACGACCTGGGGGCTGGGCTTACTGAAGGAGGCGTGTCCAATAGCGAAGGAGCTTGTGAAGTCATCAGGATACGCCGTTCCTGAGACAGAGAGAGACTGGGGATACTTCGTGGAGAAATGGGAATGGTGAATATGATCGCTGTGTCTCTTACAGTTTAAGTTCATACAGTATTTTCAATAATTCATGTAGCTGATCTTTTCAGGAGGATTTCATCATATGTTATATATTATATATATGATCGTTCATCATACATTACCTCATTGTATTATCAAACAGACATTTTTGAGTGAACATGGCTACCTGGGTAAAGATTTTATAATAGAAAACAAGTTATATTCTTGTATATGATCTTGTTTTATGTTAGCTATGTAACTAAACTGAGTAGCATACCTAGATTAGTACTGTATCTTAAATTAACATATTAAATGACACTAGCTTGAACTTTAACCATCTCAAAAAACTTTTTCTTCTTCTCTCAGGTATCTTGATTTGAGGGGTTTATCCTCAGGAACAGGTCCAGTGGTCTTTCCTGTGCAGTATGGACCAGCTGAACGTGACGAGGCATATAAGAGCTTCAGCCTCTCGGGATGGGCGGGGCGAAGTGGTCACGATGCACCAATGATAGCTCTGGATGCTCTCCTGGGGTCGGGATCGAACTGGGAGGAGCTAATGAGCCGTGCAGGTTTCCACGGAGGTCAGTAATGTAGACCTGAGTCAGTTAGCGCATTACGCTCATTTCTTACACCTGTTGGGGAACCGTTAAAATTTTTTACGTAGTTGCCAACAAACAATTGTTAATTTTTTAAAATAAAGTTCTAGATATTTAGCTAGCATTATTATCCATGCGAAGAGTCCTTATGGAAAAATTCCTGGGTAATTTTAAGTACAACTACAGGCAACATGAGTGACTTGAGAATGTAGTATAAGATGGAAAGTTATAAAAAGTTATAAAACTTTGTGCTTATTTCAATGTGATGTTATTTTAAATAACCGTGCAACGATAATGTTCAGTATTGTTCTGAACCTGTTTGTTCTTTTGGTTCTCCGTAGGAGACAGCGACAGCACAGCCGTTATTGCGTGTTGTTGCTGGGGTTTGATGTACGGCTTAGAGCAAGTCCCTGAATGTAACTACACCAGCCTGGAGTACAGGGACCGCCTGGAGAACAGTGCTGAGAAACTTTACACTCTGTCACACTGAAACCATCCCATCATTTCATCATCATCTCACCAGATGAAACGTCAAATCGATCACCTAAAAAGGACATTTTAATTCTACAGTTTAACAGTAGTTAGCTAGACTTAGTGGGTTACGTTGCATCTGCAGAAAAGAGAAAGAGTCATGCCTGTTTTAAAACACTATTGTGTGTTAACTTTCTTGCTATTACTGTATTATTGAGCTGCTTTGTGCAGTAAGTAATGATACTCTAATTTTGTTTAACTGCGTTGGGCGGAAATCAGAAATTAAAAAATTCTCAAATCAGTGCAGGCTACAGTAAAAATGTAGGCCAGCTAGCTATCTAATCACATTTACTGCTCAGATTGAAGTTTGTACGAAATCCTTTCTCTTGTTAACTAGCAAACTACAGCACATGCACAGTGTCTGTACAGTAGATGAGGTGTATGAAATGCCTAATATTTTATTATACTACTTACTACTACTCTAGTATGAGCATTTCACTTGGAATTTATGACAAAACACTTAGGATTTGGTGACATGAACACCTGGGTCACCAAATATAACGAACTGGACATGCTACGTGCTACGTTGTCTTACCAAAGCTAGCTAAATGTAATGTTAAACGTTACATCAAATGTACTTTGATTATTAGTGTATGCACAGCTATCACTGAGTGAAAAAAAAATGTGTAAAAGTGTTGTCCATAACAGATGAACATTTTATCATTTTACATGATTTATTCTTCTTCGTTATGGCGTTACAAAAAAATCAGACACATTAAAAGCCTCTGATCTGACTTTGTCGCCACTCTGCGAGTCAATTAGTCTCAACCCACTCATTCCGCACACTTACACCAGTCTCACATCACCGCAGATTAGCATGCGTTAGAAGCCCCGCACGCTCCTGCCACTAAACCCATCTGCTCACTGTCGAGATGAGGTTTTAGACTTTGAAGGCAGTAAACCGTTGTCGTCTCTTTATAATCCCACAGGTGATCCACTCTGTATTTGTGTATGTACACATTTCCATCCCGTGTGGTAGGAGTGAATTGTTCGCTAAGTTTGTTTAGAAATAATAATTATGAGACGCGTGCTGTTCAGTAACAATGTAGCTTTGTGTTTCCTTTAATTTGAAGTTAAATGTTTAACTCTTGTATTTGAAGTTAATTTGTATTGTTTAAACGCTGCGCTTGTTCTTTTTTTTTTTAAGTGAGAAAACTCATATTATAAGTAAACATCACATTTAATTACTCAGTACACTTTTTTAAAAGGTTTAAATTGTAACTAAATGTAATATTAAATCGTGATATTTATAGAATTGTCATTTTAATCGCATCGGCACTGAGGTTTCGGGATAATATCGTATCGGGAGGTGACTAGTGATTCCCATTCCTAAAAAAAAAAAACAGCTTTTCGTCGATGTCTTTCATATTCGCGCATACAGCCGTTATTACGGTTATCGGCTCACAGTAATGGCGGCCTCCTGCACGCGCCGGTGTTGCGGCTGTGTCCCAAACAGCGCCACTGTTCCTACAAAGTACACTACACAGGTGTAGAAACATGCAGGCGATATAAACCCTACTTAGGGCTCTAAACTGTCTGTTTGAAGCCATTTGGTACGCGCTCGCCGAGAATCATCGAGAGAGGATGTCAAACATGAGACGGTTATCAGTTTAAATTGATAATTGTCAACTGTTTTCCTGAGGTACATTAAACGTAATTCATGTTAGAGAAGTTTATACCTTGGCTGTGATTAAAGGAGCGATTTTGACAGGTTGGTGGAAATAAAAAATAAAAAACTTAAACAGAGTATATGTCACGTAGTGCGAATAAAAAAAAAGCAAGAAAAAAAGACCTTAAGAAGTATTTGCAAAATGTTTTGTGATAAGTTGAAGCCCATGTTTAGAATGTACAATGAACAAAATGTCATGGGTATGTGATAGGTTTGTACTAAAGTTTTATCCAGATGTCTCACAGTATTGATATGTCACTTTATAATAATATTTTTATCACTAACTGTTCTTTCTTTCTGTCTTACTTTAGCTCTTTGCCTTTTCCTTTATGATGCCGTTTTAAAATATCAGCTCCCCATGTTGAAATTACGGAGGCTGCTCGTCCGACATCATTGCCTGTCCAGATGTCGCTCTCAGAAAGCCAATGACGTCACCCACAGATATGACGTCATTGTAGTGGGTGGCGGCCATGCCGGAACAGAGGCGGCTGCCGCGGCGACCAGGATCGGCGCCGAAACGCTGCTCATAACGCATAGAATCGAAACCATCGGTAAGTCACGGGCCGTTAGTTAGTGCGTGGGGTTTCGCGTGTATGTCGCTGTTACACTTCCTGTCCAATCAGAATCCAGAATTCAAAAGCTTTGTGTTGTGCGTCAGAATATTCAGGATCGCTAAAACAAGTAGCTCAAATCACTGCAAACTTTAACAAGTGATTATGATGAGTTTTTGAGAGAGGCGGTTTATTTATCGCACTTCTTAATCCCGTTTATCTTCCAGGCGCACTGTCATGCAACCCCTCACTGGGAGGAGTAGGAAAAGGTCAGCTGGTGAGGGAGGTGGATGCTCTGGATGGCCTGATGGGTAGAGGAGGCGACTACGCCGGCGTTCACTTCTCCATCCTCAATCGCAGCAAGGGACCGGCGGTGTGGGGTCCGAGAGCACAGCTGGACCGGGGACGCTACAGGGAGTTCATACAGGTAGCACCTGTTAGAGTATGATGCCTTAGGCTTTCGTGATCTGTCGGGATGCCTCAGGGGTGTATCCTGGACTCGTTCTTTTTTTTCTCCTCTCTATATCCCTGCGGCACTCAGTCATGTGTAGCAATACTGTATTTCTAACCAGCGGATAAAGGAGTGAAAGAAAGATGAATTACAGTTGAGTGTATCAAATTTATTTGTCAAATAGTTTTCTTCTGTTGCCGTTTCTCAGTCACAGTTACTCAATATGCCGAGACTGACTGTGATCGAGGGATCTGTGGAGGATCTGATCGTGTCTGCTGCTGACCCAGAAAAACCCGGGAAACATAGTGTGACCGGAGTTCGTATGGGTAAGGAACGATCTTGCTGGGGTTTTTTTGTTTCTTTGTTAAAACCCATTCACGCTCACATTCTCTCCGTATCTCTCTCAGCGGATGGCGTTGGGGAAATACTCGCCAGCTCCGTCGTCATCACCACCGGCACTTTCCTTTCCGGCGCCCTCTTCATGGGCCGGACCACGTCTCCAGGAGGAAGGATGGGCGAACCCCCGTCCTGCGCCGGTCTCTCACACAGTCTGAGAGAAGTGCTCGGGTTAAAACTCGGCCGTCTGAGGACCGGGACGCCACCTCGCATCATTAAGGACACGGTCGACTTCTCCCTCGCTGAGCTTCATCTTCCTGACCCGCGGCCGACTCCGTTTAGCTTCATTAACAAGCACACACACTGCAAGGTGAAGAACCTAAATATGACCAATGAGTAGGTCTCCATACATCAGATTAACACACAGTGCCGTTAAAACTATTTGCCCCATTCCTGATTTTTTTTTATTTGTTTTGTCACATGATTCAGATCATCAAACTAATTTTAATATTACACAAAGATCATCAGAGTAAATACAAAACACAGTTTTTTAAATGCTTATTTAATTTATTAAGGGGAAAATGCTATCCAACTCTGCCTGGCCCTATGTGGAAAAAGTAAGTGCCACCTAAACCTAATAACTGCAATCAAGCGTTTACGGTAACTGACGGTGAATCGTTCACATTGCTGTGGAGGAATTTTGGACCGCTCTGCTTCGCAGAATGGTTTTACTTCAGCCACATTGGAGGGTTTAACCTGTTTAAGGTCATTTTATAGGATTTCATTCAGATTTATGTCCGGAGTTTGGACAGCTTTGTTTCCGTTTATAAATGAAATCATCATTTAAAAACTGCATTTTGTATTTATACGGGTTACCTTTGTGTAATATTAAAATTAGATTGATGATCTCATGCAACAAAAAAAATGAACTAGAAAAATTTAAGATTTTCTATTAAATTCTAGTCTGATCCGGTTACTAATACCACAAGATCATAGTGATCCTGTAGCGATCGTGCTTCCTGTTTGTTTCCGCAGCCGGAGGATCAGCTCCCGTGTCACCTGACCCACACGACACCAGGTGTAGAAGACGTGGTGCGTCAGAGCCTGCACATGAACTCGCACATACAGCAGGACACCAAAGGACCCAGGTACAAGCCACGCCAAAAACACACGGTCAAGTCGTTTAAAACCCCTCGCACCACTGCTGACCGCCTGCCCTTTTCCAGGATTTATTTTAGTTTAATGTTGATTTAAACATATCGTCTCTTTTCATCTCTCAGGTACTGTCCTTCCATCGAGTCCCGGGTCCTGCGTTTCCCAGGGCGACAGCATCAGGTCTGGTTGGAGCCGGAGGGGTTGACCTCCGACCTCGTGTACCCTCAGGGGTTGTCCATGACGATGCCCCCTGATCTGCAGCTCCGGCTCCTCCGTGAAATTCCCGCTCTGCACCGGGTGGAGATTAGGACACCGGGTACACGTTAAAGATCTCCAGTGGTTACTGATTTCATGTAGTTCGGGACGTGTCCTGATGGTGTATAGGGAGGCTTGCTGGGAAAAGTGTGACTAATTTATACCTGTGTGTGTGTGTGTGTGGGTGTGTAGGTTACGGTGTGCAGTATGATTTCGTTTGCCCGATGCAGCTGTTCCCGTGGCTGCAGGTCAAGGGCGTCCAGGGGCTTTTCCTGGCAGGACAGATTAATGGGACGACAGGGTACGAGGAAGCAGCGGCACAGGTACCAATCACAGCACCTCCTAAGAGAACCAGGTGCTAGTTCTTGTCTGGTGCTAGTGCTGGTCCAATCCATCGCAGGGCACACACACACACACACACACACACTACGGGCCATTTGGGAGCGCCAATTAGCCTACGCTGCATGTCTGAACTGTGAGAGGAAATCGACCAAGCACAAGAACATGCAGACTCCACACACAGAGAGGCGGGAATCGAACCCGGACCTTCCTCTGAGGGTTGTTGGAAATAGATTTGCACGTGTTAGATAAGATCATAATTACGCACTTAAAGTATAACTAGCCCTGCCCGCGACTTGATTAGCATAAAATTCATTTGCACACCCATAAGTGGGTTTTAAAAAATGTACTGCGCCATCTGTTAAACTTCAGAATGAACTAAAATTCCCAAAAACATCTTCATGTGTTCCATTACTCTCATCTTACGTCCCACAAATAATTTTTTCACAAATATCTTCAATGTACAGACACGCCCACTTTACCGTTTTATTATATGGCCTCAGGTGCAGGAGAAGCTCCAAGGAAACAAAAGTTTGGGAACCACCGTCCGAAAGTACAGAATCCAGCGTTTATTTGTTTTATGGTGTAAATGTTATTATATGTTCTATGAGGTTGTAGTCATCTCTGTTTACGCATGGGTCTGGTTTCAGGGTTTGTGGGCGGGTGTTAACGCTGGAAGGACCGCCCTGTCCCTGCCCCCGCTGTCCCTGTCCCGTACCGAGAGCTACATCGGGGTGATGATCGATGACCTGGTGAGCCGCGGCGTGACCGAACCGTATCGCATGTTCACGAGCCGGGCCGAGTTCAGGACCTCGCTCCGCCCCGATAACGCGGACCTGCGCCTCACACTCAGAGGTACCGCGTGTTTTCCGCAAGTGTATTTCTCCAGCATCTCTGGCGTAACAGCGTGCAATAACCGCGTGACCCGGTTTCCCCTCAGGCTTTGAAGAGGTCGGGTGTGTGTCGTCAGAGCGCTACAGCGAGGCTCTGAGAATGAATCGGGGTCTCGGCGACGCCCTCGTCGCCCTGCAGTCCGTCACCATGTCCTCTCACCGCTGGAGGGAGAAACTGCGAGACGCAGGCATCAGTGAGGTGAAAAGCACGCTCATCAGGTGGGTGAGACCGAGCAGAACACACACACTCGAGTTAATCGCAAGCTGATCTGTCTAATAAATAAGAATAATTATCGATATTAACTGTGTGGGCTTTTAAAAAAATTATTTCTAGTGGAGAAGAGATGCTGCAGCATAAAGAGGTCTCGTTTGAAATGCTGGTCTCCGTCTTCCCTGAAATATTTACACAGTATTTGGAGTTTTCCCAGCGGATCAAAATCGAAGGTGAGGGTTTCATCAAAACACAGAAGATGAGAACCGGAGCAGGTTGTATGAGTTTTGTTCAACATTCCAAAGAACAACCTGCACCTCGTCTCTGTAACGTTAGTGTAGTACAGCGCTACCTCGGCATACAAAAACATTTTTTGCCTTAAGAACTGAAAATTTGCAAGAAATTTGGCATACGAAGCATTTCATACAACCAAACCGAGCCGAACCGAACACTGGCTCAGTCGCGAGTACGTCCAGGTGCCGTTCAAAACTTGTTTACGAAGACGTAGCACCGCGGGTCCAAGAACGTTATCAAGGACGGTAGCAAGAAGAAAAGTGAGACGTTTGGTTTTTAAAGCAGCCGGTGTCGAGAGGAATCATAAAATGAGGTTAAGTGAGGTTTAATATCTATTTATTTCATTTTTTGCTTCATTTACATGTCTTTTCTAAATGTTTTGATTGTTTTTAGATGCAACAAAATCTGTATGATTATAGGTTTCCTCTGGGTACTCCGGTTTCCTCCCACAGTCCAAAGACATGGAGGTTAGGTTAATTGGCATTCCCATACTTCCCGTAGTGTGTGTGTGTGAGGGTACGTGTGTGTGCCCTGTGATGGATTGTCCAGGGTGTACCCCACCTTGTGCCCTAAGTCTCCTGGGATAGGCTCCGCCCCCCGTGACCCTGAATACAGGATTAAGTACAGAATTTCACCTGAAGAACAGATTAAGTCTGTATGCCGAGGTGCCGCTGTAGTTATACACATTGTTATTTATATATTGGTCTCTGGATGAAGAACAGCGGTGTGTTTCTGGCAAACACAGGGGCTTTGTTACTAAAATGTTGAGTCTCGCTCCCCACATGTAGCCGTGTACCGTCCTCACTGTGAGAATCAGAAGAGAGAGATGGAGAGGATACAGGAGGAGGAGAGTCTCACGCTGCCTCCAGACCTCGACTACCTCTCACTTCCCGTGTCTCTGTCTGACGAGGTCCGAGAGATCCTGGACCGAGCGAGGCCCGACACTGTGAGTGTACACAGGTTTAGAAACTCATAATAAAAATCAGTCTGTACGGGCCTCCGAGTGGCGCAGTGGTTAAAGCGCTCGCCCTATCATCCGGAGATCGCTAGTTCGAATCCCGGGTGGTGCTGTAACCTCTCGCAGCCGGAGGTCTAGAGAGAGCTGATTGGCCGAGCTCTCTCAGAGGGGCGGGATGAGAGGTACTTAGTGCTCCCACATTAATCACGGCTCTACAGCCAGTCAGGGGCGTCTGTGAGCTCGCGCAACGGAGGAAGCGGATAGCGCCGTCCTCCGAGTGTGTTACGCCGCCACCAACGGTGCGCGAGCGAGCAGTTCGAAAAGATGCGGTCGGCTGGCGTCACGTGGTTCGGAGGAAACACGTGATAGTCTTCGGCCCTCCCGGCTGAGTGGTAGTAGTAGCCTTAATGTGGGAGCCCCCTAGTGACGGGGAGGAATTGGACACGACTAAATTAGGGAGAAAATCGGGGAAAAATCAAAAAAAAAAAAAAATCAGTCTGTACGGGGTTTACTGTGTGTTAATGAACACGTACTACAGCCTTTTCCTGAAACCTTACAATGAGATGTTAGGATTCATCAGCTCTGATTTTGTCTTCATTGGGGAATCGTATATAAAAAAATGCTGTTTTTTTTGTGTGTGTGTGTGTTCGTGTTCAGTTAGGAGCAGCGATTCGTCTGCCAGGCATCACTCCGGCTGCCGTCGTCCACCTGCTCAACTACGTCAACAAGACAGAGCGCAAGTCAGCGAGGACACGGACGTAGAGACACAGAACAACAAGCAGGACTGTAACCTGTAACCTGCTACTAAAGACTGTTACAGTAAAAGATCACACAACACTGTGTGTTAGGAAACAAGACTGTATTTTGTAAAATACAAATAAATTATCCGAAAAATCACTTTATACATTTTTTACAGTGAGGTATCAAATGCTTAATGAAATGACAATAAAATGTAAATAATTGTGGAAGAAGTGGTCATTCTTCATCGCACCCTAGACGCTGTCTAGCTCTTCCGTCCCTCTGCTGAAGAACCCAAACGGAAACTTCCACTCAGGGCGTGGTTTGGCCCGGGGGGGTTCTGGGTAAACGGTGGCGTCTGAGAAAATCACCTGAGTGGTCAGAGGAAGGGGAGACACGACGGGACACTGGGACAAGAAGAAGTGGTGCGTTTTTAGAATAATAACAAACACACAGAATTAAGACCTGCGCATTTGTCAGGCCCGAAGAAGCATCTCACCTTCATGATCTGACAGCTGAATACGTATTTGACACCTAGGATGTGATTCTGGGGCAGCGCCAACGTCCCCCTCTGAGCCCAGAGGAACCTGACTGACAGGGAGACAGGCACGAGACAACCCGTCTGACACGCCTCGCCCTGTAGCGTCCGGGACAAGAACACTCGTGAACAGGGGTCGCGTCTGATCACTTCTGAAATTCAAACGGGTGTCAGTGGAATTACCGGAGCGGGTTCTGGACATTGTTGCACGACGACCTTGCTCTGCTGCGGCTGTGACCCCGCTGTCATGGCGACGGTGTCGGGGGTCGTCGTCCCGCGGAGGATGCTGTAGATCTGAGCTCTCAGAGAGGCGCACTCCTGCGACACTGACCTGAAAATAAACGACGTACTGTCTCTTGGTCTCGGAGAGGAGACAACGACTGATTTGTGTTAATGGATCGTGTGTTTAGTTAACGTGGTGTAGTTGACGGTAAATACCTGAAGGTGCAGCCGGTGAGGGTGTTGTGAGTGAACAGGATGGGTGCGCGGTTGGCGAGGTCGGTAGCACACTCTCCTCCCGGGGAAAGTCCTGTCATCGTCAGCTGACACTCGGTCAAAGCGCACACACGATCACATACACGGTAATTCTACGGCATTTACAACACAAAACACGTACAACTGCCTGAGGAGAAATCAGTGCAGATAATAACCAGGTGTGGAGGTCTGAAAGGATACGGGTCCGGCTTGTCCACCAAACCAGCCGATCACTGGAGTCCCCGCCTCAATGCCAACCAATGGCAGCACTGGAGGAGATGATGAGGGCGTGGCCAACTGCAAACCAGATCATTCATTCATAGAAGCTGTTTACTGTCTTGTTTACCAAAGTGCCAAAGGCATCACAGCTGTGCTGATATTCAGTACAACAGCATAAGTGTGATTGCTTTTATGAAATAGTTCCACAAACAACATTTACTTTATTATGAACATTTTATGATTTATTTCTTTATTTAACCAGTTATTTTTGTCCACCAGAACACAGACTTCTGCGACTGGCAGAGCTACCTGAAGGTGACTATTTGGTGTAAATAATTTTACATTTTCACCAGTATTAGGTGAGGAGAATAGAACATGGAAGCTGGTGGACAGTCCAGTTTCTCTTTATATTTCCACTTAGAATATCAGCTCTGTTACCATCCTGGTTCTGGAGTCGAAACCCAAATAGCGTTAAATGTAAAGCTAGTGCACTATGTAGGGTGTACACTCCCTTGTTGCACACACCGAGTAGTGCCCTTGATCGGGGTTAGAGAGGGATTTGGGATTCAGCCTCGTGTTAGGAGCTAGTTAGCTTTGTGATTCAGAAGGACTCAGAAGTGATTAGTGCAGAGACGTGAGGCGTGTTGTTTAAGACGACATAGCGTTATCAGATGTGTGTTGTTGCTGAAAGTGCTTCTGTGACTGGGTGTGAATGTGGGCGTGGTCAGGCAGCTGCTCTCTCCTCAGTACTGCGGACCGTACAGACCGACTCTCACCCACGCTGAGACACACAGTTAGTGTCATTAACCACTGGACAACACCTGGGACACGCCCAGTCATACAGATAGTTACACATCACAGTGCCGTTACTGTCTGTTATCAGCACTCATGCTCAGTCAGAACTAACTGTTGTATGATCGATGTTTACTGCACTCTCCAGTCATGTTCCCGTGAACTCTTACTGCTTTCATACTCTGCTGTTACTACACTTTTACTGGTACCAAACTCTACTAGTGCTATAGTCTACTGTTACCGCTTACTAAACTCTACTATTAATATACAGTGGAACCTTGGATTACGAGCATAATTCGCTCCAGAAGCGGTCTCGTACTCCAAAACACTTTAACTTAAACCAAATCAAATTGTCCCATAAGAAATAATGGAAACTCAAATTATTTGTTCCACGGCCCAAGAAAAAAATAAATACATAAAAATAATTAATACAATATATAAAGTAAAAATAAAACAAATTAACCTGCACTTTAAAAAAAATAAAATAAAATAAATCCCGACAGATAAGTGTTTCCGTTTATGGGCGCAGGCGCTGTGTGTGTGTGTGTGGAAAGACTGTTTTATCAGGAAAATTAGCAAGGAACATCGCTAATGACACTCGCGTGAGCGCATACTAACGGAATCACTGTTGTAAAGTAAAAAAAAAAAAAAAAGCAAATGAACCTGCACTTTACCTTTGAAAAGAATCGCGACAGAGCAGAATTTCTGTGTGTGAAGCCGAGGGGAGGGGTATACCCTACTGTTACTTTTATTTTACTCCATTGATACAAAATCTTACCTGAAATTGCACAGAATGTTGTTGCAGGATCTGCGTTCCAAAGCTTGCGTCTGTAACGTTGGCCTTCACCGTCGCTGCTGTGATTTCTCCTGCGCTGGTGTACATAATCACGTACTCCACCTGCGACGGGCATGAGGGTGGGTTAGCATCGAGGGTCGTGCCAATGAGGGTAAACCGTTTCCTGACAAGTTATCTGGCCAGCCAGCATCTACTGTAGATGTCAGAGTCTTCTCTTATGATAATTACGTTGTGTAGCGTAAATCCTTATAACCACCGAGCTAGCTGGACTATTTAGGTAAAAGTCCTCACACTGACCTTCGTCACCAGGTTCATACAGGAGCCATTGCGCTGAGTGAGTCCAGGCACTTCGACCAGTGGCACAATGGGAATCTTAGATTATAGGACAGATTATTCATTTTAAGATATGGAAGCATATTTTATTAAACGATTTATTAAACGAGCTATAAATTACCATTAACTTCAAAATGTCCATCTCTGAGGGACGTGGAATCTGTAAAAGTTCAGATCTGACACATGAGCTTGCATCAATTCCCAGGCAACATGCTATACAGTAGATATTATACATATTTATTATCAAGGTTATTAACGGACCTTTTCCAAACACCTACCTTTAGGAGACTAAAACCTGTAAAATAGGAGCTGAAGCTCAGACTGCTGTCTCGTCTGCACGTCCGGGCGCTCACGAGTCGGGAACAGAACGAAGGGCCGGAACGCAGAAACTCTGAGAAAGGATTCTGTGATTAAATAATCAAACTCTTCAGTCGCCCTGCTTGTAATTTGAGGATAAAAAAAAAAAATAAAAATAAAAAACTCAACTGAACCGTACTTGCAGGATTGCGCTCGACGCAGGAGGACGACACGGCGCCTGAGGACGGCTGTCTGAGCACGCTCACTACGGACGTGGTGTTGTAATATGTCAGGACGACATCATCAACCTGTGACATGCAGGTGATCAATTATGCCGCAGTAGATTGTCTCAGCGTGTGGAGAAACCATGAGTAACAAACCTTATACACACTCGAGTTCTGAGTTGTGTGAACCTCCGCTAGTGAGAAGTGAGGAGAAGGGATGGAGAACGGTCCTACAGAGGCAGCGGGTGCAGTCTGTCCTGCGCTCACGGAGTCTACACATTTTATATATAAAATATATAAATAAAAAGCACAAATAATTGTGTTTATATTTAGATAGATATATACACTAATGCACAAACACTTAAGGCTGTACGATATGGTCAAAATATTACATTTCAATCGTCTGTTGCAATAAACTGCTGAAAAGAAACGATCAGCATTTGATTATTTAAGAATATAAGAATAAAATGTTTCTATATATAACAATTGACTGTATATTTTATATAATAAATAGTACAGACGTCACGATTACTTGCTTTAACAGAATAAACACATTACTTATTAAATTTCAAACATCAGGAAACTGAAAGCTTGTTCTTTTCTGCTGAAACACTGATGCAGTTTAGGATTAGGCTCAGTACTGCACGTTTTCGGTACGTTCCTATTTTTAAATGAATTTGACGTTCTTTGCAAGATGCAGAATTACCTACGAGTGAAAACACGGCCTGTGCATTGTGTATTGTTTACTAAACGTTTACACAGTGTGTATCGTATATTATATATGAAGTCTATTGTTTTGGTACACAATTTGTATTGTACCATTTACATAGTTTCTATTAGATACTTCACGTATTGTACTGTATATGTATAAATATATTGCACATTCCTGTTATTTATCATGCATGTTACACATTGTATACTTTGTTTTTGTTTGCATTACATATTGGATACTCTATATATTTGTTAGACGTTTGTCCTGTAGACTTTAAATGTTATTTATTAATTCATTATTATGAATTAATAAATAATGTACATTTTACACCTTTGAGATATTGAGTATTGTATATGTTACATTTTGCATACTATAATTCTACACATTACAGAGACAAGCTTGTTAACATCCGGCATTACATGTGTGTTTACTCGAGGCTTAGCACATCATTACAACACTGATACTGGTGGAGAGAGCGATGGAGAGAGGGAGAGAGGGAGACGGTTGTTACCTGTCCCTCTCTGAACACAGAACAGAGTTCCCGTGTCCGTCACCAGCTGAGGATCCACATTGGCTCGGAACATCAGCCAGCTCTCAATACACACTCCAGGTCTTAAATCAGACAGGACACAACGGCTTGGACATGTAGGTAGGTACAAATCTAGGTGAAGGTAGGCGATTATCATGATCTCTGGGTAAACAGACCATCTTACCGTGCTTCTTGCCCACAGTTATTGAAAACAGAACTCAGATCTGCGACGCCGCAGTCCACAACATCACAGCAGCAGCCGATATCACAGAAATCAGGAGTGACGTTACAGGTGCAACCTAAAGAACGACGTGAAACGCCTGTGTGAGGACGAACTGACACCAAACAAAAAAATCATCAAACTGATTTTAATATCGCACAAAAATAACCCGAAATAAATACAGAATGTACAGTCTTTAAATGATGGTTTCATTTATTAAGGTAAAAAGCTGCTCAAACCTGCCTGGCCATATGTGAAAAAGTAATTGTCCCCTTTGCTAAATCAAGAATAAACTGTACATTTTTGGAAAGCTGAGTTAAATGTCACTTGCCGGACGCAAGGGCTCGTCTCACATTTGCCAAAAAAAACAAAAAAAAAACCCATCTTGATTATCCCCAAGACTTCTGGGTAAATATTCTGTGGACTGATGAGACAAAAGTTCAACTTTTTGGAAGGTGTGTGTCCTGTTACATCTGGCCTAAAACCGAACACAGCATTTCATAAGAAGAACATCATACCAACAGTGAGACATGGTGGTGGTAGTGTGATGGTCTGGGGCTCTGCTACGTCATAGAGGCATGAATTCTGAGCCCTACCAAGAAATCCTGAAGGAGAATGACCAGCCATCAGTCCGCGACCTCGAGCAGGTTATTCAGGATCCGAAACACACCAGCAAGTCCGCCTCTGAATGGCTCAAAAAATAATAAATAAGGTTTTGGAGTGGCCTAATCAAAGGCTGATTGAGATCCTTAAACGCTCCGTCCACGCATGAAGCTGCCAACTGCATATTTACTCTGGTTATTTTTGTGTAATATTAAAACTAGTTTGAGTAAATGTGAGAAATATGCAAAAAAATATATATTTAAAAAAAAAAAAAATCAGGAAGGAGGCAAAAACTTTTTCACAGCACTGCTGAACTGCATTTGTGTGCTGTGCAATGACAGTAACGTATCTATAAATTACATGCATGAGATAACAGGGTGAAATTCAGTCAAACATGAGAGAACCATAAACATTCCGATAAAACAGTAACAGTAAGCGTGTGTGTACCATCAGAAGCTCGTGTGGTCTGTGTGACTGAGGTTCGGACCGTGGACACGACCGGACCCTCAGTACCGGCTCTGGGTCCGAGCTCCTGGAGGATCAGCTCTGGAGAGTCTGTTGCATTTACAGCCAGTGAAGAGTTTACTGTTGGAGTCACACCGTCGTCTGGAAAGGAACCGTTAGTGAAATCTGTCGGGAGCTGGTGTGGAGGAGATCCACAGCGTGTCGGCAAAGTCACACAACACGCCACGACGAGCTGCACGACGACACGACGGGTCGGCATCTTAACCCAGTCAGTACTGTTTACTGTCGGATAGCAAACACCGCATTTATCTGCGTCAGTTTATCCGGATAAAGTCACCTGTTTACCGAGCTAAAGGATTAATACTCCTGTTGTCAAGGTATGAATCGCCGTTGCCAAGGAAGTCTAACGTTAGGACACTTCCGGTTCGTTGTGCCGCTCAGCCAATCACGGGGTCGTTAAAAACAAAACGTCATGGCGTAAATAATCACGTCGTGACGTCCTGTTTTTCCGACGCCGTGATTGGCTGAACAACCAAAGGAAACCCGGAAATATAAAACGTCATGACGGAAGCGCGTCACGAAAAGTTATCGATTGGTTTACGCACATAATTTTTTTTTTTTTATTAAGATAGAAAGGAGGAATTTAGTTCTTTAAATGTTTCCATCGTTCTGGTTGCTTTCCGGCTTAAAGGTCCTTGTAATGTTTCAAAATAAATTTTCAAATCCACCTTGTAATGGGAGATATTAGTATACACCTCTTGTTGTCATTGTTGTTACTGTTTAAAAAAAAAACTAATAATAAAAATGGTTACTATTTAAACAAAAATAAAAATAATAATAATTTAATTAAAATATATCGATACATTTCTAAGCATATAACATTTAATGTCCTTGTTCGGCAGATTGCAGAGAGTGCATTATTGAATAACGTGTTGTCTGTGTGGTTATAATTTAGTATCATTTTATTATTTTGTTTGTCTTGTTTAATGTTGTATATTTTTGTATCGGGTCGTAAAATAAATGATGCTAATACGTTTTTTTTTTGGAACGAATAAATAAATAAACGAATAAATTCGTTTGGCGCTTCCGGATTCTTGGGGCACGTGACATGGTTGCTAAGCAACACCTGTTTGTGGCGTCAAAAAAAAGCAGACGACAAAGTAGAAGCTGAAAAACGTATATGCCTGACAGTAAAAAAAAAAATAATAATAATAAAGATGGCTTCAGAGGTATAATATATTTTATGCTTTTTATCTAAGTAAAAAAAATGAATGCATCCTGTTTATTTTAGTCATTTGTATTAGTAAAGTAATTTATTTAAAAAAATAATAATACAAAAAAAAGATTGCTAATGAACATAGCAATGTGTGATCCCAGTTCATTTAATCTCACTGACTCATTTAGAGTGTGTGGATAATTTTACATATTACATGAGACCCTGGGATTTAAAATTTGTAAACTGATAACACAAACCTTTTTTTTTGTTTGTTTGTTTTTGTATTTGATTTCTACACAGTTGCCAAAAAGCAAGCCGACATCTCCAGAGGTTGAGGATGAGGACCAGCAGGTGACGCAGGCCAGCGCTCCAGGTCCGGGTCTGCTCAGCACGTCAGAGTCCGATCCAGACGCTGCGATCACAAGGGGAGAAGATGTTGAAAAAGTGCAGGACAGCTCTCTCTCCGGAGAACCCGTGGAGCACGGTCCTTCACATACCGACACACCGACATCTCCGGCTCAGGCTTCACCCCAAACTGACGGAGCGCTCCGCATACACACCGTCCTGTGGGTACACACCATAGTGAGCCTCTCGTTAGAAAATCCCATTAAATCAAAACCTATAGCAGCTGTAACTGTGCTAAATAGTGAGTACTGAAATCAAAATCATAACACAGACTACGTGAACATCGTTTACCTTAAATCTGTAGTTTTCACTGCTTAAATTATCAGTTTTTACAGGTAACAGTACAGTAACATATTTTTACTGGTAAACTCACTTTAAAGACATTCTGTAAAGTCACTTCAAAGGTGAGATTTGTAACCTCGCATTAGAGGTGCGGCTTGTAACCTCGATTTAAAGGTGCACTTTGTAGCGTCAATTTAATGGTGTGGTTTGTAACTGCATTTATTTACCCTGAAGTAAATTTACAGATTGTACATTATTGATGTTACTTATAATTCAATTCTAAGGTATACAGTCGTGGCCAAAAGTTTTGAGAATTACATAAATATTGGAAATTGGAAAAGTTGCTGCTTAAGTTTTTATAATAGCAATTTGCATATACTCCAGAATGTTCTGAAGAGTGATCAGATGAATTGCATAGTCCTTCTTTGCCATGAAAATTAACTTAATCCCAAAAAAAAACTTTCCACTGCATTTCATTGCTGTCATTAAAGGACCTGCTGAGATCATTTCAGTAATCATCTTGTTAACTCAGGTGAGAATGTTGACGAGCACAAGGCTGGAGATCATTATGTCAGGCTGATTGGGTTAGAATGGCAGACTTGACATGTTAAAAGGAGGGTGATGCTTGAAATCATTGTTCTTTCATTGTTAACCATGGTGACCTGCAAAGAAACACGTGCAGCCATCATTGCGTTGCATAAAAATGACTTCACAGGCAAAGACATTGTGGCTACTAAGATTGCACCTAAATCAACAATTTATAGGATCATCAAGAACTTCAAGGAAAGAGGTTCAATTCCTGTTAAGAAGGCTTCAGGGCGTCCAAGAAAGTCCAGCAAGCGCCAGGATCGTCTCCTAAAGAGGATTCGGCTGCGGGATCGGAGTGTCACCAGTGCAGAGCTGCTCAGGAATGGCAGCAGGCAGGTGTGAGCGCATCTGCACGCACAGTGAGGCCAAGACTTTTGGAAGATGGCCTGGTGTCAAGAAGGGCAGCAAAGAAGCCACTTCTCTCCAAAAGAAACATCAGGGACAGATTGATCTTCTGCAAAAAGTATAACGAATGGACTGCTGAGGACTGGGGCAAAGTCATATTCTCGGATGAAGCCTCTTTCCGATTGTTTGGGGCATCTGGAAAAAGGCTTGTCAGGAGAAGAAAAGGTGATCAGTGTGTCATGCCAACAGTAAAACATCCTGAGACCATTCATGTGTGGGGTTGTTTCTCATCCAAGGGAGTGGGCTCACTCACAATTCTGCCCAAAAACACAGCCATGAATAAAGAATGGTACCAAAACACCCTCCAACAGCAACTTCTTCCAACAATCTTGGTCAGTGCATATGTAGATCTGTTATCACAAACTGCTGCTTTCATTTATTATCACTGCAAACTGCCGCTTGAAATGACCCTTGTGATCATCTACAAATCGGGAATCTTTGCCCAGTTTCTGTGCTTCTTAGAATTTTTGTTATCTGATTTATGAATAAAATTTTGTTGATTTCTGTTTTGTTGAATAACAGACGGCTCTCTCTTGGCTTTTAGGACTTATTCCTGTTCTCTGTTCTGTTCTAGACAATGCAGCTGTGAGATCATGACCTGTCAGTTCAGTACCGATGGGGCTTTACTCGCTGTTGGACACACTGACGGCTCCATCAAGGTTCATCCACACGCTGAAACACTGATGTGTGTCTGACGATAAATGTTTAAGTACTAGGTATAAATATCAGTGCTTATGTGTTTGAAAGGTCTTCAGCACAAACAAGTGGGACCTGCTTCACACGCTGACAGATCGAAGCATCACCAACCCTCTGCCCGTCACCAGCCTGAGATTCACACACACCATGGAAAAACACAGCGTCCTGCTGGCTACCTGTGAGATCAACTTACACACACACACACACACACAGACACAGACACACAGACAAAACACACACCAGACAAATAATGAATAATGGAAGATCTTTCTATGATGTGCTTGGAGTTCTGATGTGCTGCATGAAGGTCCATAGTTTCTACTAGAGGACTTTAATACTGACACGGTACAGACAGTGAGACCTGGAGGGGACAGACTGGGAGAAAAGGCTCATCTGGTCTGAACTAAAGCGCCGTGTTTTTATGTGGTTTTCTATTCTAATCAGGGCCGGATCACAGGTTTCAGGATTGTTCGCTGTCTCCCTCTCTCGCTCTCTCACTCTCTCTTGCTCACTCTCTCTCTCACTCACTCTATCTCTCGCTCTCTCTCTGGTGCATGCTGGGAGTCGGTGTGAGAGCGGTGCGTGGAGTGTGAGAGCGACTGTTTAAACTTTTTTTTTTCCTTCCTTTTTTCTCTTGTCTTTTGGTGGGACACATTTTACTATATATATATATATATATATATATATATAAATAAACGACAAAAAAGAGGGAAAAATCCTATATATAAATAGTATATTGATTAATATTGAGCGAGCCCCTGTGTGTGGGGGAAAAGGCCCGGTGGGGTGAGATGGCGGCGGGGCCGAGTGCCAGCGCCCAACCGCTCTCACTCCGACACGGCGCGCGCTGTGAGGCGAGTCCCGAGGTCACGGTGGAGCAGGTCCTGGTGGCCGCGGGCGAGCGAGTGGGATTCGCTAACATAATGTCGGCGTCGCGGATCAACAAGGCCGTAGTCGTGTTTCTGAAAGAAAAACATCTCGCGGACCAACTGATAGAACACGGAGTCTCGATAAGTGGAAGTTTCTTTCCCTTCACACCGCTGGCCTCCGCCGCAAGCACCGTAACGATCTCTAACGTGCCGCCGTTCAAAGCGAACGCGGACATCGAGCGCGAGCTCTCCCGCTTCGGGAAGTTAGCGAGCGGCATTAAAACGGTGCCGTTAAACTGCAGACACCCGGAGCTGAGGCACGTTCAGGCGGCGCGTGCTGATGTTCCTGAAGGAACCCAGTCTAGAGATTTCCTTCAGAGTCGCGCACGAGGGGAAATCGTACATGCTGTACGCGAGCACCGGGAACATGAGGTGTTTTGAGTGTGGAGACATAGGACACAAAAGGGTGCTCTGTCCGCAGGGGCGGATCTAAAAAATTATTCATGGGGTGGCATTAAAATTATGAGGGGTGGCAACACTGAAGCAAGCATCCTTTTTTTTTATTCAAGGAACGCTATTCTTATTCGGTGTATACACTAGGGTGCACATTTTTACATTGTCCTATAAAAATTTAATAAAGGCGGATGTGTGATTGACTTGAACCTGATGTCTGGATTGGAACGTCAGATAAATTTTAAAACTCTTTTATTTTTAGAACACTAGTAACACTAGTGCTGGGGTGGCAAGGTTTTTTCTTGGGGTGGCAATTGCCACCTCGGTAGATCCGCCCCTGTCTGTCCGCATAGGACACAGGACAGTGCAGAAGCAGGACCGAGCGGTGTGTGTGTGCGGGAGGAGAGGACAGCACAGTCCGGAGTTAGTGCAGGGGGCACTCCAGCTCCTGCTGCTGCAGAGTGTGTAACACAGAGCAGTGCTGGGGTCAGTGGTGTGGTGGGGCAGACGGGGGGGGGGGGGGGGGGGTCAGTCAGGGTGAACATGTGTGTGTTACTGAGAGCAGTGCTGCGGTCAGTGGTGTAGTGGGGCAGACGGGGGGTTCAGCCAGACTCCAAGAGTGGAGCACAGTGTAGATGAGGACGGTTTTGAGAAACTCAGAGCAGTGATGTGATGGAGGGGAATGAAGGTGGAGCCGCACTGGTGGAGAGTAAGAACGTAACAACAGAGAACAATGGCGTGGAAATAGAACAAACGGGTCCAGCAGTAAGTAATACTGATAACAAACGGAAAAAAAGAAATAATAGCAATGTTAAAAAAATCCGAAATAAACACAACTAAAGAAAATGCAGATAGAACTCTGGAAAAGCCTGACAGTAAGAAAAACAATGAAAAAATGTTTCAAGAGAAGCCCAGAAGTGCCACGGAAGAAGCGAGTATGGACGGTGAACCTGATTTGGAGCTAACAGACATAGACATGGACGATGAGGATGATGAAGACAATGAGTCAATAACTTTCTTGATACAACATATCGAGACTCTATAGAAGTATCTGACTACTTCTCAGATACAGACAAATTTCTGGTCTCGATAGAAAAAGTACAAAAAACTACCACTCTAGCACGACTAAGCAAAAAAAAAAAAAGAGGTTCCGCCTGGCGAAAATGGCAACAAAGTTACGAAAAGAGAAAAAGGAAAGACTCTTAGAAAAAGTCACATCACATGGGTGTTTCTTTTCTGTCTACAGCTGTTTTCACATGCTTTTTTTTCCCTCTTACCCCTCTCTTACATGGAAAAGTTAAGAGTAGGTACATTAAACATTAATGGGGGCAGAGATAGAAAAAGACAGGCTGTAGTCATACAACTCATTAAGCAGAAAAATATAGACGTTGCTTTTCTACAAGAAACACATAGTGACAAAGACAACATGATAGAATGGGGGATGAAGTGGGAAGACCCAATCTACTGTAGTCACGGGACAAATGTCAGTGCAGGGGTAGCAATATTAATTTCAAAAAGAGTAAAAGCAAACGTTACTGAAAGCATTGAGGTAGAACAGGGCCGTGTGCTCCTGATACAAGCTGAAATCGAAGGGCTTAATTTCTTATTTACACTTTCAATCTGCTGAGGTTTTAAATGACAGTCAAAACATGTGGACTTATAGATCCCTGGAGGGAAAGGAACCAGGGAATAAAACAATACACATGGATAAAAACCACTGACACAATAATAAGTGCTGCAAGACTGGACAGATTTTACATTACAAAAACAGACAGAAACAAAATCTTGAAAAGTTCCATTCACCCCAGTGGGTTTTCAGATCACCACATGGCTACAATAGATTTTATATTTTCTGACAAAGCAAAACCTCGGTTTTACTGGCGTTTTAACCTAAAATTGCTCCAAGATCAACATTTCTGTTTAAAATTTCTTATCTTTTGGGAAGAATGGAGAAGAAGGAAAGGGGACTTCACATCCTTAGGCACATGGTGGGAGGTGGGGAAAGCACAAATTATAACTTTTTGCCAGCAATATACAGCACACACAAATGCAATAAGAAAAGGGGGCAGTTGAAGAATTCGAGAGGGAGATAACAACCCTAGAAAATGGAATACTTGCTAAAAATGAACTCCTTAGAAACAAAAAAGAAGGCACTAAGTTCTTATCTACATGAGCAGGCCAAAGGAGCCCTTATAAAATCACAGATCTCCAACATCAAAGACATCGATGCCCCAACCACCTACTTCTTCAACCTGGAACGAAAAACCCGAAGACAAAACCAAATGCTGTACTTAAAACGTCCTGATGGCAGCACAACTACATCTCGTGAAGAAATGAGAGCAATTGCTGTGGACTTTTACAAAGACCTATACCACGAGAAGCCTACTGATCCGAAACACAGAGAGGAAATAACAAAGGAACTACCAAAGCTAACAGAGGAGCAAAAGGAACCCTAACCCTAACCCTAACCCCCTAGACACAGACATTGAACTACAGGAACTAACTACTGCAGTACAGCAGCTATCCACCGGACGAGCACCGGGCATTGATGGACTCCCAGCCGAATTTTACAAACAGTTTTGGGAAACGTTGGGAGCAGATTTATACGAGGTTTTTAACTGGTCTATAAACAATGGAAAACTACCTACACGGGCACACGGGCGGTTCTATCTCTGCTCCCAAAAAAGGGGGACTTGGGCGTTTTAAAGAACTGGAGACCTGTGGCTCTTTTATGTACAGACTATAAAATATTATCGAAGTGTTTATCAAACAGACTAAAAGAATACATAAGCAAAATAATTCACACAAGTCAAACTTATTGCATACCTGGATAATAATGGACAATATTTTTACTGTACGTGATATGATAGACTTGTGTAAAATGAATTCTTATGACATGGGGTTTTTATCTATAGACCAAGAAAAAGCCTTTGATAGAGTGGACCACACCTATCTTTTTAATACATTAAATGCTTTTGGGATGGGAACAAAGTTTATAGCATGGATCAAACTTTTATACACAGATGCTTGTGTCATGCTTAAAGTTGGAGGAGGACTTAGCTGCCCCTTTAAAATATAACGAGGGATCAGACAAGGGTGTCCACTGTCAGGGCAACTATACAGTTTGGCGATTGAAGCGTTTTTATATCAGCTAAGGAGAAACATGAGCGGGTTATCAGAGTGTGGCATCCCAAACAAAGTAGTAGCGTCGGCTTACGCAGATGATATACTGGTTTTTATCACTAAACAGGAGGACATTCGTGCCCTCTCCAATAGTCTAAGAATGTACCAGGCTGCATCCTCTGCACGTGTTAAGTGGGGCAAATGCGAAAGCTTTATTGCAGGTCAGTGGGAAGGAAAATAAGTTCCCAAACTTCCAGAAAACGTGCAATGGGGAGGAACAGGTATTAAATACCTGGGAGTCTACCTAGGGGACGAAGACTACTTAAAAAAAACTGGGAGGGCTTGGTGGAGAAGGTAAGTGCAAAGTTGTCAAAATGGACCTGAGTCCTTCCCCAGCTGTCCTACAGGGGGAGAGTACTGGTCATCAACAATTTGGTTGCCTCGATGCTGTGGCTCAAGTTCACAGCCCTTGAACCACAGTCAGAAAGATTCAGAGAAGGATAGTGGACTTCTTCTGGAACGAGCAACACTGGACACGGGCACCAGTCCTCTACCTGCCGATACAGGAGCGAGGCCAGGGCTTGATCGACTTACCAAGCCGAATAAAAACCTTCCGTCTTCAGACTGCACAAAGGCTGCTCTACGAAAGTGAGGCAACGTGGACTTTCACAGCATGCCTACTACTTCAAAAAGTCGAGGATTTAAAATACGATAAACATTTATTTATAATAGACTTAAATGAAATCAATACATCAAAAACTACAAAGTTTTATCAGACAGTTTTAAAGGCGTGGACTTCACTTCTGGGAATCAGCAGAACGGGGGATCAGCCATGCATGCCTCTGTGTAAACCATGAGCAAAAATCTTGACATCAAGGATCCTACGACAACGGTTTCAAAAAGCTGGAATTATAAAGTTTGGGGACTTAAGGACTGGTAAAGCATGGAAAACTCCAACCAGACTTGGGGAGGAGACAAAAATCCAGTCCCATCGAATGCTGCAGGGAATATTGAGAGAGGTGATTCTAGCGCTGCCACCAGAGTTTAAGGAGGCTTTAGAACGGGACTCTGGAGAGGACTGGCAACCTTTCCCCCCTCTCTCCATCCTTGCAGCAGCAAAGCAACCAGAAACCAACGGAGGAATACTGTCCTTCAGGATATCTCAACCTCAAATGCCACCAAGAGTGCCCTGTACACAGTCAGTGTGAAGGTGTCCCATCAGAACTCTCTGGCCAGGGTGAAGGAGTCGAGGTGGTCGGATCTGTTGGCACCGGGCTCTTCCCCACGAGGTAGCTGGAGGTCCCTGTACAAACCCCCTGTAGAGAAGCGCACAGCTGATCTGCAGTGGAGGATCGTGCATGCGGCTTAAAACTCTTGTAAAAACCAGACTGAAAATTGAATTCACATACGCAACAATGACAGATAAGCTGCAAGACTTCAGTAAAGTTTGGGGACAGGGGGAAATTTTATGCTGTGTGGAAAACGATCTGTTAATTTTAACCTTTTAACAGAAGTTTTATGAGGACATGCACAGTATATAGAGTTGCAAAGGCATCTTATTTTACCCCTTGTAGTTACTTATTTATTCACCTATCTTATTTATTTTTTAACCATTTCCTGTCTTATGGGTGTTTTTATGTTATGTACCATCACAAAATCAAACCATCATAGATTCTATTTTGTGACAATTTATTTATTGACGTTTATGTCCACTATATATTTTTTCATCTTATTTAACTCAGCGTACTCATGTGAAAATGTAAAACTTTTTATTATATGGATGTGTATGTGTGCATATATAGGTACATGTACAGTCGTGACCAAAAGTTTTGGGAATTACATAAATATTGGAAATTGAAAAAGTTGCTGCTTAAGTTTTTATAATAGCAATTTGCATATACTCCAGAATGTTATGAAGAGTGATCAGATGAATTGCATAGTCCTTCTTTGCCATGAAAATTAACTTAATCCCGAAAAAAAAAAACTTTCCACTGCATTTCATTGCTGTCATTAAAGGACCTGCTGAGATCATTTCAGTAATCGTCTTGTTAACTCAGGTGAGAATGTTGACGAGCACAAGGCTGGAGATCATTATGTCAGGCTGATTGGGTTAGAATGGCAGACTTGACATGTTAAAAGGAGGGTGATGCTTGAAATCATTGTTCTTTCATTGTTAACCATGGTGACCTGCAAAGAAACGCGTGCAGCCATCATTGCGCTGCATAAAAATGACTTCACAGGCAAGGATATTGTGGCTACTAAGATTGCACCTAAATCAACAATTTATATGATCATCAAGAACTTCAAGGAAAGAGGTTCAATTCCTGTTAAGAAGGCTTCAGGGCGTCCAAGAAAGTCCAGCAAGCACCAGGATCGTCTCCCAAAGAGGATTCAGCTGCGGGATCGGAGTGCCACCAGTGCAGAGCTGCTCAGGAATGGCAGCAGGCAGGTGTGAGCGCATCTGCACGCACAGTGAGGCCAAGACTTTTGGAAGATGGCCTGGTGTCAAGAAGGGCAGCAAAGAAGCCACTTCTCTCCAAAAAAAACATCAGGGACAGATTGATCTTCTGCAAAAAGTATAACGAATGGACTGCTGAGGACTGGGGCAAAGTCATATTCTCGGATGAAGCCTCTTTCCGATTGTTTGGGGCATCTGGAAAAAGGCTTGTCCGGAGAAGAAAAGGTGAGCGCCACCATCAGTCCTGTGTCATGCCAACAGTAAAGCATCCTGAGACCATTCATGTGTGGGGTTGCTTCTCATCCAAGGGAGTGGGCTCACTTACAATTTGTCCCCAAAACACAGCCATGAATAAAGAATGGTACCAAAACACCCTCCAACAGCAACTTCTTCCAACAATCCAACAACAGTTTGGTGAAGAACAATGCATTTTCCAGCACGATGGAGCACCGTGCCATAAGGCAAAAGTGATAACTAAGTGGCTCGGGGACCAAAAACGTTGAAATTTTGGGTCCATGGCCTGGAAACTCCCCAGATCTTAATCCCATTGAGAACTTGTGGTCAGTCCTCAAGAGGCAGGTGGACGAACAACAACCCACTAATTCTGACAAACTCCAAGAAGTGATTATGAAAGAATGGGTTGCTATCAGTCAGGATTTGGCCCAGAAGTTGATTGAGAGCAGCCCAGTCGAATTGCAGAGGTCCTGAAAAAGAAGCGCCAACACTGCAAATACTGACTCTTTGCATAAATGTCATGTAATTGTTGATAAAAGCCTTTGAAACGTATGAAGTGCTTGTAATTATATTTCAACTGAAACAAAGATCTAAAAGCAGTTTAGCAGCAAACTTTGTGAAAACTAATATTTGTGTCATTCTCAAAACTTTTGGCCACGACTTTATATGTATGTATATGTTTATACGTGTGTGTGTGTGTTTATATATATATATATACGCTGCTTATCTAAATATCTAAATATCTAATCCACTTAATTCCTTCATGTGTCCCAATAAGATAGAAATGCTATGAATGTTTCAAAATTAAAGACACCTAAATGTCTCTCTCTCTCTCTCTCTCTCTCTCTATTCCAGATTCCTCTGGGTCCCTGAAGTGCTGGTACGTGTCGGGCTGGCAGCGTTTGTGGTGGGTGAATGAAAACATAGAGAAAGAAAAAGCTGTCAAAGTAAACAAAGAAGAGTCAGGAGAAGTGGTAGAGAGACAGACCCTCTGTCTGTCCGTCTCTCCCTCCCGTGAAAACGCAGTGACCGGTGGCTCTGATTCAGCCATCCACCTGTACGATCTGACCACACTGCAGACAACGCAGATCTGCACGGCCAGGTACAACATGAACACCCAGACCACCGACACACATTTAACATTCATCCATAGTTGCCAGTTCCACTTATAATCCGCAAATTTGGGCTTCTTTATCTTTGAAGTCCATTTTTTTCGGGGCTTATTTCAAAAATATGGTTGCTTGTCTGACAAGCGACTTTTTAAAATGTAGGGTCTCTTTTCCCCTAAATTTATTGATTGACACTGTCTTCTGCACTAATTAGCATTGTAAGGCCCTTCCACACAGTCTCCTAGAGATTCCCGTTCCAGTATAAATGCCCTGTTGGGATTATTCTGTGCTGGGTGATGAAGGTCTGGTTGCTTATTCGTCTCATGCGTTCACCCTGTTTGCCTTCGTTTGTCTTTGTCCTGTTTGTGACGCCCCGTTGTCTTAACTTTCCTCCTCAGCCAATTGAGGACGGTGATGGACGGACACTGCTCTCGCATCTTCGCCGTGATGTTTCATCCCAAGAAAGAGGAAGAGTTCATTTCAGGAGGCTGGGACAACACCGTACAAGTGAGTGAGAGTTTCCAGCTCTCGTATTATAATAGCACAAATCGATTAATTTAATTGTGTGTAATTCATAATATAATCTCATTTTGTGTGTGTGTGTGTGTGTGTGTGTTGTCAGTTCTGGGACACTAGACAGTCAAATGCAGTCAGGTACAGTATTTCTATTCATTTTAATATACGTTATTGAAGTCATTATAAAATATAAATTAAACGACATAGTGATTGTCGCTGCACAATATGTGATAAAACGCCTGATAAAAGGACTTGAGGTGGGAGTGTTTTCATAATGAATGTGATGGAATAATGGGGTTTCTGCAAGGAGCACGTTGTAAAAGAGCTAAATAAAGTGTTTTAGTTTCACTGTTCCTCAGAATGCTCTACGGCCCCCATGTGTGTGGCGAAGCCCTTCACATTGACCCGGTAACCAATCAGATCCTGTCTGGTTCCTGGAGGAAAGACGACCACCTGGAGGTACAGTACAACCCATATGCCATCGATCAGAGGAACAATGACTCGTAGAATGTCAAGGTTTCATTCAATTAAACATGCCTCCTTTATAAAAAATTAAAATGATAAATAACGCATGATTAACAATCAAGAATAAAATGTTTATTTCATTGTGACTCTTGGAATGTTTGATTTTTAATATAACTATTTTTAAAAATCTCTCTATTTATAAAATGCATTCTTCATTCAATTCAGGTGTGGGATTACAGTTCAGGGAAGAAAGTGACCAGCGTTCCTCCAGACCCACAAGGTGACAGCCTGGTGAGCAGAAACACAAGCACACACACACACACACACACACACACACACACACATTACGACTGACTTGGTATTCCTCTCATTACCTAATCACAGATCTACACGTGCCAGTGGTTGGGTCGGGATCATATAATAGCAGGCGGATGTCAGAGTAACGCAGTGAGAATCATTGATCGCCACAGTCTACAGGTGTGTGTGTGTGTTATCCCAGATTAAGTTATGATATTAATTAATAACATTAATAATAATAATAATAATCCTCTAAGTATGTATTTGAACAGAGGTACATTGCTTATTTTAAGTCACTCACGCCTGACTATATTGATCGATTTCCCTCCCCCCCCTCAGGTGACGTCACGGTTGTTTGACTTGCCCTCTCCTGTGTTCAGTGTTGCCATCTGTCCGTCTGAAGGGGGTCCAAAGCTCGTAGCAGCCAGCTGTGGAGAGCAAGTGTTCATACTGGTCATTGATCAGTAATTTTGTAAAAAAAAAAATTTGAAGTAGCGCCACCGATTGGCATCGCTGCCATCGAACTGTGATCGGCCCTTTGGCCTTCAATGCAGACATGCTCACTGATGACCAATAAGTTTCATGCCCACCTCTTCAGCTCGCCATCATGGCCGCTGCACACTGATCCCGACCCACATTTGTACACCCCCACTTTCTTTTCTCATTATTTCCTTTCCATTTTTTAAGAAAATCCTCCTTTTTGGGCCTCGTGTGGAGGAATGTCACGGGCTCTCCTGTGATGAGCGTGTTCCCCAAGTTCATTCAGCACTACAGCCTCCGAAACATTAAACATGAAACTGTTGATGAGCTCGCAACTGCTGCCTCGGTTTCATGCCCACTCATTCAGCCTGCTGCTCCACAGGTCACCAGCTTCGTGCCATCATGCCCGCCGGGCACCGCTCCTGACACACTTTCTCTTCACATTATTTCTTACCCTTTCCTTTCCCTTATTTCCCGCCAAAGTTTTTTTTTTTCATTTAATAAAATATCTCCGTTTGGTGAAGACCTCACCTCGTTTCCGTGTGTACGTGGCGCTCAGGAGGTCAAACTCGAATAAGTGGGTAAAACAGTGAGGGAAATGGCCAACATACAGTACAGTATCTTACAAAAGTAAGTACACCCCTCACATTTCAACAACCACCTTATTAAATGCTATAGAAATGATAATTAGATCAAGTTTAGAGTCGTCAGTGTGCAGTTTGTATATCCGTACAGATTTACTGTCCTCTACATACAGACTTTATTGTCTAAAAAACCGCCAATGAAAATGAGTGAAATAAGCGAACATGTCGAAACTGTGTCCAAAGTGTCGGTGTTCTGTGTGACCAAAGTGTCGGTGTTCTGTGTGAGCAGCGTCGTTATCTAGCACGGTCTTAATCCCCCTGGGCCCGGACTTCACCAAGAGCTGCACATGTTGTTGCTGGGATTCAATAGCGTTCAGGTCATGTGACTTTGTCTGGTTAAAGATCTACAGCTGTTATAACTTAGGGTGTACACATTTTTGTTTCCAGTTATTATTTTGACACTAAAGGCTGTATGTTGAGTTATTGTTAGAGGACAATAATTCTACACAAGCTGACTCTAAAATACATCCAAGTTTCATTTCTATTGTCTTGTCCTTTGGGAAGATATACTGTACTAAAACGACTGCTGAAATTAAAGGGGTGCACTTACTTTTGCGAGTGGCTGTAATTAATTTTCCCATGCATTTTTCAATTTGATTGAATTCTTCCTCAAAAAAGCCATTAATTGCTTCCTTCACTGATCAGAAAACCTTTTTTTTTTAATTGTCTTTTATTGAACAAAACTGAAACTAAATATACATTCATAATAGTATCAATAAGTTTTAATAAACGCGTATCAAAACAGAGCACACAAGAAAGAAACAGCGAAAAAACACAAATACAATAAACAAGAAAGTAAATAAATAAAATAGATGAGTAAATACAAATAAAAATACACTTGGATCTCTTTATTCCTCTTCTAATAAACTAAGGTCTCTCATTATTTCAGCAAATTTCTTGTTGTTTTTTTTGTTTGTTTTTTTTCGCTCCAAAGATGGAAAATAAGATCTAGTTTTCATACGTTTGCCTAAAATCAGGCATTAATTATATTAATGTAAAACGCATTCTTATTATTATCAGCAGTATTCCAAACCTAAGGTTTTCTATCAAAAGCGGACAGTGGATGTATCTTTGGCAACAAGCTCCCAGCTCCCGTCATTAAGTGATGAACTGACCAGACACCTTTTTCAAGCCAATCAAGAATGCATAAAGAGATTTATATCTACAGTAAATAGAATAAATCTATTGTTCCATATTGAGGTTTGGTGCAGAGTGAAGTTATGATTGTATAATAATTTCCATATTAACTAAACCTGTTGGTGAAATGTAGATAATTTAATTGGTAGTCGCAGGAAACAGTGAAATCACATCTTAATAGAAAATCCATTTTTGAAAATAAACCTTTAGGAACAGAAAACCAACATTTATTTTCATTTGTTACAAAATGTTTTTTTCATTTTTAACATACCATTTATTCAAGAAAAGTCAACGGACTGTAATCCACCATTTTCAGAATCTTCCTAATATAATGCACATGTTATTTCCATATGAAGTTGGAATTGATCTGGTTGATTATCTCAATGGCTCTATTAGAAAACTAGACAGACTTTCCATTTTAGTTAAATAAATCCTAACAGAAATGGAGAAATCTCTCTGTAACCATACCTCAAGTCTATTTTTACACTCATTCTCATCTGTCCAAGAGATTTTGTTTTTCCATCCTGATCTCATCTTTAGAAATGTGTACGCCTAAATATTTAACATTTGTAGTAATATTATATGCAGTTTTAAGATGATGCCTGTGTGGTAATAGTTTTACATTTTTTAATATTACGTTTTAAGGCTGACAATTTGGAAAAATAATACATATTAATTAATTATTATCAATTGCTTTAGGGATCTGATCAAATATTTTTTAAATAATGTTAACCGAGTAATCACAATTTCCTGACCAAACGCATTCATTCTATTTTTTTACATTTTTAATAAAGAGGGCCAACATCTCTGTGGTCAAACTGAATAGTGAAGGTGAGATTGGGCAGCCTTGTGTAACTCCTCTTTTAATATCAGATCTGGGTGAAATACCTGTTGGTAGGGCAACTGAGTTATTGTTTTGGTGTAAAATAACTGAATAAACTTCCAAAAACTCTCACCAAACCCATACTTTTGCAAACATTTACAAATAAAGGAGTCCTCTAACATATCAAAGGCTTTATATCGATTTTAAATAACCCCATCATACTCAATTTCTTAATTATATTCTAGTGAGTCCAAAACCAGCCGAATACTATTTTGTACAGATCGGCCTCTAATGAATCCATTTTCCCCAATGGTTTTTTAAAAACATGATTTTAAGCGATTGTTTTATATATATATATATATATATATATAAAGAGTTAATAATTTATACATAATATCTGTTAAATAAAGTTTTAGGTTAATTTATCTAACCATCTAACATCCTTTACCGTTTTGGGATTAGCCCTTGTCTCATCGAGTTACACAAAACTGGATTTCTAATCACTTCCTGAAAAGCTGCAAAAAGAAATTTTCTTAACAAATCCCAATAATGGCCATAAGAGTTAGACGTAATACCGTCTGGGCCATACATAACAGCAGAATCAAGCTCTTCAATTGGTATTTCTGCATAACATATCAGTTTGAACTGTTCATCTATTTGAGGAATAGAGTCGCTGCGTTTTTCAGAGAGGATCAGGATCTAATATTAATGAGGAAGACGAGTATACATCTCGATAAAAGCTAGCTGTTTTTGAGCTATTAATTGTGTATCTGAACACTCCGCTCCATCAATGATTAAGGTTTTAATAGATTTTATTTCTTGACGTATTTTTTCTAATCTGCAGAAATAAGCTGTATTTTTTTCTCCTTCTTCCATCCATTTAGCTCTTAATCTAATATATATATAAGAATATATAAGAATTGCCAAAGTGTTATAATATATAACACTTTGGCAATTCTTATATAGACTTCATCCAAAAATAAAAACCTTCACCTTATGTTAAATTTATTTTGTTAGAATATTCAGTTATTCCTCTAATAATGGAGGCCTGTTCTGTGATATGATTGTTGTTTACCTTTTTACTATAAGAGGTAGATGACCAAATTATCATCACTGACAATACTATATATATATATATATCCCTGGATCTATATATATATATAATTAGATATGGATAAAAACTGGATATTGTTTCATATTAGACAAATTATGAGAAATTAACCAAAAATCAATTCAGGACTTGCTAGAGGCATCAGGTTTAAACCTGAAAACTGTCTTTGAAAAGGGTTTGATTCACGGGATCTATTAAACCCAGTTTATTCCGAAAGTGTAATAGTAATGAATTATAATGACGTACATCATATTTAGTTGGTGATCCATCGATAAAAGATCTTGAGTCAATAAGTTTCCCAGTAAAATTGTTAAATAGAAAAGCACCACCTCCTGAATGCCAGGAGCAAATAAAATAGGTTCACCCTGATTAGACCAAATGGATACTCCAATGGAGAGGCTAAAGAAATTATACTTCATGTGTCCAGCAGTGTCATGGCAGGAACGTTATCCACTGTGACATTGACTGTGAGTGACTGTGGCTGAAACAGTTTGTTTGATTGCATCCTGCTCGCCAGATCGTCTTTGCCTGTGATAGCAAGTGGTCAAGTTATGTAGTCAGGGTTTGTCTGTGATGGACTAAACCAGGGATGTCAGGCAGCCATGGACAGCCTCCTCAGGATACAGTGCCTACAGAATCTGGTCCAGAGCCAGCCTTTCAGCCTCTGCGGCAGGCATCAATCACTTCAGCTAAGGCCAGCACAGAGTGATACACATGAGCCAGTCAAGCAGCGCAAGACCATTAAGTGCTTTATAGGTCAATAGTAGTATTTTTAAATCAAATTTAACATTTACTGAGAACCAACAGAATGTGGATAAGATAGGGGTGATGTGCTCATGATATCTTCTAGTTCTAGAGAGAACTCTGGCTGCTGCATTCTGGATTAACTATGATGAAAAAGAATGGTTACATCTAGACGTACTGTCTGATCAGAAAGCTTAATTCTAGCAACATGCGGTCTTAGTATTTCTTGATGAAGCAATCTGAACAAAACAACGTACAACATGGTTCTCGGTATACAGTGTGGAGATTCAAACACGCCGGGATGCCCACAAGTTTGATCAATATGGTATGAAGGTTTGATGGATAGGGATGAAGAATGGTGAACATTCCAGAGAATCCACAGCCGCTTTCAGAACCGTAACAACATAAGGGCATATGTGGCACGGCATTTGACTTTCAACTCCTGCTTCTGGTTTAAGGCACAGAATGGGAGCAAGGAGGCCCAACCCTCCTCACAAAAAAACATGTACTGTGTCTTACCACTTACCATAGCTGAGGTGAGGACAATTCTAATAATATAGTTGCAAGCAACGATGACGGGCCCAAGCACCTGGCACCATCACCACCCCGGAGTCACCGCACAACCCGTGTGTTATTTGAGTGTATTAAAAAAAACAACGCCACCCAGTGTGTGTGTGAGAGGGTTAGTGTGTGTGAGAGTGAGGGAGAGAGGTGTGTGACATGTGAGAGTGTCAGTCTGTGTGTGACGAGTAAATGTGTGGATGTGAATCTGTGTGTTAACATGAGTGATGTGTGTGTGAGACATGTGACTTGTTAGTGTGTGTGGGTGTGTGACATCACTGAACGTGATGTCACAGAAGGTGTCACTGAATATAATGTCACTCAATATAATGCCACACAGAAAGTTATTAATCATTTTTCAGTGTAAGTTTAAGACATTATCACGGCTGACCCGTTTGAGATATCAAAAATCCCTCCGCAATTTTACATCCTCAATGTCTTTAGATCACATCAGCCCAGTCTGGTAGCGATTGTATAAATTCCCTAGGGGGAGTATATCAAAATCCATCCGGTGCGTTTTTGCGAACGACCCAAAATAACCGCCTTCCTGTTCAGTTGTTCCCAGGACATCCAATGCAAATGTTATTCAGCTCTAAATGTGTACAGAGTTTCGTGTGCCTATGTGAGAGTGTGTATGAGCTATCCAGCTAAATCTCGTGTGGGGGCCCCGGGCCACGAGACTCTCAGGCATCCTAATGGCAGCAGATTCGAACCTGTCTGCCAAGTTTCATGAGTTTTTGAGCATTTTTGAGATTTTTTTGAGAAAACAAATCCTTAGGAAAACAAGAGGGTCCGTGTGCACCTACTGTATAGTGCTTGGGCCCTAATAAATCAACCCTGAGAAGGAAGCTGGAACAGACAATATTCCTGGCAGAGTGCATACAGTATGGAGAGAGAGAGTCTAGAAGAGAAGAAAAGAGAACAGAACAGAAGAGTTAGGTCTGCTCACAGTCACATGTATGAGGTGAATGTACATTTATTTGAACATCCAGTCAGCATCCAACCTTTTGGAGACAAAAGCAATAACTATTTTTTTTCTGCATTGTGCAGTGACAATATATTCCTTATCTTGGCAATATTTCTGAAATGAAAAAAGGCTTGATGATTATGAGCTTCAAATGAAAGGTTGGAATCTACAGTCATGGCCAAAAGTTTTGAGAATTACATAAATATTGGAAATTGGAAAAGTTGCTGCTTACGTTTTTATAATAGCAATTTGCATATACTCCAGAATGTTATGAAGAGTGATCAGATGAATTGCATAGTCCTTCTTTGCCATGAAAATTAACTTAATCCCGAAAACAAAACTTTCCACTGCATTTCATTGCTGTCACTAAAGACCTGCTGAGATCATTTCAGTAATCGTCTTGTTAACTCAGGTGAGAATGTTGACGAGCACAAGGCTGGAGATCATTATGTCAGGCTGATTGGGTTAGAATGGCAGACTAGACATTTTAAAAGGAGGGTGATGCTTGAAATCATTGTTCTTTCATTGTTAACCATGGTGACCTGCAAAGAAACGCATGCAGCCATCATTGCGTTGCATAAAAATGGCTTCACAGGCAAGGATATTGTGGCTACTAAGATTGCACCTAAATCATCAATTTATAGGATTATCAAGAACTTCAAGGAAAGAGGTCCAATTCTTGTTAAGAAGGCTTCAGGGCGTCCAAGAAAGTCCAGCAAGCGCCAGGATCGTCTCCTAAAGAGGATTCAGCTGCGGGATCGCAAAAAGTATTGTGAATGGACTGCTGAGGACTGGGGCAAAGTCATATTCTCGGATGAAGCCTCTTTCCGATTGTTTGGGGCATCTGGAGAAAGGCTTGTCCGGAGAAGAAAAGGTGAGCGCTACCATCGGTCCTGTGTCATGCCAACAGTAAAGCATCCTGAGACCATTCATGTGTGGGGTTGCTTCTCATCCAAGGGAGTGGGCTCACTTACAATTTGTCCCCAAAACACAGCCATGAATAAAGAATGGTATCAAAACACCCTCCAACAGCAACTTCTTCCAACAATCCAACAACAGTTTGGTGAAGAACAATGCATTTTCCAGCATGATGGAGCACCATGCCATAAGGCAAAAGTGATAACTAAGTGGCTCGGGGACCAAAACGTTGAAAATTTGGGTCCATGGCCTGGAAACTCCCCAGATCTTAATCCCATTGAGAACTTGTGGTCAATCCTCAAGAGGCGGGTGGACAAACAAAAAGCCACTAATTCTGACAAACTCCAAGAAGTGATTATGAAAGAATGGGTTGCTATCAGTCAGGATTTGGCCCAGAAGTTGATTGAGAGCAGCCCAGTCGAATTGCAGAGGTCCTGAAAAAGAAGGGCCAACACTGCAAATACTGACTCTTTGCATAAATGTCATGTAATTGTCGATAAAAGCCTTTGAAACGTATGAAGTGCTTGTAATTATATTTCAGCACATCACAGAAACAACTGAAACAAAGATCTAAAAGCAGTTTAGCAGCAAACTTTGTGAAAACTAATATTTGTGTCATTCTCAAAACTTTTGGCCACGACTGCATAACCACACCAAGGTCTTTTAAAAAACTATTAGTTTTTCATATGCAGCAGTATTAAGCTCTCGTCTGGCTTTGCTGAGACATATAACTGTGTGTCATCAGCATAACATTGGAAGATAATATTGTGCTAACCATGCAATGGGCCTAAAACCGAACCTTGTGGAACACAAAACTTCATTTAAGATCATGCAGAATTGTCACCATTTAAACCCACATAATGATCAGTCAAATATGTCAAATACGATCTGAGCAAGGAGAGGTCTGTTCCCGACCATTTCCTTAATTTCTACTTCATTTTCTAAACTGGGAAGGAGAATACTATAATCAATGGTGTCAAAAGCTGCATTAAAGAGACGCAACACTTATCAGAGGTCAGTAGGAGGTTATTTACCAGTTTCTGTGCTATGATGAGTTATTCCTCATCTGACCATAGCTGCCGTGCTACTTCTCTTTTTAAAATCTTGAAAACAATGAGGAGGTTTGATATCAGCTTATAGTTGGACAGCTGATAGGGATCAACGTTTCCTAATTAGGGTTTAATAACGGCTAATTTAAACAATTTAGGAACATCACTAACGGCTTAGTGGTCATTTGGCACAGTCACCGGGTTCGATTGCCGCCCCGTGTGCATGGAATTTGCATGTTCTCCCTGTGCTTGGTGGGTTTCCTCTGCGTAATCCGGTTTCCTCCCACAGTCCAAACACGTGCAGATTAGGCTAATTAGTGTTCCCAATTTGCCCGTTGTATGTGTGAATGTGTGTGTGTCTTCAGGGATAGGCTCCTGGCTCCCCACAACCCTGTATACACGAGAAAGTGGTATAGACGATGAGTGAGTGAGAAACACGCCCATTGCTGAGTGATCATTTAAGTGAGATTTTTAAAAGGGGTTTAGTTATTTCTGGCATTATTTGTTTAAGAAAATCTGTAGGTGAAGGATCTAGGACACAATTAAATGATTTTGCAGAAGGGATTAGTGAAATTACAGTAGTTCAATCTGATGACGGGGAGTAAAATCTTCTAGGTGCTGATCGGATATAATTAGCTTATCTCCTACATCAATTGTCTGAATATTTTTGCCTGATGTTTACAATTTTGTCCTCACTACTGCATGGAAATGGTGTCCAGGTTTATTTTTATTAAATAAAATACTCATTATTAATAAATATTAATACATACTTATTAAATAAGTATATCAAAGCTGATAACTTTGGGAGATTATTCATTTTAAAACATTAAATTTGTGTCCGTGTTTTTATTTTATGGTCAGATTATTATTATAAATAACAGCAACGCCTCCTCCTCCTCCTCCTCCTCCTCTAGCAGTTAGAGAATGCTGATAGTAGCTGTAACCAGGAGGACTAGTTTACTCTTTAATCCACTTATCTATTAAAAACAGTATGTTAAACTCCTGGCCATGTTAGTTTCATTAACAATAAGTGCTGTAGATGCGAGAGATGTCATATTGAACAGTTCTAGCTTCAGATCAGATCTGTGTATTCAGTGTGCTCCAATTCCACACTGATTAGAACAGGCACGATCTCAATCTGGTTCTCCAAAATAAAAATACAAAAAGAAAAGATTTTGTAAAGGGTTTTTTTGTTTGTTTATTTGATTGTTTTTTTTATTAAATGATAATCAATACTGAAGTCACTAATAGAAACTGACCATTTAGTTGTGATAAAATGCAGATGAAAAAGAAAAGGATTAGGAAGGTCGGTGTGGGGGGACAAATATGCTAGAAAAATGACAGAATATTGAACATTCTGCGTGTGTGTGTGTGTCACTATATAACACTGGTATCCATTCAGTTGAGAAATAGGGAGGTGGATGTTTGAACATTGATTCGTCCAGCCCTTTATAGATGAACGTTAAACTTTAACTTGCACCAGGGACAGTCTGAAAAGTGACGAGTTTAACAGTCCAAAACTGTTAGCAACATGAAAAATAACTAACAATAGCACACATTGAGAAGGTGCTCACGGGATTATGCACTCCTTGTAGAAATGCGTTTGCAGTATGTGTTTACACGTATGCATTTAATTTCGATTAGATGTGGTTAAAAGAATAGTACTCCATGAATTCCTGAAGGTTCTCTATTTTCCTACCGCATCAGATGGTCTCTAAAAATGTCATATCCCGGGGCGTTTACGTAACAGTTCTGTATTTAGAGGGAGGGTAGAGGGCCGTTAGGAAACACCGATCCATGAGCTTTAACGGGTTGGAGAGAAAACCATCAGATACTTTAAATAAACTTTTAATACACATCACATCTTTGAAGAAGAGGAAAAGATCAGCACTGCAGCTTGACCTCAAGTCAAATAGCAAAGCTGAAAAAGCAGAAGTTTTAAAAGGACACGTACAGAGCATGCAAACATGGACAAGAAGGAAGAGGACATGAGCTACGAAGAAGCCATAAGCAAGTCAGCCTGTGCATTCTATCGCTTTCCTCTGATTGAGGTGCGAGGGGTGCCTCTCATGAGCATAATCGCTCAAAACTGGAGCTCCATCTGGGCTTTCTGTCCAGATCCATCCGATTTGCTCATCGCTACCTACCCTAAAGCAGGTAAAAAAAAAAAAAAAAAACACTGCGTCATCACACATTCCGACAATCTCCGCTCGTCTGTACTGTATATAAAATGCACTGCTTGAAAAAATGAATTCAGGAATTAGTTATCATTTTGTTTGGAATACAACGTGCATGATCTCTAAAGGATAAAGAATTATAATGGTATTTAGTTTAGTTTAGAGATCATGTGCGTCACATTTTACCACAATGTCCTTATTAGTATTTAATTATGTAACATATAGTATTTAGTGCTATATAGTCTTATAATTCACACGATCTCCGAAAAAAATAAAGGGTTACAATACTGTGCCACTACATTTCAGCATTTGGCAGACGTTCTTATCCAGAGTGACTTGGTGGTGGTGGTGGTGGTGGTGGTGTGGTTTGAACCTGGGACCTTCTGGGCCGTAGCCCAATTAGATTAGATATTTAGATTAGATTAGATTCGACTTTATTGTCATTATTCACCGAGCCAATGAAATGCACATAGCATTCAAAAGTGGCCTATTTCCAATAAATTACAGTGTGTTATAACAAACACAGGTCATGTTATATGTAGTGATTCGCAGAATAACTGAGCAACATTGTGCAGTGAACGTGCTATAACAACCTGGAGGTGCAGTAGGTTATAAAGTATAATGCAGTATAATACTAATATACAGTATAACGTTGTGAATATTGTGCAGTGGATAGACGCTCAAAAGAAGTAACATGATATACTGTACATATGTATATGAGGCCTGAGTGATATAGTATAGAATACTATAGTATAAATACAGGTAGAATATGCAGTAGTGCCGTATATACAGTATACAGAAGTTATGGATGGTGCAAAGGTGCATAGTGAATGAAGCAGTGCGCTATAGACAGAAAGTGACAGGGATGTATTAGTTATCAGGAAAGAAGAGTTCAGGGACCAGGTGAGGTCCTCAGAGATCTGGACTCTTAAAGCTGGGTACACGCTCAACAACAGCTCTGTTCATGTCAAATCAGCTCGTCTGAAATCCACAATGACCTCCTTCCTTTTCTTGGTGTTGACTTCCATATATTATAATGTTCGATACTGATAAAGACATGGTGGTGTAATTTCCTCAAAATATCAGAAGAATTATCTTTTAATTCAACAAATATCATTGTACAGGAATATGTTTTTTTTTTTTTTTAATGGTTAATTTGCAATGAAACTTTTTCGGTTTGCAAATCTCAAATATCCAGTTGTTAAACTGTACACACTGTACATACTGTCACTGTTCATATTATAGAGCATATGCATATATATGTATATTAGCCACCAAGTTCTGTTTGCTACGTTCTGTTTCAAATGATGTGTATCAATATTTAACCTGAAGGTTAACGATTTGTTTCAAAGGTCAGCAACATGTGTGTACATACTGTATATATTCATCATAAAGCTCCAGAGTGGGTGTGTGTTTGGGCATTGGAAAAGGTAGACATATTTCTTTTCTTTCCTAGTTATATTTCTATATTTCCATATATTTCCTATATATCCTAGTGTTGTATTTCTGATATGTAACATATAGTTCACAAAAATTGATCCAGCTCCATTTCTTAGAGGATCACAGCATATCAGGGATTCATCCTGCACAAGTTCCTGATCTTTGAAATGAGTTCTTAGCCTTTGACTTAAACAATGATCAACATCATTTCAAATAGAACTTGGCGGCTGATATGGATCAGTTCTCTTCATTTTGCTCCAAATGTGAGCCGTGACAATGTTTCCAGTTTCCTCCTATGTGTAGTTTGTTTCTAAGTCTAATCTGAGGTGCTGTTTGTTAATTGGTGATTTCTGAGGCTAATAACTCTAAATGAACTTCCCTCCTCTCCCAATGTTTGGTCTTACTTTCCTGGGAATGTCTACATAAGAGCCAGTTCCATCATCATGGTGCTTGAAGGGTTTTACAAATACACCTGACACAATAATGTTCTTGTAAGAACTGTACCAGAACAGCTGACTTGAAATAACAACTGACTGTTGTTATTTTATTTTGTTGCTGTTGTTGTTGTCGTTACTCAATTACATAATGCCATATGTGTTATTTCATAGTTGTAAAAAAAAAAAAAAAAAAAATCCAGTATTGTTCTTCAATAGTGCAATGGTGTGTCCAAACATATAAGACACACACAAGTCACATTGAATGAAATAATAAAAATAGAGTGGAACCTCGGATTGTGAGTAACCCGGTTTGGAAGCGTTCCGCAAGATGAGCAAAGATTTTTAATACATTTTGACTCGGAAAAAAAAAGCGGGTCTCGGTTTACGAATACTAAGTATCATGTATCACGCATGCACGTCTTGTTTTGATGCCGAGCGTCACGTGATCACAACCGAACCAACGTTTTTTTTCTCTCTCTTACGCTGCGGAATTGCGGATAATCGTCTCCCCTGTTGGGTCTTAGTGCTCGCCTCTTACTGATATAATCAACTTCCGTGGGCGTGTGTACTGTTTACTATAACACTGTGACCACATGGTGTGCGTAAAACATATTTTATTTTGTGTTTGTACGCGTGTGTGCCTGAAAGTCATCATTTGTGTAAAGCAAAGGCAAGTCTGTGTGTGCGCGCACGTCAGTGGACAGCGTGCTCCTTCTCTCCTCCTCTCGCCTTCACACAAACACACACTCTTAATGGACACACTGCTCTGTCACGATTCTTTTCAAAGGTAAAGTGCAGATTAATTTGTTTTATTTTTACTTTACAGCAGTGATCCCATTAGTGTGCGCTCACTCAAGTGTCATTAGCGATGTTCCTTGTTAATTTTTCAGATAAAACAGTTTCCGTTAATATGTGTGTGTGTGTGTGTGTGTGTGTGTGTGTGTGTGTGCATGTGTGTATGAAACTGTTTAAGTGTTTGTTACTGTGTAAGACAAAAAGAGGGAGAGGGGAGGGTCTCATCCTCCTCTCCTCTTACTTTAGCTTCACACACACAGACACAGACACACTAACACAGCACCTGCTCGCACAAACACAGCGCATAAACATTAACGGAAACACTTATCTGTTGAGATTTATTTTTACCTTTTTCAAAGGTAAAGTGCAGATTAATTTGTTTTATTTTTACTTTATATTTTGTATTAATTATTTTTATGTATTTATTTTGTTTGGGCTGCAGAACGAATAATTTGAGTTTCCATTATTTGTTATGGGGAAATTTGATGTATTTGTATGATGTAAGAGTGTTTTGATATACAAGCCCGCTTCCGGAACAAATTCTGCTCACAATCCAAGGATCCACTGTACTTGAAAGAAAATTTTCATAAATAATAGAACAAACTAGCATAATTACAAACCTAAATATTGCCTTTAATACTTGGAGGTAAATGCACTGTGCAAAAAATAAAGGGAACACTAAAATAACACATCTGTTTTCATATTTGAATTGATTTATTTTATTGAATTTATTAACTCATGGAGGTCTGGATTTGGAGTCACACTCAAATATGAAGTGGAAAAAACACACTACAGGCTGATCCAACTTTGGTGTAATGTCCTTAAAAACAAGTCAAAATGAGGCTCAGCAGTGTGTGTGGCCTCCATGTGCCTGTATGACCGCCCTACAACGCCTGGGCAAACTCCTGATGAGGTGGCGGATGGTCTCCTGAGGGATCTCCTCCCAGACCTGGACTAAAGCATCCGCCAACTCCTGAACAATCTGTGGTCCAACGTGGCGTTGGTGGATGGACCGAAACATCATGTCCCAGATGTGCTCAATTGGATTCAGGTCTCGGGAAAGGGGCGGGCCAGTCCATAGCATCAATGCCTTCGTCATGCTGGAACTGCTGACACACTCCAGCCACATGAGGTCTAGCATTGTCCTGCATTAGGAGGAACCAAGGCCAACCGCACCGGCATATGGTCTCACAAGGGGTCTGAGGATCTCATCTCGGTACCTAATGGCAGTCAGGCTACCTTTGGCGAGCACATGGAGGGCTGTGCGGCCCTCCAAAGAAATGCCACCCCACACCATTACTGACCCACTGCCAAACCGGTCATGCTGGAGGATGTTGCAGGCAGCAAAACGTTCTGCAGGGTGTCTCCAGACTCTGTCACGTCTGTCACAAGTGCTCAGTGTGAATCTGCTTTCATCTGTGAAGAGCATAGGGTGCCAGTGGCGAATTTGCCAATTTTTCTCTGGAAAATGCCAAACGTCCTGCACGGTGTTGGGCTGTAAACACAACTCCCACCTGTGGACGCGGGCCCTCATACCACCCTCATGGAGTCTGATTCTGACTGTTTGAACAGACGCCTGCACATTTGTGGCCTGCTGGAGGTCATTTTGCAGGGGTCTGGCAGTGCTCCTCCTGTTCCTCCAGGAGGAAATCAGGTTACTGACATGGCCAGTGAAGAACATTCCATTTCTTTGTGGGTTGTAGACTCCGTCTCATGCTACCAGCATTCAAAAGTGACCTTTATTGGGGGTATTGCTAATTTGGGTGTCTTGCTAATTGCCTATAATTTCCACCTGTTATCTATTCCATTTGCAGAACAGCATGTGAAATTGATTGTCAACCAGCGTTGCTTCCTAAGTGGGCAGTTTGATTTCACAGACGTGTGATTGACGTGTGAGTTACATTATGTTGTTGAAGTGTTCCCTTTATTTTTTTGAGCAGTGTACTTTGCAATCCAGGAACTTCTGAAGCCTTAAAACCATTTCCTCCCTCGGGATACTTTGGCAGGCCATTACTGCAGCTGGCTTCAGCAGTTGCTTGTTTGTGGGTTCAGTTCTGTCTTTCTGTCTTTCGTTTTGTGAAAAGCTCTACTGGGTTGAAATCAGGTTACTGACTTGGCCAGTGAAGAACATTCCATTTCTTTGCCTTGGGTAGCTTTCACTATATGTTTTTCATCTGCAATATAAAACGGTATCCTATTAGTTTTGCAGAAATGGGCTGAATCTGAGCAGGGAAACTGCCGTAAACAATTCAGAGTTTATCCCGCTGCTTTTATCAGCAGTCAGGTTTCAGTAAACACCAGTGACCCAGTTCCATTGGCAGCCATACACACTTATGCCATAGCACTGCCTCCACCACCACCACTCTGAGGACTGGGGCCCCCAGGGCTCTGTGTTCAGTCCCCTTTTGTTCACACTGCTGACTCATGACTGTGTAGCGACACATAGTTCCAACCACATCAACAAGTTTGCTGATGACACAACTGTGGTGGGTCTCATTAGCAAGAAAGACGAGTCAGCAAACAGAGGGGAAGAGCAGAGGCTAACGGACCGGTGTAAACACACTACCTGTCTCTGAACGTTGCTAAAACAAAAGAAATGATTGCTGACTTCAGGAGGACACAGAGCGACCACTCTCATCTCAACATTAATGGCTCCCCCGTGGAGACCGTCAACAGCACCAAAAAAAACAAGAAAGTCCAACAACTGAGAAGGCTGAGGAAGGCCCAGCTTCCACCACTGATCCTTACCACCTTCTATCTGCATATTTATGACATGTTATTTGCACAAAACTCTTTTCTATCTTCGCTGCTACTTACAAGGAATGTTTACTGTTTCTCCTCCCACTACCTCAACTCATTACCTCATTTACACAAAGTATTGAAATGTGTCATGTTGTCGTGTTGTCACTTTGTCGCTCTTGTTTGCACATTTGCACATGCAGTGTATGTTGTCTTTTTGTACTGAACTGTATATGGTTGAAGTGACAATAAAAGCCTACTTGACTTGGCTTGACCATGTTTAACAGATGATGAGGTGCTTTGGATCATGAGCTGTTCATTTCCATACGTTTCCATACGTTCCATGGTGTTTCCATATGTTTCGGCAAAAGTGCCGAAATATTGGGACTGTGTTTGGCAACTGAAAAAAAAAGTCTCAAAGCTTTGTCAAAGTCTGTCAGTGGTTTCTACACAAGATTATGGTTAAAATGTTTTCATCCATGAATCAGGTACCACATGGGTCCAGGAAATAGTGGATCTACTGCTACATAGCGGAGATGCTGAGATTTGCAAAAGAGCTCCAACTCCTGTACGGATCCCATTTCTGGAGATCACTTCTCCTCGTCCAGTTCCATCAGGTAAAAATAGTTTGCAAACTATTTGCTATCATGAAGCTCATGGTGTAGAACTAATTGTTGTGAGACAGAAAAAATTCAGATACAGTATATAATATGGTCAAATGTACTCAGTATCTGATCACCTGACCGTCACACCCATATGTGGGCCTTCCTGAAATTGTTAAAACAACATATGCTTAGTTCCCTTCACTGGAACTAAGCCTCAAACCCTGTTCTGGTATGATAATTCCCCTGTGCATGCAACTATGCCCATATATGGGTTGCCAAGGCTGATGTTGAATAGCTGAATGACCCTGCACAAAGCCATGACCTCAGTACCATCAAATATCTCACTTGTGGTTGCATGGGCGATTCCCCACAACAGAGATGATCATAACAGCAAGGGTGGGACTATATCTGGAGTCATTCAATTAGCGCATGTGAGTGTGATTGGGCAGGTGTCCACATACATTTGTTTATATAGTATACTGGACCCAAACTTTCCTGATCATTGTGGTGGAAATCCAGCCTTTCCATACATATGTAGTTATTTTAATTGATCCTGGTGTTGAGACAACATGAATCCCGTCCTCTCGTGCTTTATTGGGTGTTTGAAATGAAGTGGAAAGCCTTCAAGGCACTGGCACTTATGCGTCCCCGGGATTCTCTGACGTCTTCCTCAAGAATGGAATCCTGCCGACTACGCCAAGGATTGTGGTGGAGATCGCTGAGTAAGAGCAAAGTAACAAAGGTTTTATTATAACTTCTGCAGAAGTTACACAAACTTCTCTGCTAACATAATCTATGCCTTGTACAATGATGTTCCCCCGTTCAAGGAAATGATTTTCTTTATCTGACGTAGACCACATGTCTTTACCTTATCTTTCAGTGGCAACTACACTCCGTTTCTTTCTATTCTTATGCCGGCCTTGTCATTCTACAATCAAACAGGCAAATCTGAAAGCTTCTACAGTCTGCTTGGCAAAATGAATACATATATCATGCATAATACTTGACGATAATACATCATCTCTCTATTATCATTTACAAATGTCTTGGTCATAACTTGCTGAAATGTCTGTTGGATTCCCAGGGCTGGACCTAATAAAAGCAATGAAACCTCCCAGATTTATAAAGACGCATTTACCCATACAGCTGGTGCCTGAAGGATTCTGGGAAAATAAATGCAAGGTGCGTTTTAATATTGAAGTTCATGTTGCACATGGGGTTGTACTATATGTAGAAATAATTTTAAATATATGTAAAACAATTTTTTTTTTTTTTTTAAGTAAAATATATGTTAAAAGAAATGGACCCAATGAACCAAAACTTTTGCTGGATTTTGCTGTTTTGGTATACGAACAATCAAGCTGGTCGTGCATACAGTACTTCCAGTAGCCGAATGAAACTTGTTTTGATTGGCTACTGGAAATACGCACAACCAGCTTGATTGTTCGGCTTGATGGTTCCGTCAGTGGACAGCCAAGCGAATCGAGGTTTACATTTTATTGTTTTTACATGCAAAAATATGATTATAGTGTTGGAAACTGGTAATATTGGTTATATTTTGGGTGGCTGGAACGGATTATCTGCATTTACATTAGTTCCTATGGAAAAATGCATTTCGCAATACAAAATTTCGCCTTAAGCACTCACCTCTGGGAATGGATTACATTATTGATTGTGACTGGAAACTTGCGTCCTTCGCGTTAACTGTGCTGAAGTGAGTCACACGGCACTATTATGATGCATGTGCCGAACAGTTTCTAACAGTGGCTGACGATTGGGGCATCCAGGACAAGGTGACCACAGTTGGAACTGACAGCGGCCGCAACGTGTTCGCAGCGGCAAAAACGCTTCCCATATATTACAGCGGACCATTACTGCTTGCCTCGCTGATAGTGGATTCGCAGGACACAATGACAAAGTGTCGCAAAATTGTTGGACATTTTAAGCACAGCCCTGCTAATACAGAAGAACTTCATCAACAACAAATTTCACTAGGACAACAGAGAGAACAACTGATACAACTATCGTCACTCGATATGATCACCCGTCTCTTACGGAATGAAGAGGCTGTTAAGACTACTCTGGCCCAACAGAAACACAAGTTAGTCATGCTGACTGCATCTGAGTGGGACAAACTGCACAAGTTGCAGAATCGTCTTGAACCATGCAAGTAAGTTACATTACATTAGTATCATGCTGTGTTATTGTTGTTTATGCATGTCGTCATAGACTGTGAATAAGAGAATATCGTGCCTAAATGCTCTTACTGAATCGTCACGAACTCGTATGACCGGCGGTTCGGGCGGATGTTATTGCCGTGGGCATAAATGGCAGGCATAGGCGCAGAGGGGTTTATCAACATAAAATCTTTAATAGTGCACAAAACAAACAAATAAACAAGACATAGGGCTCCGGACAAACACACACATACCCAGTCTCTTTGAGGATATACTGTCTCTTTAGACACATACAGGCTTCTTTTGACATTTACAGACCCTTTAAGCATTTCAGACCTTTTAAGCATTTCAGACCCTGTAGGACTGATACGAAGGCTTGAGACAGAGCAACCTCAAGAGACCAGAGGCGAGAGGGAGCGCACACACTGGAGGCTAAGGCACATACTGGAGCTTGGGGAAACACGCTAAAGGCCTGGGAAACATACAGGAGTCTCAGGGGATCACACTACAGGCTAAGGAAACACACTGGAAACTAGGGGAGCACACTGAATACAAAACAAAGGGGAAGACAAGCAACACACAGCACAGGACTTAAATAAAACTCAAATAAACCCAAAAGATACACTTGCACATTACACAAATCACAAAACTCATCAGAGCCCAGATAAAAAAACACAAGTAAAACCAAACCAAACCAAACCATTGACAGTATTAATGTTCGACCCAGTTTCCCAGAACAACCAGCTATTCATAACGATACTAATGATGAGCTACCTCGGTTCAGGTGAGCACCCGCATCACCTGACCGAGGTGCCTTCTGGGAAACTGAGTCGACTAACAAAACTACAAAACAAACACAAACATGTGCACATAGTGACCTCTAGAGGTAGTCCCTTACAAGAATTACAACCCTAAAAATATTTTAGATTTTTCATAAAATGTACATGAAAAAAAAAAATTCACCCTTTCAGTAAATCACCCTTTATAACTGATGCTAAATAAATTCACTTACAGTATTTTGCCTAAACTAAATGCACTGAACCTTATTTGCGGTTTGTGTTATCTTCTACTTCAGGTATGTCACTGAACTCCTTCGGGGTGAGGCTTATGTCTCCTGCTCTGTAGTGCTTCCTGCATTCTGCCACCTTCACCATGTAATGAGAGCCTCTGATGAGGATCCAGCCTATGTGGCTAAGTTCAAGACTGCCTTCAGCACGGATCTTGCCGAATGGCAAGCTGAAATGAATGGAGAATGGCTAAAACTAGCTTCAGCACTTGGCCCACGTTTTAAGGACTTGAAGTGCCTATCAAAAGGAGAGAGAGAACGGGTGTGGTCTAGCCTTTCTAGAGGAAGCAGGACTCAGCGCAAAAACTCCACAGCGTTGTGAGCAACACGAGCTAGCTAAGAAGAAGAGAATCCTCCTGCAGAGTTCAGACTCTGATTCAGAGGAAGAAAATCACCATAGCAATGCTTTACTTCGTTACAGAGCCTGAGCCCAGTATTCCAATTGATCAGTGTCCTCTAGAGTGGTGGTCAGCTCATGCCAGAGCCCATGCCACACTGGCTTCCTTAGCTTGCAAATATTTGGCCACCCCTGCAACCACAGTACCATGCGAAAGACTTTTCTCACTGACTGGCACTGTTGTGCAGAATAAAAGGGCATCTTTAAGCTCAGAAAATGTGAACAAGTTAGTCTGTCTTAGTGACAGATTAAAAGAGAAGTAAGACTAGTGTACCATATAGGACGTGCTTATGTTCAATAACAATAATGTCATGTCCATTGCAATTTAGTTGATAGGATTGTGTTCAGTAATAAACAAAATTGTCATGGTCGTTGTTACCTTAGATATTGCTTTATGTTCAGTAATAATTAAAACTGTCATTTGTAACCAATTGTGACATTGTAACCAATGACATTGGTTTGTGTTCAAATTGTCATATTCTGTAACCTAATTCATTGGTTTGTGTTCAGTCACTGATAAAAATGTCATGACCGTATTAGACTAAGTTATAGGCTTGTATTCAATAAATCGTAAAAAATAAATAAATTAATTAAAAAACTGCTGTAAACTGCTGTTTGTAATGTCTGTGTGTATGAGTGATTTAAATGTGATTCATTAGCATAATTAATCACCACACCATATACATATATAGAAGATTTCAATGGCAGACCTGTCAGGAGTGAGTTGCAGTAGCCAGTCTTGAAATAACTAGGGACTGGACAAGCACCTGAGTAGAAATGGGGACGAATTCATCTGATGTTGTAAAGAAGAAATTAACAAGTTTATCAATGTGGGGAAAGTGACCATTGACAGTTACCCCAAGGTTGCATGCAGTGGCTGAATGTCCAGTTGTTGTCCAGTGAGATCACAAGGTCTTGACCAAAGGATAGATCACCAGCAGTTCAGTTTTCCTGAGATTGAGCTTCAGTTGATAAGCTATCATCCAGGATGAGATGTCTGATAGACATGGTGAAATCTGGGTGGACACCTGAGTGTCTGAGGGAGGAATGGAGAGAATGCGTTGTGTGTCATCTGCATAACAATGATTTGAAAAGCCATGCGATGATATGACCTTACCAAGAGGCCAGAGCCTGCATTCACTAAGAGACTCAGAATCACTTGAAAATATTGCTACCTAAATAAAGCTTCCTATTCTTACTTTCGGCGAGGAGTAGAACTGTGCTGAGGAAAGCGGGTGACATCACTTTTTACAACACTGAGAGCTGTAAAGTAGGCTGCACGTTATAGTGGGTATTGTAGTTTTTACAGGTTTTCGTAGTTTTAAATATTGGAAAAGCTAAAAGGTGAAATCAGTTCAAGCTTTATGCATACACACAAAACTTATACATATATGACTCGGCTGCATGACATTATTCCAATCAGACTGCTCCAATCACAACTGTTTAAAGCCCCTATAATACAGCTGTGTAGAACTGTCAGCCTGATCACATTGATGAAGAGAAGAAAGAGGAACTGGAGATAGTTTAATTTATATTTCCGACAATGTTGCCGTGTCTCTTTTTGCAAAGCTGCATCTTCACTATTACTAAAAAACTGTACAGTATCAGACTCCTGCGGAGCCAGCATACGACATGTTCGTTATTGGACCAGTTAAACACCACACAAACTAAAAAAAAAAAAAAAAAGTATTCCATTTTTGTCCAAACATGACTTTTATGAGCTCTCCTCCGCGTGCATCTCTGTCTGAACGCCATTTCCTCACTACTCCTAACCAGTTAGGACACATCCAAAGCTCTCCTACATTTTGGTGAAGATCGGAGTGATTTCCTATTTTAAGAATTTTGATAAATAGCTCTTACTCCTACTCCTGACAATAGGACCAAAATGACATCATTCTGAGAATCTTTTAGGAGCGATTTCCTACTCTGAAACGTTTAGTAAATACGGGCCCAGGTATGGAGGGAGAATAGGAGAGGATAAAGTACTGAGCCCTGTGGAACACCAGTAGGGAGTCCGTGTGGGGCAGATGTGAATTTCCTCCAAGTCACCTCATATGACCTATCTTCTATGTAGGAAGCAAGCCATTGCCATGCAACAGATTCCAAGGCTTGTAAGAATAGATAAGAGAATCTTGTGTGCAGCTGAGAGGTCCAGCTGAATTTGACATATACACACTGTATGTGGTAGCCTGTCAGGTGTGTGCCCAAAAAAGTAATTGTAGATTGCTTATCAAAGGCCTGTAAGTTTGTTATGCTGCCTAAACTACCTTAGGCCAAGGAAACAGCTCAACTACCCCTGCACCATGTGACTGGGTGCATGACCCGTCAACGGATTTGTTCTTTTATCAGGTACATCAGAACCATCTGCTGATTCTGAAAAGCCATCTGCCACCACTTTGGAGCTACTGTGAAGTCTGTCTTTGGGCTTCCATCCAGAGTCTAAAGGCCAAACTGAGAGGATTAACCAGGATTTGGGCTTGCTCCAACTCCTCATCAAGGCGGAACATCTGATATGGGTGTTGTATGCCGACAACACTCTGTGGAGTTCTTTGCTAGGTGTGTCGCCATTTGAGTGCAAGTTTGCATATCCTGTACCCATATCAAAAGGCAAGAGTAGCTCTGTAAGCCTTGACTCAGAGGAAGGCTCACATGGCTTATAGGTAGAGATGCCTCAGTTCAAGATTCCAGCCAGCACATGGTACTAGACGATGTGGCTACAATCCAAAAAATTACAGACTCGTTATATTGGGCAGACCCTTAGGTATTTTAAGACCCTTACGAAAGCCAATCAAGTGTCGTACTGCCTAGCTGATTTGAGGATCAATCCCACCTTCCACATCTTGTGGTTACAAATTTATTTGGAAACCTCTACTTGTCCATCCTCTATCCCTTTGTATTATTGATGGTGCCCCAACCTTTACCTTCAGAAGTGTTCTGGTCCCATGCCACGCAGCACTAGGTGGATTGGGAGGGTTATCGTTCAGAGGAGCACTCTTTAGTCCCTGATCAGTACATTCTGGACCCACATTCTGGCAGCTAATCTGGGAACATTGGTAACTGTCCTAAAAGGCAGATTACTTTTAGACTTTTATAACAGGCCCAAAATCTTGTTGATAGGCAAAGACCTGTGTCCGGTAACCAGCACAGATACAGGTCACGTGATCGCATACCTTCACAAGCCAACTGAAGGCTATGCTCTGTAAATAATTTTTGTACCATCCATCAGAGAAGCTGCATGCTGGTTCATGTTCATTCAAGCTTATGTTCATGTTTATTGTTCATCATTCATTCATCTTTATTGTTATTAGGATTTTTAAGTCAATTACTAGGCACCGAGGGATTTTAAAAACAACCTTCAGCATTTGACATCTATCAGCTAGAGAAAGCTTTAATGAAGCCAACTATTGTGTTACTAAACTTCTAACTGTTAGCTAGTGAGCGGTTAGTGTTGTTCGACAACAACAAGGACAGATCTCACAGAACTAGTTGGTCCATTTTTGGTTAAGACTGGAGTTTATGCTCACTGTCACATAAACATCACACCAACACACTTCCCTGTCCTCCCCAAAGCTCGCATTTGACTTCTTTTATTTCACCATGCCCTCTCAGGGACAACGTGCATCACTTGGTGCTTCCATTTACATCTTGCACTGTTCTTTATTGCATATCCTATATCCTGAACAAAAAGAAAGTAATCCCCCAAAATGGTTTAGGGAGAAATTGTGTTTATTAGCCAGAATCTTCATCTTTCTAAATGCATCTATTTTTACAGGTTATTTATGTGGCTCGAAATGCTAAAGACAACATGGTCAGCTACTACCACTTTGACCAAATGAATCTGACTCAGCCAGATCCAGGTCCTTGGGAAGAATATGTCCAAAAGTTCATGAAGGGAACATGTGAGTCTCAAAAATGTTCAATAATGTGAAAGATTTGGTATTCCTCCTGCTTTTAATGCTTGTACAATAGCTAAAAACTGCAGTTCTTCTGTCCGTAGTGTCCTGGGGATCTTGGTATGACCATGTGAAAGGATATTGGAAAGAAAGAGAAAAAAGAAATATCCTTTACCTTTTCTACGAGGACATGAAAGAGGTAGAAGATACTTCTAATATTTCTCAGCCATTGCGTCAGTGTATATGAAGCATATGGTCAGGTCAGGGTACCTGACCGCAATCAAACATTACTTTTTATGATTTTGATAAGGGCTGAATTGTGATGGCTAGCCGAGCATCCCCAAAATAACAGGGCTTGTGGGGTGTTCTCGGTATGTGCTGTAGTATTTATTATATACCAAACATGGTACAAGGAAGGTGTGCCTTGTTAACCTGGGGAAGAGGTGACAGAAGGCCCTAGCTCAGAACTAACATGCCTTGGGAGATGCTGCTAGCATCTTGGTGTGATTTCAGACTTGTTTGTTTGGAAACGTCTGGTATACAGTACAGACCCAAAGTTTGGACACCCCTTCTCATTCAGCGAGTTTTCTTTCTTGTGTTCTGATTCACACAGTCTCCTCTTAACAGTTGTTCTAGAGATGTGTCTGCTGCTAGAACTCTGTGTGGCATTGACCTGCTCTCTGATCTGAGCTGCTGTTAACCTGCGATTTCTGAGGCCGGTGACTCGGATGAACTTATCCTCCGCAGCAGAGGCGACTCTCGGTCTTCCTTTCCTGGGCCGGTCCGCATGTCAGCCGGTTTCTTTGTAGCGCTCGATGGTTTTTGTGACTGCACTCGGGGACACTTTCAAAGTTTTCCCAATTTTTCCGACTGACTGACCTTCATTTCTTAAAGTAATGACGGCCGCTCGTTTTTCTTCACTTTTCAGCTGCTTTTTTCTTGCCATAATACAAATTCAACCTCTTTAAATGAGAAGGTGTGTCCAAACTTTTGGTCTGTACTGTAGGTGTTTAATACTCATTAATATATGTATTTTTCCCAAAATTCAGAACCCTCGTCGAGAAATACTAAGAATCATGCGGTACCTTGACCTGTCATTATCTGATGACATAATTGACAAGATCATAAACTTGACATCCTTTCAAGTTATGAAGGACAACCCGATGGCGAACTACTCGACAATCCCAAAGGAAGTGTTCGACTTCTCCATCTCTCCTTTCATGAGAAAAGGTCTGGACGTTCAACATTACTAACATATTCTCCTGGTTCTGGCCAAGTCCGAGTTACACTGTTCTATGGTTACTGTGTTTCATTTCCACAGGGGAGGTTGGCGACTGGACCAATTACTTCACACCCACTCAGTCCCAGATGTTTGATGAGGATTACGCCAGGCAAATGGCTGACATGAACATTCCCTTTCGCACCAGCATATGAAAGTCCTCATCAAGAACCAGTGCCGAGATGAATGTGGATACGCAAGAAAAATTGCTGATACTGTATCTGAAATTTGGATATCGTTGGCCGGGTATCATTACTTAAATATATTCTTAGCAGTCTCTGTTGTCCCAGGATTTCTTTTTGCTGATTTAATCTCCTGTTTAATGCAACTGTTATCAAGTTTACGCAAAAGCAAAAACACTCTTTGCTTTTAATTGCTTCTAATAAAAGACACCCGCATATTTTGTCATCAACGTTCAAAAATCATTTGACAATGAACAATAATTTGCAGCATTTTTGACACAAATGATTAATACATAAGGAATACCAGTTGTGTTTAGTTCACATCCTGAAGTTTTTTTTATTCCTCTTTCAGAATAAAAATGGCCAAGTATTACATTATTAAAAATGTTTAAAAGAACAACACGTCATACTTTTATTTTCTGTTTATAGTTACAATTTGTGTGTTGTTGAAAGTCAGAGAAACAAGTCTGTTCCAGTTTTTACTTACAGTATAGCAGCTATAAACAGTTGTTCTGTAACTAGCCTTATTCTTTCCCTCTTATGAAGATAAGACAAACAAAAAAAAAAAAAAAAACAGCTTTTCATGTTACGGAGAAACCGCAAGGTGTAACCTGTGTCCTGAAAACGTTTTGTGTGTCGGAAAAGCTAAAGACCCAGCTTTACAAAGCACTGACACTGGAGACTCCTTCCATAAATGTTTTATATATACATTAAATATTGATCAAATGAATGCTAGCAGAATTTAGCAGTGCTTTGGTGTAAAATGAGGGTAAGCAAATAAACACTACAAAAGGTTTTAAGGAGGTTTTCGATGTTCAAAGCGAGAAGACTTGAATCTAAAAATATTAATCTATCCTTGACCAACTACTTTAAAGATTTTGGGGAGCAAAAAGTGATGTAAATGACAAAGTTATAGCTAAAAGGTGGATGGACAGTTAACCCTCATGCTAACATGACAGCATGTGTAAAAGAAAAAAAGACGAGGAAGAGAGTGTACAAGTTTAACAAAAAAAAATGCAACTTTAATACATTTATTATTAGATTTAAGAATAAAATGAATCATCAGTCAAACACTAATTTGGAACCGTTTCTCTATATATTAATTTAATCATATTTCCATAAACAGTTTTTTTTTTTTTTTTAAATAGATTTTCTATCAGTCAGTTTTATAGATTTTTTTTTTTACATAGATTTTTTTTTCGGTGTTTTGTTCTCTCTCCCCCATAGTGGAGGGCTCATAAAAGGCTCCTCTTCGGCTCGATGTCATGGCTTGACTCCTCTTCTAGATTTCGTCGTCTCCTTTCATGCCTCTTTCACTTTTTCACAAGTCAACCTTACCTACGTGGGAGAGAGACAGGAGTTGTCATTCTAATGTCAATCTTCAATATTTAGCTTTTCGTTTACAACACAAACACGCGTCAAGCAAGCCAGTACCGCTCATAGCATTGAGTACGTTTATTGAACCTGTTACATAACTTCAATTCTATATTATATTACTGGGAACAAACATGCAGATTTCAGTTATTTTTCTCTGATTTAATGCTAGCCAATTACTGCTAGCTAGCTAGCGCTCCGCCATGGCATGAAAGACTCCAGCGCCTGCTGTCTGTAGACACAGGTGGAGCAAGCCGATGCATTTTTTATTTTTATTTTTTTTACAAACTGCCACTCATGCAACCACACTTTGAGCTTCAGTATAAAAGCACGGCACATTTAAGCATTTCCATTACCCAAAACTACATACAGTAGATAACCTAGCTAATCAAATTCTATATGAAAATAATCCAGAAAATGGATTTTCTTTTTTTTTTTTTTTCTAATATTCATGATGGTCTTTCTCAGCAAAATTATTTTCATTGAATATGAACTTAAACACCAGTTCAGTGGCACCAAATCCTAGGACCTTTTTTTTTTTCTTTCTTTTTCATAAAGAACCGGAATCAGACAAAATTCTGTTTTTAAATTGTTCTAATACGCCAATGAGTGTGCTTCCTCCTGACGTCCATTTTAAGTAATTTTTCTTGCAGTTTTCCACATTAAAATTGTCAAACCCAGGATCGCTGCTATCTTTGATTAATTGTAACCGTTGATAGTATAATAGTTCGTTAATTATTTTTAAAAGTTTCTAATCAATTTAAAGCACTAACCTAATTAAGAAGAAAAAAGGTCTATTGAACAGCCCACCTACACAAACAACCACCACCAACACCATGCCCCACCCCCACCCCACAGCCCTATAACAAACATATAAAAGTGAAATTAATTCAATAATGAATGAACGGTGCTTTTAGACGCTCCATAACTAACATGAACTGCAGCACAAATGCCAAACAAATACACTGAACTGAACTCTCTCTCTCTCTCTCTCTCTCTCTCTCTCTATTCTATTAGAAGACAAGCACACATACGAAGTCGACAGATACAGACAGACCACAGGGACATTTTTGGGGTACCTTGCTTTTGTTACTTGGTAACTGAGGGAGGGAACTGGTTTAGGCTGTAAGTGAATAGAAGAATTAGTGATGAAGTGGAGAAAATGAGTAAGAGAGTTAAAATGGAGAGATGGAATGAGGATGGGATATATTTAGTGATTAGACATTTAGACATTTAGACATTTAGATAGATAGAGATTTTGTGAATGTGATGTATTATTATATATGTATATTAGTTGTATATACAACTACTTATACAAGATGTTTTTCATCAGTTAACTGGTAAATTAACTACTTTATTATTATTCACCAAAATGAAATCATTAGAATTTGAAGAATTTTATGGGCAAAAAACAAACAGGTTCCATGATGTTGGTCTTACCCTCCAGGTAGTTGCGAGCAACAAACTTCAACACCTCATCAATGAGGATGACAGGGAAGGACAGCTTCAACACTACCATCCACTGCTCCACATTCAAATGGGTCAGCTTGAAGACCAGCTAAAGAATGTTGAAATGAGAAAAATGTCCATCAAATCCTCGTCACTGAGAGTGACTGTTTACAGGTTGGATCAAGTGCTGATAAAGCGAAAGATAGCAGTGCTGGAGATGCAGCCCTGTTGGAGGCAGACTTACAGGCAGAGGGTCCACGTAGATGATCATGAAGTGCAGGGACATGGAGAGGGTCATGGCGGACAACAGCCAGCCGTTGCTCCATGGGGGCATGCGGACAAGTGACTGGTTCTCAGACAAGCTGTTTACATGTGGATAAAAAACCTAGTTAGATCAAATATAAAACCACTGGATCACTGAGACTGACATTCCTTGAAATCCCCATGGCTCTATGACCTGGAGTCCCCGAGGGTAAGTCTATAAGGAAATCGATATTTTACCCCGAACAGACAACTACTGAAGCACGTGAGTCTAAATCAATGAGCCACTGCAAAGCAATTACTGGTGAAGGTGCTACTGTAACTCTGGAGATCAGGAAGAGCTAGGAAAGTGGAAATCTGGCAGTCTACGATCTCCTAACAGGCAGCGGTGCCTCGTTCATGGTCTTGCAATTCTGCTATTTCAGCTTAAAACCTTTTAATGAGCAGTGATAGATTTCACAGAGAACCACAGACCGTTTTTACCTGTTAAGAGCATTGCACATCTCAATGGTGACCAGCACAGACAGGGCCATGGTCATAGGAGGAGCAGCCTCAAACACCTCACATTCAATTCCAGTGAAGTCCTCATTTTCTTCGTGGCATTGCATGAAGTGGGACTGACAACGAAGGAAAGGCATTCAATTCTCTAGAAACATTACTGTGGTGATTTTTGTTCCAACATGAAGGTGCATCTAAAGACTCACCAGCTGATAGTAGGTCACTTTAGGACCCTCATCATCATACAGGAACCAATAGGCAGCAGCACCAACAGTGGCAGCGCCGACATATCCTTAAAATAAAAAGAAATAGCTTTTTCAATTATGCCAAGAACACAGACCACCAATTAGATGTTGTTTCTGAGGCACAGACTACATTTGGGCATTTGGCAGCCCCCCCCCTTATCCAGAGAAACTTGCATTTTTTATCTTCTTTTTTTTTTTTTTTTTTTACATCTGAGCAATCAACGGTTAAGGGCCTTGCTCAAGGGCCCAACAGTGGCTCAACTTGGTGATGCTGGGGTTTGAACCAGTGACCTTCCGCTCATTAGCCCAATGCTTTAACCACTTAGCTACCCCTGACCCATTAAGACTACTTAATGCATTGGACTGGTTACCACCTGACTTTCTAAACAGAGAAAGAAGAACCAGGGTGTTTTGGAGGGGAACCTTCTAAAACAAAATGAACTCATGAAGACCTTGGTAATTTTATGAATCCTACTCCCTGTAAAGCATGGGACATTGTGCTCATTTATCCCTAAGAAGAGATTAAATCCAAGAGAGTTAATCCCAAGTCTTTAGCTTAGCAATAGTAACCTTCAAGCCACTTGGTATTGCTAAGTTTAATATTTGTGGTCTATTTGCTACCGACTTCATCAAGAGTACCTTTCTAATATGAATTTAAGACTTTGGTCTTACAGCCAAATGCACACTACGACTGTAGCCATTTAAGTATTAAATATCCATGGGTCTACCCTAAGCCTAAATGGAATATTGTCTTAAATGGATGGACTACTGAAAAAGAAAGTAACGCTCCACTAGGGAGGTCAATATGTTCCTATAACAAATTCACAATAGCTCTCCTATTCCTGTGGACTTCACTGAATCTTGCATGTACGTACCACCAATGGCCAGGTATCTGAAGAAGAGCCAGCCTGAAATAAGGGGCTCCTTTGGAGAACGGGGAGCTTTGCCCATGATGTCCAGATCAGGAGGGTTGAAGCCCAAAGCAGTGGCGGGCAGACCATCAGTGACCAGGTTGACCCACAACAGCTGCACTGGAATCAGAGCCTCAGGAAGACCAAGAGCAGCAGTGAGGAAGATACTAGAAAATGTCGAAAGAAAAAGAAATGATAGTTCGCAACACAGTTGAAGATGGGGGACATTAACCCTTAAGTTTCCGTAGCTCTCACCAGACAACCTCTCCAACATTGGAGGAGATCAGGTAGCGGATGAACTGCTTCATGTTGTTGTAGATAGCTCTGCCCTCCTCAACGGCAGCCACAATGGAGGAGAAGTTGTCGTCGGCTAAGACCATCTCAGAGGCTGACTTGGCAACGGCAGTGCCAGAGCCCATGGCAATGCCAATCTCCGCCTTTTTCAGGGCGGGGGCATCATTCACACCATCACCAGTCTGGATGGAAGTGGGGGGAAAGAATATTAAAGTGAGTTAATGGGGAAGGATTGCAGGATTGAAACAATTCAGGTAAGGAAGAAATTAAATGGAAAATAGAGCAAAAGATTGTGGAAAACAAAAGGAAATTGTGCAAACAGAGAGGCAGATTTGTACTCTAGCCAAATGTATTGCTCACCATGGCAGTGATCTCATCGTAGCCCTGCAGGAACTCAACAATCTTGGACTTGTGGGAAGGCTCGACACGGGCGAAGCAGCAGGCCCTGGTTACGGCTTCACTCTGCTCAGAACGAGGCAGGTCATCAAACTCACGGCCGGTGTAGGCTTTTCCACTCACATCCTCATCCTCACCAAAGATGCCAATGCGACGGCAAATAGCCACAGCAGTTCCCTTGTTGTCACCTGAGAGCAAGAGATTTGATTGGGGTCTTTTTTTGTTAAGTGTTGAGTAAAAGACACAGAAAAAGACGACAATAAAGTCGCGTGTGAGATACGAACCGGTGATCATGATGACACGAATGCCAGCATCCCTGCAGAGCTGAATGGAGCCAGTGACTTCTTTACGAGGTGGATCCAGCATACCAACGCAGCCGACGAAGGTCAGGTCAGTCTGAGAGACAACGCAGGAGTTAAAACAAGAAGAAATTACATTTTATCTGCAGAAATTCAGGAAATGAGGTATAATGGTGTTTATATGGTGAATATAGTCTGCGGTTTGGCACATGCATGCTGGGAACTGGTGCCGGTGTTTATGTGGACTGCATAGTGAATAGTGTGTGTGTGTGTGTGTGTGATAGATGATGAATAATAATGATAATTCTTAATACCTCATAGTCAGCAAACTTGGTGGAGTCATCCAGCTTCATTTCCTCGACTTTCAATGGAGTGTCACGAGTGGCGAGAGCAAGGCAACGCAGTGTGTCACGGCCAGTACCCCATTCCTTAATGATGGTCATGATCTTCTCCTTAATGGGGCCAGTCAGGGGCACGCGGGCAGAGCCAACGCGCACATAGGCGCACCTGTCGATCACACCTTCAGGGGCACCCTTAACAGGAAAAGGATTATTAGAACTAATAAAAAAAAAAAATAATAATAATAATAATAAAAATAAAAGCAACCATGGAAGCGTGAACTCACTTTCACAAACATTTTGCTGCCGCTGTCTCCTCTGGTTGGGGTGCAGTACACAGACATGGACTTCCTGTCACGGGAGAACTCCAGGGTAAAGTTCTTCTTCATCAGCTGTTTAATAACCTGCAGGAAATCAAGAAGAACAGTCATGAGGTCAGAAAAGACTCAAACATTTTTGAATAACAGTTTAAGTGCCAGTTACTCGAATACTGATGAATGGAAAATATTTATATTTATCGCGGACACTGAACGCTGAAGGCTGGTGTGACTCACGCTGCAGCAAGCATTGGCTCTCTCCACACAGGACAGGTTGCTAACACTGGACTTGAACACGTTCATCTTCTCCACCAGGCAGCACAGGGCAGTTTCAGTGGCCTCACCAACCTTCTCATAGATTTTCTTAGACTGTGGAGCGAGCATACACGTAAACCATGAATTATCATTGGCTACAAACCAACACGAACTGCCCTCAGTGATGAACACACAAGAATATAATGAGTGAACCTGAGGAATCCTGAGCTGCTTCATTTCCTTTCTATCTGTAGGTTTTGAATATAAAATGATGAAAATGGAAGGATGTAGTCGTTGCTCACCTCATTGTAATCCAGAGAAGAGTCGTTGCACAGGGCGCAGATGGTGGAGAGCTCCACCAGGCCGTCATACTGACTGCAGTCAACTTTGGCACCTCCTCTTGTCCTAAAAAGCAAAATTTATATTCGGAAACATTGAGAGCCTATAATGAGGAGACGTTCACCTAACATTTGTGGACGGAGTCTCCCGTCTCTGTGACTCTTTGTAACAGTCAGAGATTAAAGCTATAGCTGCTAGTCCACTTGTCTTGCAGGAATTCCCCAACATTAACCAGAACCATAAAAGGATACTGATTATGATGTCGTTATAATGTTGGGAAATTGCTGTGGAATGAATCATTTGGGGAAAATACTGTTACAGGCAAAAATGAATCAGTTCATGTGCTACTTACACCTCGCCCTCAGGGGTGTATTTGGAGCCGGAGATATCAAAGCAATCCAGGGACACATGATCACCGTCTACTCTGTCAATGATGAACATCTGTCGAGGAAAATTTTATATACAGTTATCCTTACACAATTTTATGTGAAATGCGTAACAGATTTAACCACTTGGACAATTTGAAGCTCTTATGCCTTTCTTTCCATGTTCAAATGAATAATATTATTGCTTTGTACTCTTTAGGAACATGTTTTTTGATGTGTTGATTGTGTTATTATTAACCAGTTAGCTCATATGAAACATGAGTGGCCCTAGTAATAACTAGTAGGTTTTATATACGTGCCAATTTTTACAATAACACAACCAGTGACACGTTTATAGAGCAGTTAATATATTGGACCAGAAAGCTGGAACACGGTACAAATTTATAGCCAGATAAGAGCCAAGTAAGCGTTGTAATGTTTAACATAAAAAAAATTTTTTTTTTTAAATACACACCTTTGTGACACACATCTGGTTGGTGGTGAGGGTGCCGGTTTTGTCTGAGCAGATGACAGATGTGCAGCCCAGAGTCTCGACAGAGGGCAGGGAACGGACAATGGCGTTCTTCTTGGCCATACGACGGGTACCGAGAGCCAGACAGGTAGTGATGACAGCAGGCAGACCTGGAGAAATGAAATCAAAAAATCATACTCTGACATGAAAAGTGACCGAACCTGTGGCCTATACAGAGTGATATGGCAGCTAGCAAGAACTGTTAGCTTGCTAGTGCACAAGGTCATTTCCCTGCTAGTTTTAATAACAACAGCCACCTTCATTAGCTACCAAATTAGCTAATGTTGCTAGCTTTAAAGCACCACTATGTGAATAAGTTGTAGATGTTAGTTAGTCAGGATTATTATTATAGCTCAGTTCGTATACTAGCAAGATTTTTTTTTTATATGATGGTTTCAAGCAAACATGATGCCTGCTAACACATTTCCCCTCAGAGCAGATTAGCCTCTACATTAATTAGCAAAGCTACATCTGTTTTACAAGCTAAGGTTCGTACCAGCTAAAAAATAACAGCAGCATCACCCCACAACATATCTTTTATTGTTACCACTCCAGCGTCATTAATAATATTAACCAACAGATAAGGTTTATGTAATGATGCACTAGTTCTTGATTTAACTACTTACTAGCAAGAGGTTTCCCTGGTTTTGGTACTCTCTTTTTTTTTTTTTTTTTTTTTTTTTTTGTAAACCTGACTGCCCTAGACAAGTATGACTTTTGAAGCTGCTGTCAATCGTATTGCCTTCTTTCTCCCATTTGATGAATTTAGTTCTCTCTAGTTTGATTGAATTCTATAAAATTTGATTAAATAATATTTTACTTATACTTAGCTCGTTTGACAATGGTCATTGTTGCGAAGCAGCTTTACAGAATCAAAAAAGAAAATTATTGAAATATGTATAAATCAAAATGATCAAAGAAAAACTCCCTGAGATGGCAACAGGAAGAAACCTTGTTAACCTTGTGAACCAGACTCAACAGACTCGCCAGGATTGATCTGCAGTCATAATCCTATCCTCACCCTCGGGGATGGCGGCGACAGCCAGGGCGACAGCGATCTTGAAGTAATAAACAGCGCCACGGATCCAAGAGCCGCCATGGACGGGATCGTTGAAGTGGCCGATGTTGATCATCCAGACGGCGACGCAAATCAGAGAGATGACTTTGGAGAGCTGCTCGCCGAACTCATCCAGCTTCTGCTGCAGAGGGGTCTTCTCCTGCTCAGTGGCAGCCATCTGGTCACGGATCTTGCCAATCTCGGTGGAGACGCCAGTGGCGATGCAAACGCCAATAGCCTTGCCAGCGGCAATGTTGGTGCCCTGGATGGGAGGAGACAATGGGAATGGAGTTAATGGGTAGCACACACAGTACCTGGGAATGGATGGATGGATGGATGGATGGATGGATGGATAAACAGTTTCCTCTGACAAGGAGGATCAAAGATTAAATGAGTGAAAGATACACATGTTCTGTTTGGCTGAGCAGATAGATTGGTTAATGGGATGGAAAGAAAATGAGGGATAGGTTCCCAAGCATGGTCCTGCAGAACCTATGGCCATTTTTCACAGGCCAAGGGTTCTCCAGGACCATGGATGGGAAGAGACTGAAGAATGAGAAAGAATCGATGGATTATCAGGTGAATTATTGCCAACTCACAGAGAAAAGCATGTTCTTCTTGTCCTGGTTGACGGCTCTGGGGTCAGGGACGGGCTCGGTATGCTTAATCACACTAACAGACTCACCTAAGAGTGACGTAGGTTTACATGATCAAATATACAAATAATATCACAAGTAATATCATCATCACAAAATGTTCTAATCAAAGTGGAAGAATCTTAACATTTATACTTACCAGTAAGGATGGACTGGTCAACACGCAGGGTGGTGGAACGGATAGCGGTGATCCTGATGTCAGCAGGGACTTTGTCACCAACTGGAGTAAAGTCACAGGTTCTCAATGTCAGACTTTACTTACACACATTTACTTAACTAGGGGCATTTGAATATTTGTAAGCTGTTATTATACATAATAATACATAATAATAGTTTGGAATATTGTATACTGCGAGCTGTTGTAATAAGAACAGTGACATCCTTTTTTGTAATTAAATCAGAATTCATATGGAGTAGTTTGAATAGACAAGAAGCAGGAAGGCCTAAGCAAAGAGGCGAGCAATGCAACTAGCAGTTGTCAGGGACGTATTTATACCCAGGATTTTGTTTTCCTTCTCTCAGCATGTTTGTAAAGCCATCCCTCGTGCCTCCACAGTTCTCATGCTCCCTCCCCTTCTCACCCTACCTTAAATAACCTGAGCATGTCATTGGCACATGCTCCACTAGGGTCCTCTGTTAAGATGCTACAGTAGCTTCTTAAACAGGCCCTGAAGGTCTCCTCTAGTGTACAATACGTGTGCTAGTATACCGGTCAGAAAGGGGGTGAAGCGAAGTGAAATGTAAAAGTGCCTCACCGGAAACCTCTACAATGTCACCGGGGACGATCTCCCTGGCCTTGATCCTCTGCACGCTCTTTCTGTCAGATCGGTAGACTTTGCCCATCTCAGGCTCGTACTCCTTCAGAGCCTCGATGGCGCTTTCAGCATTACGCTCCTGTCACATATAAAAATTTGTTCTAGTCCCATGCGCACGCCGCGTGCACGTCAAATTATACACAGTTGGTGATTTGAAAAGCATGATATAGTTTCTGCTAGACTGTTCGCATGGTTCTGACCTGCCACACACCGACCACGGCATTGGCGATGAGGATAAGCAGAATGACAAATGGCTCGACGAAGGCTGTGACAGTCTCCTCACCTTCTTCAAACCAAGCCAGAACCTACAGAGGAAGAGGATATGGGTTAGGATTCAAGAACAACACGTGGGCTTGTTTCAAACACCGCAAAGATGGTATCCGTGAAGGTGACGTTATTGTTTTAAATGAATGTCAGACCAATGAAGGCATCATCAAACCTCACTGCTTAGGAGTCAGAGGGGGAAAAAAAGGTGCAAATCTTCATATTCATACACTTACAGAATCACTGTAGTTTTAATTGTACCATAAAAGTTGATCCCCATAGTAGGCTATTTAGGATTATCTTGTAACCATGCTCTCTAGATCCATGGCAGAAATTGGAATTCTGATCGGTCCTAGTGATCGCCACTGCTCTTGTGAAACACAGAAAACTATATTTCATAGTATCCTGTTGCATAACATTGTCAGATATTATGTCTCAGAGTCTATGCTTAACACTGACCCTCCCTTCTGTGTACCTCATTTTCAGCACTCTGTATCCCATCTTCCCTTGGTCCTGACCTTTGCCGAGAGATTAAGTTTCTCTGCCCGGCTTGAGGCTTTTCTTAAAATAAACACCTCTTGCCTGTCTCCTTTGCTCTTCAATATTCTCCTTCTAAGGCCATTGCGACAGCTGTCCAAGGCATGAGGAGGAGGGCAGAAGCAATCGATACCCCTTAATGTCCAACCCTTGCTTCTTTACACCTCCTCTAACCTTACCTTAACACCATTCCCTGCTTCAAAGAAGCAGCCTTGTTAAAAAAGAGGCGGACTTGAAAGAAGAGAGAATGTTCTGGTAGATGACATAACAAGCAACTGGCATCGATAAGCTCTTAAGGAAACTATTTCAGGTGCACAGCGAAGAATCTGCGCCATCTTGGATGGGCTTCTTCTGTTGCGGGCGCACAGCTGTCATTCAAGCTTGCTTATGTTTGCTGTGCAACCAAGCCAATTTGGCCGGCAGACAAACATAACCTCTTGGACCGCGTGTCAAATTGGCAAGAGAAGCATGAATATCTCACCATAGATGGTATCAGGGTGTGCTATGCATTAAGTGTAGGGGAAAAAAATGATGTGGATGAATTGCTAAATGCTTTAAGTCGCTTCTTAATTGTGACCCTGACAGTCGATTAAACAAATGCCTTTATAAAATCACTCAAGCAACCAAATGCACAAAAGATCGCATCATTGTATTTGATCAATAAAGCTACTTATTGTGTTGCAACACCCTATCATACGGTCAGAGAGTACGGTCTCACCATATGGCCTATGATCTGAAGTGTCGGAAATGTACAGATAACTGCATGTCTGTAATTATTATTTGTTAAACCTTGGCTTGAAAGGGCTTTTAACACAAGTGGCCAGAGCATCACTAAGACCTCCAGGATCTCCTGAGCTCCTGCATTGTAGACGGACCGATAAGCAAGTCTTGATTTTTGGACATTGTGTCCGTACATTCGTTTTTGGGGATACTTACAAAAGAGATGCAGGCAGCAAGCAGCAAGATTCGCACAAGCAGATCCTCAAACTGCTCAATGACCAGCTCCCAGATGGACTTTCCTGAAACAGGTTGGATGGATGGATGGATGGACATCAGAGTCAAATTCAATAAGCATTGTGTATTAGCTCTGTTCCGATTTGATTACAGAACCAATGTACGTCTAGACGGGGAACTCTGAGTTGTTTAGCTATTATTTAATAACAGATCAAACCACATGGCTAATTGAGATGTTCAGAATTTGAGATATCTTTAGTATGGAACACAATGTGTATGAAATATGAAAACCTACCCTCCTCAGCTGGCAGTTCTGTAGATCAGGTTAAGACGAGGTTGAGAAAGAGAGAAAGAGAACAAGTAGATTAATATGCGTGATATTCTGCTATTTGAATAACCGTTTGTCATACCGAAGGACAGCTACCAGAATTTCAGCTTGAGAAGAACAAATACAGTTACATACCAACTTATTCGTTCTAAGGCATTATGTCTAGAATTACTTCTTACAGGTAGTGCAAACGTTTGACACATCCTTCACCTTTGTTTGCTTCATGGATAGATAGACTGAGTGTATTTTTTGAAAGGCACACATTTATTCAAAGGCTTGAATTGAAAACATTTCAAGAACTTCAACTAATCAAGCATCTTCCAACAACCCACTCCATTACAAGCTCATTTGATCATGGCCACCATCGAAAGAGCTTTCATAATGCCAGTCTCCTTTCACTGGTGTGTACATCATGACTTTGCAATGCCAGCTGCGTTTCTGCAAACGCAGACTGCCCGCCCTATAAGAAGCTCCCTCCTCCCTTCAGCAGAAATACCGCTCATGAAATCAGCCTTCTCGAATCACCAAAGCAAGGCCCTTGCGCCATCACCTGTCTCCTTTTGCCTTCCTTATGAGCTATTTTAAAGCACTGCTTCTCAACTTCTGGTGCACAACCTGTTGGTGTCACTTCAAGCTTCACCCAAGAATTTAGACCTTACTTCTTATTGTTGCATAATTGTACCAAATGGTTTCACAATGCTTCATTAGCGGACATGTCAACCCACTCAAGATCAAGTTAGTTTCCACTCACATCCTATTCCAAAACTATTCATGATCTCCTTATACTCCATCCCATTTCTCCATTCTGTCTTTCTCACCATTGTAGCCATACTTGGCCAAGTTCCTCTTGACCTGGTCAGGTGTAAGCCCGGTCTCGCTGACCCCGAAGAAGGCTACGACTTCCGCGGGGTTCTTGATGTGGGCGTCCTCCATCCTGCTAGGGCTGAAGGATCTTCAGGAGCAAAATAGGTGTGACTGAAAGTGTTTATCAATCCGTTTGTGCTTCTGTTTGCTCGTGATGCTCTTTTGGACCAAGAAGTCTGTCCCTGTTACTTTGACCCCCCTCCTTACAGGAGTGCTGAACTGACAGAAAGAGCGAACGAATGCAAACCTGTGTAGCATTTTATACCACCTTGATTCACCCCATTGGTCAAGCAAGCTCTCGGCCATGCCCCCGAATTCCAGCTCTTCGTATATGGCTTTTCTGGGGCGTGGTCAAGACAACGGATTCAGACTTGGACAGGGACCCCGATGACTTAGAGGGGGCTGAGGGGTTGTGCCGAAATGAAAAGGAGAGCTGTTTTTGGAACATGCATGGTCAGTGGAATAAGGAGAGAGGAGAAGGTGAGAGAGTGAGACAGAAGACGGGTAATGGGGGGGGGGGGGCATGAGTGATGGCTCAACTGGCCCCTCAGGAGGTCAAAGGGGAAAGAGGGAAAGTGCTAGGTGGTAGAAAGTTGTCAGACGTTTCACTGGTTACAAATGGCATGGAGTGCAGGGGCAAAATATTTCAAAGTCCTCACGCGCCACCCTTCGAGATAAAATATTAAATGGCGTTACTATAATATAAAGGTTGAACTTTTAGTACTTGGATAGTGTCCATGTCATTCTGCAATTTCATCATGTTACAGCATGAAACAGGGGGGAAAAGTCCAGCTAATAGTGAAAGTGTTGCCGGTGTGGCCAGTCGGTTAGGAATAAGACGCAGAGCTAGAAGGAGGAGACGAACAGACATAAGCATGCAGGACAGTCACTCAATATGGGAGCCTACATAAGGAAGAGGAGGATCATGTTTTATTTCTATTTTTTTTTCTACGTGGAGGGGGACAGGGCGAAAGACTGAGAGTGATATACTCGGCCTCGGGGGTGAACCCTAAAGAAGCTAATACACATTTCAACGCCACTATGGATAGCGCGTACATGCACACACACATGTGCATTTCCATGTGCCGCACATAGCAAAGTGATATGCCCATGTTCAATCAGTGTGTGTGTGTGTGTGGAGCTTATTAATAGGAAAATATGCATATTTGGAGTTTGAACGATGGACAAAATGTAATAATTCTTTCTTAAGTTTTTGATCTAGCAGATCCAGCCGATGGTGTCTAATTTACGAGATTAAATTAGAGCAAAGGAACAAACACGATCAATGACACATTTAATTCCTCCTTCGTTCATATCGATCTCACTTTTCACTTTTAGAATTTTCAAAAACAAATTCTAAATAATAATTCCAGTTCAGTCAACACGCACACTACTGACTAACTTATTATTATTTATTTAACAACCACTACAGCTCTCACTCAGCCCTCCAAATGTAATTTCATAGACTTTAATTGCATTAGAGGAAGCATGTGCAACCTTCGTCCTCACAAGGTTGATAGAGGATAATTGTCTAGGGGGTTTTCCAGCTCGATTTCAGTCCTGAAATTAATTCGACCTGCCAATGGGAATCCCAATGGCTCCATTTGCCAACTGTGCATGAACACATTTCAAAGATTTCATGATTCAGACTAAAAGATTTGGTTTGGAGAAGCATTTCCATTCAGGTATGTGGGTAATTACACGTACATTTCATGCCAATTATTTCATGCAACATTCATTATCAATGTCCGAATTGATCTGGCTGATTAGAATTTCTTTTAAAAACCTTTTTTCTTTTTTTTTTTTATCCTGCTCAGTGGCACAGAAAGCAATCATCGCCCCACATCGCACCTAGGTCCTGAAGATCAATCCTGAGCTCCAGTTACCGTACAACAGTTTCACAAGTTTCCTTTTTGTATATGTGGCTTTCCTCAGCTTCTCCAATTCCCCTTTCGCCCGCCCCAAGAAAAAGAAAATGTTAGGAGTGAACAAGTGTATGAACATATTCAAATGGTATACATGTATTGTATTGTATATCTATCTGCCTTGGACCCAGGGTGCCTCTGGATAGACTACGAAGATCCATCAAGGGATAAAGCAATTAAGGAATAAATATGAGATTCCATTAATATTGTCTTCTTTATTAAAAAGGAGTTTGTCCGAGATCAGGAATTCTCAGATCACTTCTCTAAACTAGATTAAATGAATGAAGACCAATTCCTGTACGAGTAGGGTTACTTGTATACTTGATGCAATTGTGATAAAAAAAAAAAATGATCACAACTACGTTTCATCCGTTCGTCTCCGTATTTAACGGCAGAACTGAATTCCTCCGAGATCAGGTTTATATATATAAATGTGGGCATGCATGGAGTTGCGTCACAAGCCAGTTATTTCTGTTTCTTATGGAGTATTGTATAACTGATGGCGCTGTAGTAATTCTGGAGTAAGGATCAGGGAGTACGCAGGCAGCAGCTGCTTTTGCGACACTTGTGTTCAAGTTAAAAATAACCCAAGACAAGCCAGGCAGTGGCACACACACTATGGATTCACACGTGCTGATGGCAGCAAACATGACCCAAAATGTTGTTCGGTTAGAAAATGCCCAGCAGGTGCTTGTTTCGTTTCGTTTCGTTTTTGTTTTATAATTAAATGTCAAACACCATTTTTAGTAAAAGGCCTCAATGGACATGAACATGATTCCCACCTTCACACCTCACCCACCTCTCACTCGAAGCCTTCTTAGATGTTCAGTAGGAGAAGACGTGTGAGCAAGATGTGACAGTGTCTTACAAGTCACGTGTGCCGGTGTCCACAATGATCTAAAGATTTGTTAGTTATAAATACAGACAGCTAGTGACCCTAAGAGGGCAAAGACTAAAACAGAGTCCCCCTGAGACACATGACGAACGCCTTTCAAACTACTGTTCATACAGTTAAAGTTCATCGCCGGCCACTAAAAGTCCCTCCCACTTAGTATGCCGCTGAAGTTGAAAATATGCCACATCATAATCCAGAGCTTGCAGTCCAGTGTCTGTGTCTGCAGAGGCAGTGGTCTCCTTGCGCTTGTGCTGTTCTCTGGTTTTTACCAGTCTAGACGTTTGCACTGGCAACATTTCAGTAAGAATTCAGCTAGGTGCTTAAATGAAAAAAATCTACTGTAAGTCAGTGTCACACAACTTGGCAATGACAGTAAATAGAGAGAGACAAAATATCCAAGTGGACATGGACAAGTGTAAAGATTTGATTGCCTTTGAATAGATTCAGGCAGCACAGTGGCTTAGTGGTTAGCATTGTCGCCTAGTTTGTTGGCTTATTCTGCCTATTGCTGTTATTTATTCACATCATTTCCTGTTTTTATGGTGGCTCAGTGGTAGGTTTCTCGCCTGCCATGCGAAAGGCCCGGTTAGATTCCCACCCAATCCTCAAACCCCAGCCACGGGATGCAGAGCCTGTCCCAAGCCCGGATAAGATAGGAGGGTTGCATCTGCAACGGCATCCTCTGCTTGTGGATCTGATGGTCCTTTGCGACCCCTCGAGGTGGAGCAGCCAAAAGTCTAACAACAAGTACTGTGGTGGCACGGTGGCACGGTGGCTTAGTGGTCAGCACCGTTGCCTTGCACCTCCCGGGTTTTGGGTTTGATTCCCACCTCGTGTGTGTGTGTGTGGGGTTTGCATGTTCTTGGTGGGTTTCCGCCGGGTACTCCCGTTTTCTCCCACAGTCCAAAGACGTGCAGGTTAGGCTTATTGGTGTTCAGAAATTGCCTGCAGTGTCATGGAATGGCACCCTCCCTCAAAGGATATGCTCCAAGTGGCCTGCGACCCTAAACAGAATAAGCAGTGTAACATAATGAATGCAGAACGGATGAATAGAGTCAAATTGTGAAGGCCAGACAACAGCGTCAATCAGTCACTTCCAAAATGGTAGGTCTTTTGGGGTGTGATCTGGGGCACCCAAGGCAGTGCGACAGTGATGGACATGGGGAGCTTCGGCAAACTTCCTGAAACCCTGGCATCCATGTGAATGTTGGCATGTACCGTCTACCTAAACAATGCTGCAGACAAAATAGGCTCCTTCATAAGAGAAGATGTGAATATTTGTTGCCTGCACCTTACAGCATAATGAAATATTTTTTCCCACATATCAAAGTTATGTGGGAACTCTGGGGTCAGAGTTCAGAATCAGCCAGGATTACAGTGGATTACAGGGGTCGGGGATGTTTCGGTGACAACAGGGGGACCTACTCAATATTCGGTGGCATTGTAGTCAAGTCAAGTCTTTTATTATCATTTCAACCGTACACAGTTCAATGAAACGGAACAACGTTGCTCCAGGGCCAAGGTGCTACAGTACACACAACACACATTAAGAAAACTAACTAGCTAAGAAACCTAATTCGCTGACTAGCTGAGACACGAGAGAGAACAGAAAACTTTCCACGTTCAACAGTATAGAAAAGAGAGAACCTAAAGTGCTGGTGCAAATGTGCGACAAATTCGACAACATGGCACATTTCAACAATACTTTGTGGTGATGAGGTAACATGCAACCGTAGCATTAGCATAATATAACAGCAGTTCAGTGGTGTACATTTAGCTTCATCTTGAGGTGTGTTACTTATTGCTGTTGCTTAGTACATTACATTGCATTGCAAACAAGTAATAATAGTAAAGACCAATGGACAAATCTGGCTTTGCTTTCCATATTCCCATTAGCCACACGTCCTGCATTTCAGTATTAGCATGCAGTGTTAGCGGGGGGGCCTAATTCTTATTTCAGCTAGACTGTACGAAGGGCGTTCAAATCAAACCGGGATTCATGATTAAGGATGAATGAAGGAGTAAAAAAGCGATTGACTTTACACAAAACTCTAAGAGAGGACAATCTCAGCTGCAGTAAAACATTTGCATAGTGCAAAAATTATATATATATATAATTTTAAAAAAAGGCAATTCAATCTGTGAAAGGCAATCCTGGCCGAGGTGGCTGGGAGCCGACTGCAGTCGTTCCCATGAACATTCAGTGTTAAAAAGGTGTCCTGTTTGTGCAAGAAGATGCACCACCTCATACTGTCTACTGCACCACTTGCACATTAGTTGTTGCCACATCCTCTCCGTGGCATGTTTGGGCCATTAAAGGAGTTCCTGGGACAGTCCATGGCTCTGGTGTACTGAGAAAACTTTCACCCTTGACTGTATCCGAGCGCTAGTGAAACACTGGGATAAAGTGCATTAGTATATCAGGGGATTATATCGAGAAATAAAGGGAGTTTTTACACTCAGTACTGTGTTCTGTTATTCTGCACAGTCACAGATCCCGCTTGGACTCGAACACCAAGTCCACACCACTGTCAGAATTGCGAGGCGATCTTTCCACTGTAAGAAGCTTACGTATGCTTATGTAAATCAATTTTAAATGGGCCAGCAGGTCTTACCAGAGCACCACAAAACCAGCTAAAATTTAGTTTTAGCATCCCCCTCCCTACCCAGAGGACTCAGGACAATTCATAGCTGTCTTAAAACCCAAGCCCACTGTTGCATCGTTATGAATCCCTCTCAAAATGATATGACATGGTACAGCGGCACAGTGGCTTATTGGCTCAGTGGTTAGCACTGTCGTCTTGCACCTCCAGGGTCCAGGTTCGATTCCCGTCTCTGTGTGCATGGAGTTTGCATGTTCTCCCCGTGCTTGGTGGGTTTCCTCCGGGTACTCCGGTTTCCTCCCGCAGTCCAAAGACATGCAGATTAAGCTAATGGCCGTTCCCAAATTGCCTGTAGTGTGTGAATGAGTGTGTGTGTTTGTGCCGCGCGATGGATTGGCACCCTGTCCAGGATGTACCATGCCTTGTGCCCTATGTCTCCTGGAACAGGCTTCGGGCCTCCTGCGACCCTGATTACAGGATTAAGTGGAATAGATGACGAGTGAGAGTGAGTGATATGACACGGTGGGATAGTAAATCATTGTGTGACTATTATTCTGCCTCCAAATTTCAATCATAACATCAACGGAGTGATATAAAGAGATTAAGGAACTGAATATCTCGCTTTGTGACAGACAGCCAGGGGTGGGTGGCTGTCATTTCGCAACTGCAGGAACCCCAGCTTAATCTCGAGCTCAGGTTACAGAGTTTCACAAGTTGCCTTCGTGTTCATGGGTTTCCTCTCACCTCTCAAAATTGGGGACTCTAAAGTGCTACTGTGTGTGTGTGTGTGAACACATGTTGCCCCAAGATGGACTGGCATCCCATTCGGTGTGTATTACTGAACCATTTCTAGTGTTTTTGGGACAGGCTACGGATCCACCACGATGGCGACCTCGAGTAAGACCTCTGTGCTTACTGATAAGATAAATAAATGAAGAAGCATGCACGCTATCGACACAAACACTATGACTTTAGCACCATGTTTACACAGGAAATTGCCTGATGATTGAAATCAAGTCATTTACGCAAGATGCAGAATAGGACACTGAAAAGCTGCACACAAATTTTTACTATCCAGAGAAAATTCACGACAGTGTTCATCGTATAAAACCCTTCTGTCCATCAAACATTTTTTTATTTGACTGTAATACTTTTACACCTCTGAGGAACTTTAGTCGGTTTTATTCTGTTGACACTTTCAAAAAGGTGCTTAAACAAGTAAATGCAAATTTTGTTTTGAAATTCTTACCTAATCTTAATATTGAATAACAAAAACTGACTCTCGACATGAATATAGAAAAAAGAAATAGAAAGAAAAGCAACCATTACTTGTATTTATGTATTTAACCGAAAGTCACCTTCAAAATCTGTCTGCCACACACAGTTTGATTATGTAATCAGCCAATTGTGGCAGCTGTGCAGTGCAAAATATCATGAAGATACAGATCACTGGCCTCGGGTCATGTTCAGATCAAACGTTAAAATGTGGAGAAACTGGTCTCTACTGTACAACGTTGGCCACAGAATTGTTTTTAAGTAGCAGAAACTTTCATAATTACTTTTTACAACGATGGTGAGCTGAAAAGCATGTTCAAGTGCTTAAAAATAATTTTAAAAAAGTTTATGTAAGTTTTAAAAAATTAATAACCAAGATAAAGGTTAGCCACTCAGAAGATTGTATAAAAACAGCTGTTTAAGAATTCTTACTTTGAACACTGTGTTTTTAAAATAATATTAAATGTACATATAAATTGTATTAAAAGGATAGGAAATTTGTAATGGATGTAAACTCTTTATATTAAAAATGATCCTGTTACTGGAGCACAAACTCTCCACACACACACACACACACACACACACACACAACACTGGGACACAACCAATTGTACACAATCATTAAGGATTGGAATCACCCGTTACAATAATCACGATACCCGGGTGCCAATTCCATTTGTATTGCGACTCCTTTAGCATCGCGATTTTCTAAATAACCGTTTTCAATATAATTCTTTATTATTCAGGTTTTATTGCAACTCAAAAACTTAGCAAAGTCAGTTGTTCCTACCGCACAGAGTACTGTGCTGTCTGCCAACATGTGGAGAGTTGCGAGTGAAAAGTGCACCACCTGTAGGATTATAGAGGAACTACAAATTCTTTACCTACCAATTATATGTATGAATATATAGTTATTTTTTTAAATATTATTATTATTCATCTGTGGCGATACATATACTACCACTTAAATCTCAACATACAACCCAATCTCAATCATTTTACATGTCCTGAGAAAAAAAAAATTTTTTTAAAGAAATTAAAAAAAAAAAAAATTCATGAACACATTCTTAAGAGAATTGTCACTTTATTGTCCAAGATCATGAATTACTACAAAACAAGGAAGAGGTTTTCTTATTCAAGTAATGCACTGTACAAATCTAATGCATCATGTACGATGATTACCGATTTTACCGTCTGATGATCCCTACTGAAAAAGATCAGTTCGCTCACATCAGTAAAGGAAGTAAACGTGAGGAGAGAAGCGAGAGAGATTTTTGTACAAATGGGTCAGATTCGGCCCAGCCTGTTTAAAAGAGCTCTAAGCTGAAGAATAAAAAGAAGCCACACACACTCAAACGCATTCGGTCCTAAACTCCAGCTCCCTGTATGCTGATAAAATAGGAAACATACACACTTCACATTTAAGAGTGGCAGTGATAAAACACACATGTGCACACACAATTATAGCGATTGCTTCAGGAGATAAAGGTGTGTCGGACCCTGAGACTCAAGAGGGGAACAATTGCTTAGGTCCAATTAAATTTTAAAAAAAGTTTTAAAAATCCCTCAAAGGGACTTGTGTCTTTATTTCTATACATTTATGATGAAGTAAAGTGAATGAGGGTAAAGATAAAGGGATATTGAAATCTCCCAAACATACACACAGTCTAAAACAGTATACCATCACACTCATAATTCATCAGATTAAAAAAAAAATTTTTTTTTACAGCAAATAGAGAGAGAAATGTGAAGGATGTGGAATAAAAGGAGAGGTAGACTGAAGGAAGAAGGAGAGGAAGAGACTGTGTGTGTGTGCGAGAGAGAGAGAGAGAGAGAGAGAGTGTTGTGTGAGGGTTTGTGTTATTTCTTCGCTTTGCCTCCCTTTGCGGCGTTTCTCGGGGGCGTGACGGGTCGGCCGGATCCGAACGCTCCGGCGCCACTGTACGCCAACAGCTTCTTGTCGGCAGGCTTCAAGATCTGAAACAAAAAAAAAGAAAGAAAAAAAGTTGGAAGTTAACATTTTTTTAAAATAACATTTTCAGTCATCTTGTTAGATTTAATAGACTGATGAACATGAATGACGAAACGAGCACAAGCAACCCTTTAGAATCACGAGCAAATCACTGAACAAACTTCAAGTTGCATAACTTGCATACGCCAAACTATACAAAATGTAAAAAGATCTCTTCAAAATATTTTAAGCCATTTCTCATCATCCAAAGAAACAGAGTATCATCTCTGCTGTACTGTGTCCACTAGGGGACAGTGCAGAGCTCTATAATCACACTGTTATACCATCAACACACAACAGGAACGATGACTACTCCAAACTTCTAGGCAACGTTCACTCAGAACTAGGAAACGAAAATTCCTGCCTCATTGATACTCCAATAAACATTGATTACCTGGAAGGAGCACATGAGCGTCTCGTCCACGCTCATCATGGCACCAGCGTTGTCAAACTCGCCGCAGTAGTTCGGGGCGGAGAAGAGCGTCACCAGCTGGCGCTTTGCAAAGAACTCGTATCCATCCTCCACCACCTGAGACACACACACACACACACACACACACACACACACACGTCGGTCACATAAAGCACTTTAAACGATATACATCACCAATATTAGGGCTGCACGATTAATGAATAAAACACGATCTCGATTTATACACACACTCATTCATTCTCGTGCACGACCATCGCTTGCTCAATTCCAATTCCAGTCAGTCAGTCAATCAGAAACTGGAGGTGTGTACATTTTGATGACCCGTTACCGATTGGCTCTTTTAGATGCTCTCCATGTCACCTCAATGCGCATGTGTCAAACTGTTAGGTTTGTGTTTAGCAGCAAATATATACTTTAACATTGCAGGTGCTCATTTATATAATTTATCAGTTAGGGAGGTAAAAGGTCACACACACACACACACTCCACACACACACTCCACACACACACTCCACACACACACTCCACACACACACTCCACACACACACTCCACACACACACTCCACACACACTCCTTGACCAAATTTCTTCCTTAACTGAATTTGGTACTGAACATTTTAAGGTTCTAATCACTTTAAGCGCTCTAAAAAAGGGAAAAGCTCAAAATTCTTTTGTTCACAAGAGTTGAATATCCTGCGTTTTGTTTTTGTTTTTTTGTACATGAGAGAATCATGATTCACATTTTAGGAAGTATTGTGCAACCCTAATCAATATCTAACTAAAACATCTAAAATGTACGTATCCATCTTTATTTATATACACGTATATCTCCGGTGTTTGGGAGTCAGACCTGGTGTGCTCTGCAGATGAGGTCCATGTCGTGTTTGTGCAGAAACTTGGCAACGACATCAGAGCCAAAGGTGAAGGAGACGCCGCGATCGTTTTCGCCCCAGCCCGTCACGTCTTTATCAGGGTCGGCCCACAGCAGGTCGCACAGCAGCCCCTGATCCGGCACATCTGTGGGTCTCATCACACGCCGGATCTGCTCCATTGACTGCAGGTCCGGAGACAGGCCTGCACCACACACACACACACACACACACACACACACACACACACACACACACACAGTTATAATAAAACTCCAGAAGAGTCAGTTCCGGATTCAGTTTAAACGTTTGGTGTTTGTTTTTAATATGACTAATGGTCTTGCACCTTCCTACCCATGTGAGACAGTAAGTTTTTATCAACAAAGTAGAGTCTTGCGTTCTGCTAACCAAAACGTGTTAGTGGTCCCTCGGTCAAGATCCAAAAAAATGGGATGACCGCTCCTTTGCAGTGGCTGGTCCTAAACTCGAACGCCATTCCACCCGAGTTACGTAGCATTACGGACCTCCCTCTATTTAAGGCAAAACTGAAGACTCAATTGTTTAGAATAGCTTTTAATATGTTATAGTTTTATGTCATCTTTTTATAATTTTACCTTTTTATTTTATTATTATTTTTATGACTGATTTCATTTTTCATTTATTTATTTATAATTATATTTTTATTTCTATTTTTAATGCCACTTTATTGCCATTTTTAGAACTGTAAAGCACTTTGGTACAACTTAGGTTGCTGTAAAGTGCTATAGAAATAAATGTTGATTGATTGATTCTGGATAAGGATGAGAAAAAAAGAAAAAAAACTTTCACTCTAACGCTCAGCAGTTCATCATAGAAAGCTAATTCCAAGCTGCGAATGTCCTGTGGAATTGAGTTTGCATTTAATAAGTCAGAAAACTGTTTGAAACATGAAATCATTCCCTGAATATGTAATTTTAGATAGAAATATGAACGTTACAGAATTACATATTTTAATACTTCTTTAAAATTTGCAAGAAATAATGTTTGGATGCCTCATATATAGTTTCACAAAGGAATGACGACGTGTACCAATCACCATTCAGGTCACGAGATAATGACTGGAGACAATCTCCTCATTTCAACAGCAGTCCTTGTATAATTTCACTGCTCACAATCTAAGCAAGTGATTATCAACCCTGGTACTGAAGGACCCCTCCCAGGCTATTTTTTTTTGTTTGTTTTTTTACCCTGCTCTACCCCAACCACTTCAAGCAATAAAAAACAGACAGTATTGCTTTTTTAAAAAGCAGTCATACAACCTGACTTGAAGCTATTCCCAATAGGATTGCATGTAAACGATGCTGTCAGGCGAGGAGAAAGTATGCAAATATTGTTACAACACAAGAGCAAGTTAGTCAGTTCTCTCAGGCAGCAGTGTGAAAAATAAGACTTCTGGCGACTCTTTAGTGGAGTTTAGGTTATTCGTTACCTCCATGGCAGCAGAAAATCTTTTCATCGACAATGGCTGCCACGGGTAAGCAGTTGAAACAGTCTGTAAACGTCTTCCACAGTTTAATGTTGTAGCGTCTTTTACCTGCAATCGGAAAAATGCAGATGAGAAACATTTCACTTGGGAGTCTAAGCAAATCACATTTCATTTATTATTTGTTTATAATTTGTTTAAAAAAGTTAACAATGAACTACTGCGAGAGTTCTGAGAGAGACAGGGAATGAAGAGGAGCTTATCATCATCATGTGAAATTTCATCTACTGATGTGCTCAAATGTAGCATGCAAACAGACTCACACTCATCGTAGAAGCCGTATATCCTGTTGATGGAGGCGCACTCGTGGTTCCCTCGCAGCAGGAAAAAGTTCTCTGGGTATTTAATCTTGTAGGCCAACAACAAGCAAATGGTCTCTAAAGACTGCTTCCCTCGGTCCACGTAGTCTCCCAAGAATAGGTAGTTACTCTCCGGGGGGTATCCGCCGTACTCAAACAGCCTGAGCAGGTCATAGTACTGGCCGTGGACATCGCCTGAAGACAAGAAAGGAATCATAAAACTCAATTTAGGGCTGGTGTGAACGTAAAAAGGATTAAGGGATCAGAATAAATGTTTACCGCAAATTTTCAGAGGTGCTTCGAGCTCGAGGAGAATGGGCTGGCTGAGGAAAATCTCCCTGGATTTGAGACACAGCCCGCGGATCTCATTCTCCGTCAGCTGCACGTTCTTACCAGGTCTAGAGCCTTTCACTAGTCCAGAAAAATAAAACAAATAAATTTATTAATAAAAAAAAAAACTATATATAATTTTTTTTTTATCATCACATTTTTTAACACATCTATCTACATACACACTAAATAATGGAATCCACCACAATATTGTTTAGTTCATCTTTGTACTGCAAAAACCGCTCTGTGGATTAAGAGCTGAACATCGTCAGGGTACTCAAGCCCTTCCTGAACAATGTGTGCAGTGTGTCAGGGTGCATCATCCTGCGGAAAGGGGCCACTGCCTTTAGTGGAAACTTGCCATGAAGGGGTGTAACTTGGTCTGTAACAGTGTTTAGGTCAGTGCGACATGTCAAATGAACATCCACATGAATACCAGGCCCTAATGTTATTCAGTAGCACATCAGTCAGAGCATCACACTGCCTCCCCTATTCACCTAGAACATCCTCCCGCCATGTCTTTCCCAGGTAAGTGAAACAGGTAAATCACAAACACCTGGCCATCCACATGATTTTTTTTTTTTTTTTAAGTTATTTATTAGACCAGGCCACCTTCTTCTGTTGCTTCATGGGGCAAGAGTTAGTTCAGATGTTCACCAGTCTGTAGCTACTCAGCTCTACACGCACAGTAATCTGCAGCACATGTGCGTGACACATTTCTTGGCAAATATTTGCTAGTTTTGGAGTTGTACTGACCCAGTTCTGGGACCACAATTTGGCTCTGAATAACTTTGAGGTCAAAATTATTCAGATCTTCACACCCATTTTTCCCATTTCCAACGCAACAACTTAAAAACCTGACTGTTCATTTGCAACCTCCCTGACAGTTGCCAGGCATTGTAACAAGATAATCAGTGTTATTCACACACACACACACACACTATATGGACAAAAGTATTTGGCCAACCTGCAATGACATCATACCCAAATACATATACTTCAATATGGAGCTGGCCGCTCTTCTTGGAAGAGCATCCGCAAGATGTTGGAGAGTTTCTGTGGGAATTCGTGCTCATTCATTCTGCAGAGCGTTTATGAGGTCAGGTACTGATGCTGGACGAGAAGGCCTGGCTCACAACCTCTGTTGCTCAATGGGGTTGAGGTCAGGGCTCTGTGTTTGGGCCGGTCGAGTTCTTCCACACCGAACATCAAACGATGTCTTTACAGTCCTTGCTTTGTGCACTGGGACACGGTCATGTTGGAATAGAAAAGGGCCTTCCCCAAACTGTTGGCACAAAGTTGGAAGTTGGAAGGGGAAAAGGGGCCTGATTGAAACACTTGAATTGAATAACAGTTTTGGCCAAACACTTTTGACCATATAGGTGTATTTTATCTGTACATATAATAAAACTGTAAAACTGGTGTCTGTACATGAAAGATATGCTACTTTAATATTTAAATAGAAAACGACCTTAAGAAAAAAAAAATCATTAGTTCACCTCAAAATTCAACAGAGGGCGCTGTACATTTTTTAATATGCGCTAGTGTGTGCAATTGAAATCTACTTAATAAATCCGACCTCACACCTTCATTCCGCACACTTCGCGGTATCACATAAAAATTTTAGTTCAGTCCAGAATTCAACAGATAGCAGTGGACATTTATAAAAATAAATAATAATAATAATAATAATAATAAAAAAAAAATTTTTTAAATCACACAATGTGTGTATAATTAAATTCCACCCTAACGAAGTAGGAGGCACATCTAGTATATAAAAATACACTATATAATAAAACGGATAGGACTAAGCAACCAGCCAATACGATATCATGATACCCGTGTAATAATTTTGTAAATACCCCAATTCTTTATAATACAATTCTAAACAAACTTGGCAAATAATTCGCCCCTACCACACGGGGCGCTGTGCGGCCTGCCAAGATTGTGTGAATAGTTTCGAGTGCCCCACCTGCAGGATTATAAAGGAACTGCAAGATTTAAATCCTTAAAAAGATTTAATTTAATTAAATTAATTTTATTTAAAACTAGATTTATTTTATTTTTTTTTAAGTTATGAATTTATAGACCATATTTGTCAACTATATGTTATAATGCCGTAAGTTACCATATTTCTGTCGCGTAAGCTAAAACTGAGCCTGTACATAGGTAGATGTTTAAAGCTAGGGAAGAACGGGAGGAATGGTGGAAAAGCGAAGGTTAATATGTCTCGCAGAAGAGCTACTTACCTTCCAGAAGGCGCTGGATGACAGAATCGATGTTTAATTTGTCGGATTCGGTCATATTTGTTCTGTGGTCCTGTTTTATTTTTCCCTCGGTCTTAAAGATTACCTCAGACGTTAGCTGCAAGCTAACCTGCCAGCAACAGGAGGAAGCTTGCGCACACCCGGCCTCGCGCTCGCGCTCTCTTTCTCACGATATACGACTAGACCTGATTATAATTTCACACATTTGAAGTAAATAACCCAGATTCACTCACAGTGCTGATGAATGTTTAACTAAAAGAAACAAGTCCCGTCGTTTTCACTAGTTCCGTACTATCCGTATTTGGGGGGGAAAAAAACAGCGCCGTCTGCTTTACAAGCGCGTCAAGACCGCTTCCGGTTTCCCCTACCGCTTTAGGGCGCTCTGTGGTTGCGTCACTTCCGGTTACGTCACATCTCTGTCGTTGCTCCCATTGTTTCGCCATAGAGTAGTATATATATATATATTCATCTATTTTGTTTTTTTGTCGCTACTAGAATTTGACATTTATTTAAGTCATATGGGATACATTTTTGCTTCTACTTCTAATGCTCCTTGACAGTTTTTTTTGTTTTGTTTTTTTTGTGTGTGTCTTTTTTATTTACTGCTTCTTTTATCCTCCCTGGATATGTTGTTTGGTTTATATTTTATTGTTTTGTCATTGTCATCACCCAATGATACTGTTGAGCATGTTCCGCTCTCGTGCAGGGAATATATGCAGGAGAGGATAGATATGGTGTCACAGCTCCCAAGATCTAGGGAGGGTAAAAAGCAATGTCAAAAAACGTCTTTTGGAACGAAGAGTCACTGATCAGGGAAGGAAGCATTTAATGTTGTTTTTGATGAAGACTGAACTGGACCGTCGGCTATAAAAGAACAGGCAAGCTGAGGACTGAGAGATCTATAGGTGGTGGTGATGCAGCACCTTGGAGGAATCTCAATGATTAATCTCAATGATTCCTCCAAGTACCACTCTTCGTCTTCAGTTGGAGTTCTCCTTAGAGGAATATTTGAGAAGAAAGTGTGTGTGGCAATGCCGGATAAAGCAGACAAAGTGTTCAAAATAAGTCAAGACAAGATCAGGGAAGGAAGCGTTGGACATTATAAGGAAGGACAGTCTTAATCGGCTTTAAGAGGCTGGTAGGGTGAGGGAGAACGAGACACACAGTACAGTTTGTAGTAATGTAACCCCCTGGATTCAAGCGGCAACAAAGAAGAAAAAGAACTTCTCAACCTCACAAAATACAACAAAAATGTAAAAAATAATAATCTTGCGGTGCTGTTGGTGTGAGAAAATAATCAATGGTATGGTGGCCTGAAAAGGGAAATGTTCTTTTACATGCCTAAGTTTATTGTTTTCCAGTAACAGAATGTCTCCAAGTCATAATTTTTTAATTAAATTATATTCAGTTACAGAAGACTGACTTCCCTCTCTCTTTTTTCTCTCTACCTCTCACTCTCTGTCTGAAAAATGACAACAACAAAAAACATGCAAATTGAACAGAACACGGAAAGCACAAAAAGTGATAACCTCCTTGTCTGGAAGATGTTGCGAAACATAAAATGCTTTACCTCAGGCTGTTCTAAAGCACTGACATTGGAGACACTTCCACATGTTACATAAACAAAAAGTCAATGTATGTGTAATTACGTTTTTCCATGAATCTTATGCACTCTTTTAAATCTCAGATTATGGTTGTAAATTTGTGTAATTGAGCTATAGCAGAAAGGACAACATTGTAGATCTCGTGAATTAATGTAAACCTGTGACTTGTAGCTTTGCTATCTTCAGAGCTGCCAAGAAAGATGATTCGCACAACACCTTTTGACTGATCAGAAACCGTAATTCTTCTTCTTCCTTGTTGTTTAACGGCGGTTGGAATCCAGTAGGTTACATTACTGCTAACTGTAGGTCTCATTTTCCCTCATCTACTTGGCATCTTAAAGCCAATTTTCCAGACCAGGCTTTCATAAAACCTCTAATGATTCCTTCCCTGTTCTTGTCTTGATCTATTCTGTGTCTTGAACTCTCTGTCTGCTTTATCCGGCACTTCCACACACTCTTTATTCTCAACACGTTTTCCACTCAGTATCTAATTGGAGTTCTGTACTGTAAGTTGCATGACTACCACCTATAGCTCTATCTCTCTCTCTCTCTTTCCTCAGCTTCCCTTTCCAGTTAACTTTCCAGTCAAGTTCTCAAAAGCAATATCAGAGCCTGTCCTGCATATATTTCCTGCATGAGAGCATTACGTTTGCATGTGCTCTCTCTGCGCTTGTTGGGTTTCCTCTGGGTAGACTGGTTTTCCTTCCACATGTGTACCCTGGGATGGATTAGCGGCACCCGGTCCAGGGTGTGTACCTCATCTTGTTGTGTACCTCATCTTGTTTCCTGGGATAGGCGTAAGTGGTGTAGAGAATGTGAGTTGCATTTTTTTTTGTAGCATATCGTTGTAGTTTTGTTCACTGGGGCACTGGTGGCTTAGTGGTTTCTTGTCTGGGTTCGATTTCCACCCAACGCCCAAACCCCAGCCTCTGGTCCCAAGCAATGATTTATTTTTTTATTTTTTTAAAGGAAGGGTTCCATCAGTAAGGACATCCAGCGTAAACCATGTGCCAACTTATTATTATTGTTTTGTTCAGACAAAAACGAATGTAATATAGTGATAAAATGTAAATGTTATTTCAATTATTTTTGAAAGCACTAAGTTAGTTTGCTTGACATATATTAGTAGCTGAAATTAACCAATAACAACGACAACAACAACAACAACAACAAGATGGAGCCTTTAATTTATTTGTTCATTGTTTTTTTATTATTATTTGTTGTGTTTTTTAAATACTTATACATATACACTGTAAATATGATTAAGATTTATCTATTATACATATGAGAAATAAAATTAATGTTTTCTTTTTATTAATTGATGGATAAATTAATTTATTTAATAAAAATAAAAATAAAAACATTTAAAACCGGTTATACAGGCGAATTCTCACTTCCTGCTTCCGGCTTCCGGTTTTAGTGACGCATCCGGATGACGCAACACGTCAGCGCCAGTAGCTGGTGATTGAATCAGGAGCGATGGCCGGGATGTGTGGAGCAGAGCGGTGCGAAGCATGAACACACGGAGTTAACGCGCTTTAAACACACTCGCACACACACACGGCTTGATTACAGACCCACAGAGACGTCGGACGGAGCATGAAGCTGGTTCATAAAGACATCGAGAAGGATAATGCCGGGTAAGTAGGGCTGAGAGAGCGCGCGCGCGCGGACGCGTCCAAATACGCACCAAGTGCACTAGATCAAGTGTACTGATCCACACAGAATTAACTTTGTCACACAGTTACATATCATCATGACGTTAGAGATGGGAATCGTCAGGCTCCTCCCGATACGATATGATCACGAGACCTCGATTCTATAAGTATCACGATTCTATAAATATCTCGATTCAATATTGAATTTCCCCGCGATTTTTCTTACAATATTAAACATTTAAAAACGTTGACCGAGTAATTAAATGTAATGTTTCCTTATAACATCAGTTTTCTCACATAAAAACCAAGCGCAGCGTTTAAACTCTACAAACTAACTTCAAATACAAGAGTTAAACATTTAACTTCAAATTAACTTAAACACAAAACCTCACTGTTACTGAGCAGCGCGTCTCTGTCATCAGGCATCATTATCATTTCTAAACAAACTTGGTGAATTCTTCACCTCTAGCACAGGACGAAAGTGTGTAAATAGTTTAGAGAGCGCCACCTGTAGGATCATACAGAATCTGGCGTCTTACCGCCTCGGACGCATCCGAAGTCTAAAAACTCAACTCCACAGTGAGCGTCTGGGTGGAGCGGCTGTGAGCAATTGAGTAACGCATCGAGTGATGCGGCGCAGTTTTCTATCTATCTATACATATAATAAAACTGTAACGTGGGCGTGTCTGTATATTGAAGAGAGAAATTTTGGTGGGACATGAGATGAGTAATAGAACACAACGGGAAGTTTTTATTTTAAAAAAATTATTTCTGTCTGTTTGTTTGTGCACACATCACGTAAAAACTACTGAACGGATTTTAATGGGGTTTCCGCAGGTGTGTGTGTGTGTGTGTCCGAGCTTGAGGTAACACACAGTTTATATCATCTGTAGATATTACATAGTTTTTATATACTGTATATACAACATGTATTGTTTCATTGCAGTCGGCCCACGGGAAGAGAAGATGTACTACTTTAAAATTGAAATCAACCTTGAAAAATATCATTACTTCATAATCTCAAAATTCAACAGACGGAGCTGTACGTTTTATTAAAAACACGCTTATGAGTGTGAAATCAAATTCCACGCTAACGAAGTCGAACTATCCAGTCTAACATTAGATAGATAATATAAATATGTATAGATAGATAATATAAATATGATGATCCACATTATATAGGAAGTAGGGAGTTAGTTGTGACTAAGCCTTGGGACTGTTTAGTGCACTTGTATAGTAAACAGGAAGCTGATCCTGGATCATCCTAAAGCCTTTAACGATGTTCTTGTCTCGTTGTATCTGTCAGTCAGGTGACGCTGATCCCCGAGGAGGCCGAGGACATGTGGCACACTTATAACCTGATACAAGTGGGTGACAGCCTCAGAGCCTCCACCATCAGGTACCGTAGTGCCAAGGGCATACACACACACACACACACACACACACACACACACACACACACACACGTAGAGTACATTTTAATACTGTAATACTGCTTATTAAAGTATATTTATATCAGTTATACCTCATTTAAAATCACATTCGTGTCCCGAACAGGAAGGTGCAGACAGAGTCGTCTACGGGCAGCGTGGGAAGCTCGCGAGTGCGTACCATGCTCACCATCTGTGTCGAGACCATCGACTTCGACTCGCAGGCGTGCCAGCTTAGGGTCAAAGGCACCAACCTCGAGGAGAACCAATACGTCAAGGTCTGGATGTCTGGTTTCACAGAATTATAGACTTCATCAGTGATGTGGTGTAAAGAGTAAAGAATTCAGTTCCTCTTTCGTGTGTGTGTGTGTGTGTGTGTGTGTGTGTGATGCGATGTCCTGTGTCTCTCACTGATCAGATGGGTGCCTACCACACCATTGAGCTGGAGTTGAACAGGAAGTTCACCCTGGCTAAGAAAGTGTGGGACAGCATCGTTCTTGACCGCATCGGTACCTTCCCCCTGTCTTCTGTTTCTCTGTGAAATTAATTAACATGAATTAACAAGTAAATTTTTCTGCCTAATAATTTTTTTTAATAGATATTTTTTTTTCGTAATCATTCGGTCTGATTTTGACCTCCGACCCCACAGACCAGGCGTGTGACCCGGCACAGAAGGCAGACGTGGCGGCCGTGGTGATGCAGGAGGGTCTGGCCAACCTGGTGCTCGTGACTCCGGCCATGACGCTGCTGAGAGCCAAAGTGGAGATCACCATCCCGCGCAAGAGGAGGGGAAGCTGCGCTCAGCACGAAAAGGTAGAGTGCTGAAAAGTATAATTGGTGAAGGTTTTCAAGGTGTCAGAAACTGGATTCTGTGCGACGTTAGTGTGACTGTGGCAACAAAACTTTTATTTTTGTTTATTTTTTGCATACTTGCAAAGTTCTCTCTTTCACAAGGGTTGCCAGGTCACACTGACAAAATCTCACGTAAACAACAACCTCAGTACTAGAACCCACACTGTAGCTCACATTATTACTCAAATATCACCCGGCCAAGACATATTAATTATTTTTCATTTAATTATTAATGATGTATTTATTTTTTGGGGTTGTGGAACAAATAATTTGAGTTTCCATTATTTCTTATGGGAAAATCTGATTTGGTTTACGGGTGTTTTGAAATACAAGCCCGCTTCCTGAATGAATTATGATCCAAGGTTCCACTGTATTAAAATGTTAATTGTTTTACTGATTTATCATTCTAAAGCCAAATAATAAATAGACTAAAATATTAGAGCAGGCTCATTAACATAACTGACTCTTCTTTCACTAAATTTTCACTAATCAGAATCCTACCCCTCCCCCCCTTCAGGCGCTGGAGCGATTCTACGATGCCGTCATGCAGGGAATTCTGAGACACTTCAACTTTGATGGTGAGACCTGATTTATTTATTTATTTATTTATTTATTTATTTTAACGAGCATTTTAAACGAGCATCATTCACCTTGTTCATCCACCCCCCTCCAGTGGTGAAGTGTGTACTGGTGGCGAGTCCAGGTTTCGTTAAGGATCAGTTCATGTCGTACCTCTATAAAGAAGCCGTCAGGCAGGAGTGCAAGGTTCTGCTGGAGAACAGGCCCAAATTCATGCTGGTGCACGCGTCATCCGGACACAAGTACTCTCTCAAAGGTTAGCACGAACACTTTAATTAAAGTGGGGAAAAGGAAATCATGAGTATTAATTCATCGTTAAATCAAACATTTTTATTCTTTCATTTTGTTTCCACAGAGGTTCTGTCTGATCCGGCCGTCACAAGCCGTCTGTCTGATACAAAGGTCACTCATCCTCTGGGTTCTGTTTAATTCAGACTGTATCTTTAGTTAATCATTTTTAAAAATGTGTGTGTGTGTGTGTATAGGCTGCAGGTGAGGTCAAAGCTTTGGAGGATTTTTACAAGATGCTGCAACACGAACCTGATCGAGCTTTCTATGGGTCGGCCTGCATTTCACTCTCGTTCTCTCTAGATCTATTATTATTATTATTATTATTATTAGGAATTAATTTGTGAAAGTTTCTACACACAGGCTGGCACATGTGGAAAAAGCGAGCGAAGCGTTAGCCGTCGATATCCTGTTGATCAGCGACCAACTGTTCAGGTGAAGCACGGCTAGAGTTAGCGCAGAAAAACACCCGTACGCGGTTTAGCCGTTTAATCATGATGTCATCAGTTTTAATCTTTGTGGTCTAGACATCAAGAAATAGCTACTCGGAGCAGATACGTGCGACTTGTGGATAACGTGAGGGACAACGGCGGGACAGTCAGGTATATACTATGTTTCATGTTTATACTATGTTTCACGAACTTCCCACAGCAGGTCCTGATCCGCGGAAAATGGCGGACACGGCTGAGCCGAAGAATGCTACGATGCTCCTGAGGCGCTTCCTCGAAACATCACGTCATGCACCTCCTAATCGTGATACAACATTAAAATGCTTGTTTTTGAGGAAACTTTCCAACATACTGTATCTACTGTATATTTATCAATAGACTACCATTATTCTTACGGTTGTTGCTATGGCGATGTCTTTTCATCTCCGTTCAGCTAATTAGCATAATCGGATCATGACCCATTTTTGTCAAGTGAAATCAATGATGAATTCGGAAACCAGAACACCCTTTAATTGTGATTTGTTGCCATGGTTACGCAGTATGAAGATGGGTGACTTTAGGGATCACGTTTGTGAGCAGATCTATGATGATACGTGAACATGATTATATTTTCTGTAAATGACGTTAGCTCAAGTTTCTGAGAGCTTCTCCTGTTCCTCTGTGAGCTTCAGTTGGAAATGTCATTGTATCCCTAATTAAAGGTTTGAATCTCAGCTATGGATTTTGTAAAAACTGTTTATTATGTAAATTTAAGAAAAATGTGAATAGTTTGTGTATATGCATCATACATATTTAACCTTATTCATATTTTCCTTTTCTTCTTTGAAGGATATTTTCAAGCTTGCACGTTTCAGGGGAGCGTAAGTTCATCACTTTTCATTCATTAAAAAAAGTAAACCTCCACAATAAATGTGTTCTCTTCATCTCCGCCTGTCTCTCTGTCTGGTTGGATCTTTCTCTTTATCTCTCTCTCTCTCTCTCACACAGAACTTAATCAGCTCAGCGGCGTGGCAGCCATCTTGCGCTTCCCGATCGCCGATGTCTCTGACGCTGAAGAAGGCAGCAGCTCTGATGAAGACTGACGGGAGAGAAACTCGCAGGACGGCCGACATGATCTTTAACACCATACACACCTCACGAACGTGTTAAAACAGCGACTCCATCATAATAACAGCATGATGAAATGTGCCTTTAATGCCAATGTGGTCCAATGATACCAAGTGGTGGACTGATATATTGGTATCACAGTATAAAGAAATATCCCACAGGAACTTTTTTTTTTTTTTTTTTTTTGGCAGTGATGTGCACAATTCAGACTTTATTTTGTGTCATAATAACATAAGTAACGCAATGCCACAAATAAAAGAAACCAAGAAAGAATTCAATATTTATTTTCACCTAAAATCAGCCACCATTTAAGGGAAAAACCCTTTGCTTTGCCTAAATCTTTAAAAAAAAAAAAAAAAAGGGAAGAAGAGGGATATCGTTTACCTGGATTTTATTTTTGAAGGTGCCAAAGGAAAGAAACAGAAAGAACCAATTAAGATGTAGCTTTTGTTTTAATTTCAATTGTAAATAATACAACTGTGTTACTCTCATTAAAAGAGCTACAGCGTTTCAAAAGCATAAAGATGGCTTGTTGGAATTCTTTTTGTCCATAAAAAATAGGAATGTCAAGTAAATGTCTCCTCAGAAAGCCTGTCAGGTCTTTTAAATCTTATTTGAGCCAGCTAGCATTACAAGTGATCATGTAATCCAGTCAAAATCCAGTCAAGTTAGCCTGTGTTAGCTAACTGAAGTTAGCAAGTAGCACTGAGATAAGATGATATATATAAAAAAAAATAATAATAATAAAGAAAATCTGAATGTTTGTTGGCAAGTTTCTTTGATCTAGGATTCAAAGTGAATATTTAAAACAGCCTCGACATTCAGCAATTATCAGGGAAAGATGACTTTATTATATTATACTTATAGCAACTTCTGCCGTCCTGTTCGGTTCATCCTTTCTATCGTATGCCGAAGCAGATTCCTTGCAAAATTCCAGGTCTTACTGCAAAAATTTGTTAGGGAGGGCATTTGGTATCACTGTATTTAACATCTCAAAAATCCTGCTTAAGATTTTAAGCATCTGAGAATCACTGTCATGTTAGCCAGCTAAGTATTAGCAAAGAGGAATATGGAAATCTGTGAATATTTAAAATGCTAACAAGCTAGCGTTCAACAGAACTTATCATAATGAACATTATATAATAATAATAATAATAATAACGTCAACTTCGTGTAAGAAATGTGGTCAGAAAAAAAGGAAAATTGGTGCATGGAATGGTAAAAACCAGAGCTGCGTTTAACTGTTTCTGGGTTTACCTTAACCCAGACATTTCCATACACACACAATGTGATGAGAACTTACAGGACTGGGACTAAACAGTGTCAATACAAAAGCACTTGTTAGTGAGACTCATCCAAAAAAAAAAAAAAAAAAAGCTTCAGTTTGCTAGGGATCGTAAAGACTGGACTTTTGGAGCGATTGAAAAAGGTCATGTGACCGGATGAGTCCAGACTGAGTCTATTCCAGAGGGATGGGCGTGTCAGGGTGAGGAGGGAAGCGCTGTAATGAAGCGATGCTCCCATCATGCATAGTGTCCGCTGTACAAGCCTCTGGAGACAGTGTGATGATCTGGGGTCGCTTCAGTCGCTCAGGTCGAGACTCAGCAACGTCATGTGGCAATGAAATGGAAAATCCCTGATGCCATGGCCATACTCCAGGACTCTGGAATATTCAGGGTGCATAAACTGTGCATAAACACATTTTGCATGTGTCATATTGTTCCACCCTTAGTGAGGACCCACTTTTATTTCGTTCATTTTGCAGGGCACTGGTAGTCCTTCAGCCATGCAAAGTCCTCCATAGTGCCCCAGTGCAGGAACATTATGGCCAGAATAACAGCTACATGCATGATCTGGTGACTGTTGAACCAGTAGTCAAAGGTGCCAGGGCTGAAACGCTCAGGTACACGCCAGACATTGACCAGGCCACCCGTCAATGCGAGGACATCCATGATGACATAAAGATGGAGCGACCTGGGGTTTCCTGTGCCAAGCTTGAACCAACGCAGGAAAAAGAGGAAGGCCCTGAATAAGGCTTGGAGGGCAAACGATCGCAGACGTCGAGCACCACTCTGAGCAGTGAGCGCATCACGTACACAGCGGCACGAGAAGAGCATATAGCCAAATGTGGCAGTGCAGCGTGCCCAGGGCTGGCACAGGAGTGTGATGTGCACAATTGGCAAAGCACCTGCAGGTAAATAAATAAATAAACAGAGAATATGGAGTGTATTATAAGGTGTGATTTTATTTTAACAATGCACAAGCTGTTTGTTCCTAGAGCACTGACTATATGAAAGAGTTTATTCTTAGTGCAGGGGTGTCCAAGTCCAGTCCTGGGGGGCCCAGTGTCCAACACAGTTTGGTGCTTCTTCTTCTCAAACACAGCTGATTTAACTAATCTGTTAATTACTAGGTTCAGTGGGTGTGTTTAGTTGTTGGTGAATTACAAACTGTGCTGGTCACTGGCCCTCCAGGACTGGATTTGGACACCCCTGTCTTAGTGTTTTGCACGAATGCATGAGCATTTTATATGAAAGGAAGTTTTTTGTGTCGTCGTAGAAGCATTTTGTGAAAGTGTGTGGGGCTTTGCACAATTTTTATTTTATTTTTTTTACCTTAAAGTAAAAGTATTATATGGAAATGTGAGACAATTTTGTATGAAGGTGAATATTTTCGCAAAGACCATTTTATGGAAATAATTTAGTTTAAATGTGAGCATGTTTGTGTGTAAATGCATGGATGTGCTTTTGTATGAGAATGAGAATTTGCTTTTTGAAAATGAGATCATTTTATGTGATTTCTGAGTTGATTATTCAAATGTGATTGCAAGTTGTTCAAATGCCTTAGCGGTTTCTCGAGCGAATGTGTGGTGAGGAAGATGGATACAGGCAGTAGATGTGAGTCACGTTTTATTCTTTTGCTCCTTGCGAATTTTATATAGGCTTTTTCAGCTCACACGGACATACACACACTCACACCCTAAGGTGCTGGAAGTGGATTTATCTTTCTCCTACCCACTTGTCCTTCTCCGTCTTTTATCGCTCTCCACCTCAGTGCAAACAGACAAGCACTAATTAGACATGTCCTCATTGGCCAATCTTCCCCACTCAGCTACCCACTCACCACTTCACAGAATGACTTTTGAACACACCCTCACCACCACATACCCCAACCATCCATCTCAGGTCCGGGAGCCGGCCAGCCTGCAATTGACTCCTCCTCTTCCGTCCTCGTGAAAGAAGAGGTCAGCCACTGCCATCTGCACCCCTGGCTTGGAGCCGTTGGAACAGGGTGTGATCCAAAAAGAGGGCGAGAAGAAGACTCTTCCAAGAAGGCAGTGGCAGAGTGTGTGGACCACCCACTTAATGCTGAACCAAACATGGTTTCTCAATGGTGCTGTATTTACTCTCCCATATCGAGAGTTTCTACCTGATTTACAGCTTGGCACACCTGCCTGTGACCCAAGAGGAAACTCAGGTACTCAGGTAGCCAGCCAGTTGCATGTTTCTTTGGTTGGTCATGAGCTGCCCCACTCGTCTCAAGGATCTCAGGCAGCTCGGAGATTTTGCAAGTCATTGCTGTAAATTCTATATTGCTGTCTTCTAAATGGGACGCAGCATAGGCATTATGAGGGTGGAGGACCCTGTTCATGGTCATTGAAACATTGCAGGGTCCCCAAACAATCTGAACGGTGATGAACTGGTGTAAACTGGGACATGGGAGTCAAGGTAATCTGCCAATATCCTTTTATGAGAACCAGCGTTGAGGAAAAGTGAGCTGCACCTAACCATTCAAACGCTTCATCAATTCAGGGCATTGGGTATTTGGGTATGTGTCACATCCCCAAACTGCGAAGACATTTTGATACTGTGTTGACTTTACACAGAACGTCTACACAGAACTGGATCATCTTGCCAGTCCTGGGCAACTCGTCAGTCACCCCATATCAAGCTCCACTTGAAGTTCATGCCATTTCACTGGGAACAATCCCAGTTTGGTGCTTTGAGGGTTTAGTACGACCTGGTAGAAGCAAAAACACGTCAGAATTCTCTTTGGCAACTCTCTGTGACGTGGTCTCCACAGGGGATAGGGACAAATGTTTGGTTTATAAGCGCCATCAGGAAATTCTCCTCCATTCTCTTAGAAACAAGTGTTTGTTTGTTTTTTTCACTCCTACTTGCTTTATTCCTACAAAATCATAATTTGAACGCTGGGCACCTGGAACAGGGGGAAAAAAAACAAACAAAAAAAAACACTACAGCAAAGTAGGGTAGGAGAGACAATATCTAGCTTCAATCAGATACTTAGGATTGCCCACTGTAGCACACACTTAAGGATGGGACGCTTAAGTATCTGATTGAAACTCACCAGAAGTTGTTGGACTGTGCATTGCCAATGAGGAGTGGATGGAGATGTGCATTGTGACTAGGGCCAGCCCGCTGTGCAGATTCTTGAGACCTCAAGTACAGGTGAGGACTCCATGAGATGTACTTTCTCAAACTCTGGGTTTTGGCACCAGTGTGACAGGACAATCTGACACAATTTAAAGAAGAGGTTGGTAGATGTGAGTCAAATTCTGTTCTTCGGCTGTACTCTCCTGCTTTTGTATTTGAATTGATGCACTCATATACACAGTACAGAGCAAAAGTTTGGACACCCCTTCTCATTCAGCGGGTGTTCTTTCTTGTGTTCTTCAGCCCAAACGCGTCTCTTCTGCTTGTTGCCTGTCCTTAGCAGTGGTTTCCTAGCAGATCTTCTAGCATGAAGGCCTGATTCACACAGTCTCCTCTTAACAGTTGTTCTAGAGATGTGTCTGCCGCTAGAACTCTGAGCTGAGCTGCTGTTAACCTTTGGTGTGTCCAGACGTTTGGTCTGGACTGTACATGTCCATATCCAGGGTCTCCTACCCACTCGCACTGCTCACACTCTTATCACTCCCTTAGCTCACGGCTCAATTATATCCTCACCACCGCAGATTAATTTTGAAGGTTCATGGGCTGTTTTTTTTTTTTCTGGTGAAAAGAACGGGTTTTTAGGACTGTTTTGTGTGAGTGTGAGCCGTATGTGTCGATAGAAGAACATTTCATGTGAATGTGAGAGTGTTTTGTGTAAATGTAAGATTTCATGTGAATGTAAGTAATCCTTTAAATATGAGATCATTTGGTCCGAATATATTTTATGGTGGTAAAAATTTCCTCACCAAGAGTGTTGACGAGACAGACGCCGAACATATCGCAGCATAGCAGGGCGTCATAGACTCGAGCTCCGCCCTCGTGATTCATAAAGATGTGATAGAGGACAGACCCAGCAGTGGGAGATAGGCAAGCTAGGTAATGCACGGCACAAAGCCACTTCTCCTCCGCTTCAGACCAGGGAATGCTAAGAGGCAGTAGGAAGAGAAAGCCCACGAATGGGACACCTGTAGGAAAGACCGGAAGGAAACTCAAAATCTCTCTGGTGTGGTTAGAGAGAACATAAGATTATTGTGAGTGTTACAGTGTTTTACAGAACATCTAGCAATGTTTTGGATTGTCTCCTTCCATAGTGCGTGAGCTACTCCGAGTGCACTAATAATACACAGATCACATGCTCAGACTGACAAGAAAAGAGGAACCCTGAACATACAGGATCTAGATGGGGAAGTGAAGCACTGCAAAATGACCACGTCATGGATGTGTAGGTAATCCTGCTCCTGTATGGACGCTTCACGTTCTTAATCAGCGTAATGGGCTTAAAGAGGGCTGCACACAAGGTCGGCCAAGTGAACGGTCCTCCAGATTTCTCACCTGAAGCTGGGTTCAGTGATCTTAAGGAGGTCTAAACGATCAGGACAATGGACAAGACCTCGCGCTAAAAATGTTACATAAATGTAATACCGATCACTTCAGTGCTGCTGACGCCATGGCCATCATCTCATTAGTTACTGATCTGAGCTGTGAGTAGCCATGTTTATTTTTCATATAAGCACATCAAAAATCTTCAGGTAAGCAGTAGAATTTACTTTGGATGAGCTATGCTAGTATGCTAGTATTACAAGGGCAGGGTGGTGTAGTGGTCAGCACTGTCGCCTTGCACCGCCAGGGTCCGGGTTCGATCCCCGGCCAGGCTCGATTCCCGTCTCTGTGTGCATGGAGTTTGCATGTTCTCCCCGTGCTTGGTGGGTTTCCTCCGGGTTCTCCGGTTTCCTCCCACAGTCCAAAGACATGTAGGTCAGGCTAACTGGCGTTCCCAAATTGCCCGTAGTGTGTGAATGAGTGTGTGTGTGTGTGTGTGTGTCTGTGCCCTGCGATGGATTGGCACCCTGTCCAGGGTGTACCATGCCATGTGCTCTAAGTCTCATGGGATAGGCTCCGCCCCCCGTGACCATGCCATGTGCTCTAAGTCTCCTGGGATAGGCTCCGCCCCCCGTGACCCTGATTAAGCGCTATAGGCGATGATGCTGTGTGCTGACTGTATGCTGAGCTCAGCCGTGTGATTAGACGTTAATTAGATTCCACACACACACACACACACAGATTTACAGCTAAGCCAAACTAATACCGCTTACACACTCCAGTCTGACAGCAAATGTTCTGGAGGGAAAGAACGAGCCTTAATGCGCCAAGTGGTCTGTTTAAAATAAGCAGTGAACGTTTATTTATTTATTATTATTATTTGATCATGTTTGAAAATCGTATATAATGCTAAATGCATAGGAACAATATACTAATCAAATGTAACTCGTTTACACTACACGTTTACTTCTGATTCTTGTAAGACCATGAATGCATAAATATTACGTACTAATGCAGAAAAAAGTTTTAAAGTTATAGAAACTGCATAAAGATTCTGTCTGAAGAAAGGGTGTAAATGGAATTCCATACCCTTACCATGAGTGTAGATGTTTCCTGATTCATTGTGAAGGTAAAAGAGACTTCTCAAGCATCCTGTGCAGGTGGACGCAGGACGATATCCCGTCAAAACGTACCTGTTGAACTGAAGGTGCGGAGGAGAGTTCTTAAAGTCCAGAAGTTTTGGCACAGTAAAGAACCCCATTGTGGTTCTGGGACGACCCTCAGAACCCTCACCAAGTACACCAACCAGCAGTCATGCAACCAATTAAGCATCTACTGGCTTAAATCTACACCAGAAACTAGAGCTCCACACATCCATGGCTTTGGGTAAACACCACTCCATTAGTGCACTTTCGGTCCGCATCTGCCCTCGAGTCTCCAGACTTTACTCTCACTTATGACTGAACTGTCACTTATGTCTTGTATTGGGACGCCCCAGAGAAGCACAATCCCATCCTCCACCTGTATTTAGTGTGGATAAGGCTTAGCGTGCTTCTCACACTGACCTCTACGTGCCAGGCTCTTTATTCTCATTAGTCCTACAGTTAGTCCAGGCTTGTCTTCATTCTGCGTAATGGTCCTGTGCTCTGCTACATTTATTAAATGATCATAAATCATGGTCAGATTTGAATTTATTTACACCAATAAATAACTGTTGAATTCTGCCTTTTGATTGGTCAGAAGGTGTTGCTTAATTTCCTACAATGGCACCTCCACTGCAAAAAGTATTGGAATGGCAAGGCTAATGGCCTTAGGCACACGTATGGGTATACAGTGACATTGGAATGTTTGCTCAGTCCTCTGGGTAAACTTTTTTGACACTTCAGGACTTTAAAATACTGTATATTGATTGATGTTTTCCACTTTTTTCCCCCATCTTGCGTTTGCATTGTGTTTTGCGTTCATTGTCTTATTATATGATGAAGTTCCTCTCAGTCAGATTGGATGCATTTCTCTGTAAATTGGCGGAGTGTATGTCACCATCATGAATTTCATCGTACAGCTCTCTGGTCTCCATGTTGGTTTATCCATTTTAACAAGGAATACATTCTTCTCTGGTAAAACCCAGGGATCAAATCAAGAGCATTCAAATCATTCTACCCCTTAATCAATCAGTACAGAATCAGTCAGGACACGGCTGGGCAACAAGAAACTCCCGTCAATAACCCGTGTTTCATTATTATCAACCACATGAAAAATAAGTGGGTCTGGACAAAAGGTGAAATGTTCAAAGTTGTTTAACGCATGTTGCTATGGATACCAGGACATGACAGCTGAACAGTCTGACCCACAGCCTCTCATTCATCATTTGATTTAAAGCACAAAAGTGTTTGCACCAAGACCCAAGTCTCACTTCACATATATTCCAATGTACATATTGTTATATGTATGATATTTTAGTGCAATTATCTTTTGTTTATTCCTAAGTTGTCCTATTGCTGTTGGTCTCTGAGAGCCACCAAACAGATTCCGTTGTATCACTACGGTGACAATAAAGTGTCTTTATCTTATCAAATGTCTTCAGTCTACTTCAGTATTTGTCTGCATTTTTCCTCTTAGGAGATGTTTATTAAGCATTAATGGAAGGAGTCTACAGTGTCAATTTGATGCAGGACCTGACAAGATGACATGATAATTTATTTTTCATTTATTATATTATTATTATTTTATTTTGTTTTGTTTTTTACTTAAGCATCAAGCCCAGGGGATTTCAATCTCTAAAACAATAAATCACACTTAACCAAGTGCAGGTTCCAGTGTCCCTCCTTTGATCTTTTTTTTATTAAAAACTGAACTTTATAAAAATCAGAAAGCTCCTCGGCATAGACAGAAATCCATAATCAATAAATTATGCTGTGCTTAGATACAAAACAATACACATAAGACAGTAAAGCATGCACTTTAAAGACAGTGAAAAGGTTAGAAAAAGAAATGAAGAATGCAGAAAAAACCATTTCTGTTCATTATAAACTGTACGGGACACTAACGCGGGTAAAATGGCATTGAAGGGCTACTGTTAAAAATACTAAAATTTATTTAAGTCTTTTAGAAGTCAGTGGAAATTTTCATTTTAAGGATGTGAGAAAGTGTTAAATATTAACTTTGGTACATATATATATATATATAAAAGAAATTATAAAAACCTGCCATATCACTAATTTCTTGCTTTTTAACAGTGGCCCTAAAAACCTTTTATCTTATTTGTATGTGAGGGAGAAAAGAAAAATATGTTCAGATTAAAAACGGACAATAAATTTACAATAATTACTAAAAACTTTAACAACAACAGGTCATATATTTGTTCACTCTTCTTTAGGATCAACCTGAAAAAAAAAAGAAAAAGATTAAATTATGCATTCTTTGATGAAATATAGTATATAATATTTTTTTGTTAAACAAAAAGCTAATACTATAAGTAAGTCTATTTGGAAAAATTAAACATTGTGTTTCTGAGGGAAAACTAACCAAAAGATTATTGCATGCCATAATATATCTCCACTAGAGGGGTCTCCGTAATTTACTGTACATACTCACACAAGTTACATCTTTAAATTTCAGCCAAAACATGTAAATAATTCATTTTTATAAGACTTATTCAAGGCCATGTGCAGAAGTGTGTGATGATTAAGGCATCACTTATTTGCTACCTACGTTACATTACATTACCACTGAACCTTAACCAAACGTGTACGTTTAATTATTATTTTTTTTTTTTATGAATTAAAGACACTGAACAGATGCAGCATCTGAAATCTTACCGTGATATCCGTTGCCAAAGAATCCTTTCAGGTTGTGTTTTGGCTCCTCACCTCCTAAACAGATTTAATATTTAATGCAAAATACACTTAACATACTCTTAAACTCCTTTGAGGGATGATTTGGGGGTCTTAATACCTGTCCAGGAATTGGCCTGAGGCAGCTGTGGGCCTTTGAGGTTTTGCTGAATGAGAAGGTGCAGTGGTGTCACGGCGTCACTGGGCGTGTCCACTGGCTGATGGGCGGAGTTTCCTAGAGATGCTGCCGAGCCGGTGAAGGGGCTACCAGTAGGGGCAGCTGGCAAAGAGACAATCAATCAATTATTTAATAAAGCGAACAATTAAATAAAAGAACACAAAGAATGGTTACATGCTCAAAATCAAGATCATCATGCGATTTTTGCAATTCATTTAGGTCATTGTAACATTATCAATAACAATAGAAAACAAATAGAAAATCCATCCATCCATCCATCCATCCATCCATCCATCCATCCATCCATCCATCCATCCATCCATCCATCCATCCATCCATCCATCTATCCATCCATCCATCCATCCATCCATCCATCCATCCATCCATCCATCCATCCATCCATCCATCCATCCATCAAATTGCCTGCAACAACACATTTCCACCAGAGAAACTTCACATACTACAAAAGTTACATCCTGCATCTTTAAAGTCATGAACAGATATGAGAAAACATCTGAAATAATCTTTCATTTACATTTTTATGTGTGTGTGTGTGTGTGTCTTGTGCACAATAATGTGAGTATTTACCTTCAGCTCGAACTCCTCCCTTGATGTGGGAGACTGGTCCTGTTTAAAATAAAATAAAATACAAGGGCATTCCACAAATTTTTAATGTACACCTTGAAAAACGAATGATGTAAATATAGAATAAATGTACATAACAAGGTGTGTGTACCTCCGCCAACACCGTCTACCAGAGGAGCCACAGGCTGGGACGGCTCCTCTCCATCTCCTGAACACACACACGCTTAATAAGCAAGTTAAGATGTGAATTAGCAACAACATTAAAACAATAGATTATGAAGAACGACCTACCAAACTGATCTACAGACTTCACTCCATCGATAACAGGAACGTCATACTGCAGTGCTGCACACAAAGAGCGAAGGATTATGGGATCTAATGGCATGCACAGTTAACATGACCTATGGTTTGGGACACACCCACATCATACAGACAGTGTGTATCGTATGAGGCCTAGATAGTGAACAGGGGACGTGGTTTGTGAAAGATGATGAAGCAAATCCAAAACAGAAATGATTTTACGGATACGGATTAGGAAGCATATATGGGACATGGTGCAGCTGAGTGTCGTACCGGGCTGATCGACAGACCGGCCGTCTGTGACTGGACCAAGGGCTTCGAAGGGGAGGGATGGATTGCCTAAAAAACAAAGTATTTCAAAAAATATTTATTGTTTATTTATCGATAGTTGCCTTTAATGTGTTAACACTAAGTGTTAAAGTTAAAAACTGTGTCAGAGCTGCGGCTCTAGAAAATAAATCAACACCAATCAGATTTCTTTGGACAAATAATGTGAATGAGACACTTGATGCAGCTCATAGGAAAATGATAAGGCTTTACCGTATTTCCCATAATTTGCAGGAAAACCAAATTGCTGGCCACCATAAGGTCCTAACACACAGTGAGAGGTCAAAGGTTATTCCAGTAAAGAGGGGAAAATGTAGATAAATCCTGTGATGTACAGTAATTACCATATTTTCCAGAGGCTTTAGCGTCACTAGCACTAGCAGCATATGGAGAGCCTTCCATCCCTAAGGAAGGAGAGAACGAGAGAGCGATGGAGACTCAAAGATACGATTTACTCATGGTCCGAGGATGTAATAAGGTAAAGTGGGTCACATGGTCTCACAGTATTTGGGGGCAGATTTGGAATCGGCGTTAAATCCGAACGGATTGTACTTTCCAGCTGCTTTAGAACCATAAGGCTGTGCAGCATAGGCATTACCTGAGGTTAAAAAAACATGAAGATTCATAAAGATGAATAAATATCTGTACGAGGCTTGATGGGTTTACTTCATATGTGTGTTTAATCGTAGGTTTTCTGACATGTTCAGGATGGAGAAGTAGAGTTCACTTTAAAGTGAGTAAATTGGCTGTTTTAGATGTGTATATTAGCTTCGTAAAAGACCTGACTAGGCTTGTTAAATTAGCTAGCTAGTCAAAGTTTGTAAATAAGGCTGCAAAAATCTCTGCTAAATCATCTCCAAAGTTATGTTTTATTGTCATCTTGTTAAATCAGCTGGTTAGCTAAAATGTGTATATTTGTTTGCCAAATGAGCTAGCTAGTTACATTTTAGCCAGATAGTTATGGAAAATCACTAGCTAACAAAGTTAGATATACAAATAAATTGAATTGAATCGATTTAAAGAAGTTGTGTAAATTAGCTTGTGAAATAAGCTAGCTACTCAAGATGTGTAAGTGAGCTTTGTTAGTTAAGGTGCGTAAATTAGCTTGTGAAATATTATAGCTCATTATAATTCTTTTTCAAATTAGTTATACTGTAATACATTAGTTATGTATTATAATTTAGTTTGTTAAGTTACCTAACTGGAACTGTGAAGTAAACCTAAGTAGACTCACTGGATAGTCGAGTTTTGTAAATTCTGTTAAATTAGGTAGCTAATATTAATATTATTATTACTTATTACTGTGCTAGTGTTTCATAAATGAAGTAAGGTTCATAACATTTATATAAGATGCCGTATATGAACTGAACGAGTCATACCGTATTTTCCATATGGATTGGAGCCGTATCCCGTAGACGAGCCACCAAAAAGGAGGCCACCAATACCTAGTAGAGAACAAAAGCAGTTATCTTGGGGGAAGAAAAAGTTAAATGAATTAATTCTATTTTAAAATAAGGCACTCGACACAGCTTACCATATCTGACTTGTGGCATTCCTTCAGAGCCCATTCCCATTGGCTGAGCTCCATACGGCCCACCTAGCAGAGGCAAATACAGACAGTTATCTGTAATTATCTATAAATTACAGCTGCAAACATCTAAAAATGTGAATTTTTAAAGTATGCAGCATAAACATACCATAGGCATGACCAGATTTCTGCTCAGGACCGAGTTCAGCTGTCTGCGGTTCGACCGGACTGGGTCCTGTTTTAAAACAAGACACACATTTCTTTTCTGACCAGCACAAACACACACACACACACACACACACACACACACCTATATGCATTGTACATACTGTACTGTATATACACAGCTAAACATAAATATACAGTATAAATTACGATCTAATCCAGCAGGGATGATGGGGGCACCATTGTACGGTAGTTGTCCTGGGCCACCTAAAAGACATCCAGATTTAAAATGGAGTAATTTTCCTTTAATGGAAGTTTCAAATGAAAAACATTGCATAATTAAAAATACGGTAATGAATTAAAAAATAAAATCCTTTTATATGAAGCCAAAACACTGTAGCTGTAAAATGGTGATCTGATGTAAGACAGGATATGATTTTTTTTTTTTTCTGTAAGGTTTTCAAATGCATCTTTTAATATGAAGTAATATCATACAGTACATTTATACCTGTCTTAACAAAACATCCAGACTCACTTACACTACATGTTGAACTGGTTCACTAAAGCAGCACTACAAGGTACATGGTACAATTAGCAAAACTACTGTAACTAGCACAGATGGTAGTTGTCACCTTTGCTAATGACAAATTAGCAAAGAACTCCATTCGCAGTTTGTTTAAATTAAATATTTTGTAGCCTGTACAATAGTCACTACTGGAAAATATAATAACATCAGAGGGTTTTTTTCCTTCTAAATTTGTTGTCAGAAAACTGTTGCTAGGCAACTTAAAAAAAAAAAAAAACATGGAAAGCTAAGTATGAAATCTAGCTAATGACTAAAAGATTGCTCTAGCTGGCCTTTACACAAACTGTTGATTCCTATGAAATGTATTTTAGGAAGGTATGAGTTGAATGAACACTTAGCTAGCACTAGTGACAAGGGGAACAAGTTTGTGCAACATTTGTGACAGTAACATTTGCCTCAGATGTCCTTATAAACTCCAAGAAACATACTATGTACTATTTCAGTTTAGATTAAGCTAAATAGCCTGCAGTTTATAAGGTTTTCAAGCAGTGACAGTTTTAACAAGGTCAAGTTATCAGGAATATTGAAATTATTATATTACTAAAACAAAATTTAAAAAACAACGACAAAAATGACGTGGTATGTGCACTTAGTTCTTACACTAACAGAATTTTGAGTATTCACTACCATATTAAGCCATGTTTGAAACTTCTGATCTCACAAATGTGACAGCCAGGTAAGAAATCTTCCTGTAAATACTGTATGATGAACCCTAGACAATATTTGAATGAACATAAGAAAATAAAGCACATCTGGCAACCAGTAGCGAACCAGTGATTTGTGTGTCCATGGTGTAAATATCAACATTTACTTTCACTTTCAAGATTTCAGGTTCACTTCATTTCTGGTTAATATTAGGACTTCAATGCAACACAATTTAAAATTAAGATTTTAAATTGTAATTTAAGGAACACTTGGTGTACCTCATCTACTGCTCTTTATGTTCTACTAAACAATAAACTTGTTAATCGTACCAGATTTGCCTTTGGTCATCCCACCAAGCCCAGCTGTACCTTAAGGGTTGAGATAGAAACATTAATATTTAACAATAACACATGAAATTAATTTAAATAAAATAAGTCGACATATTCTAATAGTCTCACCAAATCCAAATCCTGCTCCTGGATTAACGTAGCCTGGACACAAAGGCATGATAACATTACATTACATGTTGGTCAAGTTCATCCAAATTATTATTACAACAAACATGTTGAGGACATCCTGTGTTACCTGGCTGTTGGGGGTTAGGGCCATATCCCTGACCTAGATAATAGAGGAAAAGCTAAGTAAATGAACTTATTTTTAGAGTTATTCACTCACATTAGAGACTAATTGTGAATATTTGGGCGATTTGAATGAGGGACTTCAGTGAAAGACTCTGACCTGGTTTTGAAGGTTTGGCTCCTTCATTGTTTGGGTACCAAGGTCCAGAACCATATCCTGTAAATAAACATAATTTATTATCACAAAATTAGCATTAAAACTAAATCTTTGATTCTATAATGAAGGAAATATCATGATGTTAGAAGTTCAGGATATTAGAGACACAAAATTAACTTCGGAACTAAATTCATTATTTTGAACATACATGCAGCAGACAATAGGATTCACTGGAAAACAGAACAATGTCCTAGAGAGAAGACCTTTAAACATACACTTCATTACGATTACTACAAAAAAACAAACAAAAAAGTTTATTCTTTTTAAAAGGTTATAAATAGAGCAGAGAAAAACAACACAACAGTTCAGATTAATTAGATCACAATTATAAAGATGATACCAGTGTGCAAATAAAATGAAATAAACACAAAGTTTAATGGTAAATAGTGAGTGACAACTTTTCAAGAATTTCACATTTTCATGCAAGAACCCGTTACATCCATGCAGAAAGACAGACATAAACGAATATATAATCAATGCAATGCAATCATGCATAACAGTAACATGCGCTAACATAAATGATCATTAAAAACATGAACAAATATACAGTATATGTATAAATACAAATATACAGTAAATGATCAGTGTTTACCAGGACTGGGTAGCTTAGTCCATTGTCCAGACACACCATGTCCACAATCTACATAACATCCATTAAAATCAGGTAACATTAAAATGTGCATTTCTAATTTAGGTTTAAATTAATGCTGACTTGAAATGTGAATTTACCAGGTTTTGAGCATAGATTTAGTCCATGCAATTAGTCTGCTTGTCAAAATAAAAATACTGGCAAGAGAACATCACAAAATAACTACACACTACCAGTCAAAAGTTTGGACACCCCTTCTAACTCCATGGTCGTTCCTAATGTTTATTTTTTTCTACGCTGTAAAACAATGCTGAAGACATTTTATCCAAACTACACAATAATCTCCTCTGAACAGTTGATATTGAGATGTATATCTGCTCCTTCTGCTCTGTAAAGCTTCATAACGCCTCTAATCTGAGGTGCTGGTGGTTAATTGGTGATTTCTGAGGATGGTGACTCTAAATGAACTTCTCCTCTTTCCTGGGAAGGTCTTCATGAGAGACAGTTTCATCATGGAGCTTGATGGGTTTTGCAAATGCACTGTTGCCGTTACTTAATAACATAATTCCCATAGTTTTGAATTGTTCTTAAATTTAGAAAATAATCACAAAACAAAAAAACATTGAATTAGAAGGTGTCTCTAAGTTTCTGTATATATATATATATATATATATATATATATATATATATATATATATATTCAGTACAGACCAAAAGTTTGGACACACCTTCTCATTCAAAGAGGTTGAATTTGTATTATGGCAAGAAAAAAGCAGCTCAGTAAAGAAAAACGAGCGGCCGTCAATACTTTAAGAAATGAAGGTCAGTCAGTCCAAAGAATTGGGAAAACTTTGAAAGTGTCCCCGAGTGCAGTCACAAAAACCATCGAGCGCTACAAAGAAACCGGCTGACATGCGGACCGGCCCGGGAAAGGAAGACCGAGAGTCGCCTCTGCCGCGGAGGATAAGTTCATCCGAGTCACCAGCCTCAGAAATCGCAGGTTAACAGCAGCTCAGATCAGAGAGCAGGTCAATGCCACACAGAGTTCTAGCAGCAGACACGTCTCTAGAACAACTGTTAAGAGGAGACTGTGTGAATCAGGCCTTCATGCTAGAAGATCTGCTAGGAAACCACTGCTAAGGACAGGCAACAAGCAGAAGAGACACGTTTGGGCTAAAGAACACAAGAAACAACACAATAAAGAAAACTCGCTGAATGAGAAGGGGTGTCCAAACTTTTGGTCTGTACTGTGTGTGTGTGTGTGTATATATATATATATATATACTGTACACACACAGGTCCTTCTCAAATAATAAAAAATAATTATTTGAAGGTTGACTTTTTTGTATTAAAAACACTTTTATTTTATTGGTCGGATGAAATATGCTAATTTTTTTAGATAGGAATTTTGGGTTTTCATGAGCTGTATGCCAAAATCATCAATATTAAAACAATAAAAGGCTGGAACTACTTCAGTTGTGTGTAATGAATCTAAAATATATGAAAGTCTAATGTTTATCAGTACATTACAGAAAATAATGAACTTTATCAGAATATGCTAATTTTTTGAGAAGGACCTGTATATATATATATATATATATATATATATATATATATATATATATATACACACACACACACACACACACACACACACCATGACAATTACAGAACAGCAGGACTGGCTTTCTCGGACGCTTCACCCAATAAGTGAACGCTTATTGTACATATGCCTTCTTGAGTGAACATGAAGATAGCCTCATGTATTTGCCCCATGACAAAATCAATCACTGAAGGTAAAGAGTTATTTCTTATGTTCATTCACGTATCTGACTTGCTATCTATAAGTAGAAGCTTGGTAGTCAATACCATTCTGTCAAATTATTAACTTAAACCATATCAGTTACAATCCAATGCCTGGCGTGTAGGTTCCTTACACAGGACACCGTTTTAGTCACCAGACTACTTGCATGTTCTCTCCATGCTCGGTGGGTTTCCTCTGGGAATCCCCACTGTAGAAATACATGTGCAATTTGGAAACGCCAATCTGCATGTGTGAATGAGAGTGTGATTGTGGGATAGGCCAAGGCTCCGGGACACCTGGCTACAGGATGAGCAGTATAGAGAGAGAGAGAGAGAGAGAGAGAGAGAGAGAGAGAGAGTGAGTGAGTGATATAAATGTTGGAATCTACAGTGGTATCACATCACACTCTATATTATAGCAAAGAATATTGTTCGAAACCTGACCATTTGTCAACAAGAATTGAAAATACAAACAGAACAAGTACGTTTCCAAGTATTATGAGTGTGAATAAATAAGTTAATAAAAGTATGACCTCTCTGATTAGATGTATCTAATGGATTAAACTTTGAAGCACCCTGAGGGTTAAAGAACATCTATAATATTTTTTAGTCAGGTCCTTTAACATGCAGGACATGCATTTTTTATTGACTGACAGGCTTTTACCAGGATTTGGAAATTTTTGACCTTTCATCTGAGGCATAGCAGGGATTGGTTCAAGAGCAAGTGAAGGAACTGTGTCCTGTGGAACATCTGGTTCTGGAGCTACAGGTTTGGGATCTTTCATTTGTGGAATCTCAGGAACTGGAGCAACGGGTTTGGTGTCTTTGGTGTGAGGGAGCACTGTGGGCAGCACTGGAGCAGCAGTCGGTTTTGGACTGTTACCTTGTGGTGTAGTTGGGTGAAGAACTTCTGGCTTTGGAGAATTTCCCTGTGGAGACTCTGGTGAAACAGATTGTTGGACTTCAGTAGTTGTCGTTATGTCATTCTCTTGTGGAGCCACTGGTTTCTGAGGACTTCCTTGAGGAATTTCTGGAGATGGTCGTCCAGGTGGATTGGTACCATTAGCCCGAGGAAGGAGTGCAGGCGTTTGTCCTTGTGGCACAGACGGCACAGGGTTGGGTGTGTTATCCTGTAGAATCGCTGGAGTCTGCTCTGGAACTGTTGGCTTAGATGGGGAGCTTTGTGAAACTACAGGATCCTGAAGTTTGAGGGTTTTCCAGCTCGTTACAAGTGATGCCATTCCCTTGGTGAGTGGCAGTGCAGGAACTCCTACGGTAGGCTCAGGTTCAACTGGCTTTACGACTCCTTTGATGAACCCTGTTACTGGAGGAAGACTTGGGGCTTCATGGTTAAGACTTTTCCCTTTGAGTTCCTTCTCATTTCCATTGATTACACGGCCATATCCTAGAAGTCAAAGAAATATTACAGCAAACTGGAGAATAAAAATATCATGCTCCTTTATACAGTGGTGCTCAGATTCAGCCATGAGGTTGCACTACCCTAACATATGTTGTTCTTGAATGTCAGAGTGGTCAGAAGGTGTTGCTTAATTATATATAACAGCAGCTCTAACAACAATAAAATGGCGACAACATACAATGACAATAACATATTACAATGTCAAAAATGATGAAACAACCAGATCTAAGAACCACTTCTATGGAGAAAAGGAAAATCCATAATTAACATTTAGAAGCCAAATATACAATATGGTGGACATAAACAGACAGTTCCATGTTAGCAGGACAATTGCGACATGCACAACATAATAAGTAGATAAAATACAAATAAAATACAGAAGTTATAATGTGGAATATTGTGTCTATAATACAGAATATCTCAGTATTGCACTCATAGACCCAAAAACACCCAAACAAACAAAAACAGTCAACAATCCTAAGATTTTTTAATTAGGGTCTTCGGTTAGTGTTCAACAAACATAAGAATTTGTAATTGTATCAAGACAAAACTCACAAAGACACATATATGAGGCATAAATTACCCGGTTGAATTTTCGGTACACCACCAGGAACGCCATAACCTGGAAACAAGAAGATGAACTTATAGATAAAACACATCATAAATACTGAGCATTAATAATTTGCAGATATTTATTTAGCAAAAATCACATTTTCCCCACCAGGGCTCTCCAAAATTATTGGCACCCTTCATATGGATATTATTAACAAAATTGATACCAATTTATACAATGATACCAATAAGGATTTTTTTTTTCTATCTAAACAAATTCATTTCAATTAATAAAAAGTGATTGTTTAGCTTGACTTTTTTACCATTGGACTTGGCTCCTTGTCCATTATTTGCTTCTCCATTACCAACACCCACACCACCACCATACCCTTTGGAGGAGATTAGAGATAGATTCATTTGCATACTTACTAACTGGATGTTTATTAATTCCGTCAGGGTATAAAAATCTTGCTCCTGACAACAGTCATCTCCAAATACAGACAGTTTACCTGGTTTAGGTGCTTTAGCGCCCCCACTGGGATAGCCTCCATATCCTAAGGGAAATTAGGAAATACTGAATATTATCTCATAGGCGGCACGGTGGTGTAGTGGTTAGCACTGTCGCCTTGCACCGCCAGGGTCCGGGTTCGATCCCCGGCCAGGCTCCGGGTACTCCGGTTTCCTCCCACAGCCCAAACACATGCAGGTTAGGCTAATTGGCGTTCCCAAATTGCCCATAGTGTGTGAATGAATGAGTGAGTGTATGTGTGTGTGTGTCTGTGCCCTGCGATGGATTGGCACCCTGTGCCCCAAGTCTCCTGGGATAGGCTCCAGGCCCCCGTGACCCTGAATACAGGATTAAGCGGTATAGATGATGAGTGAGTGAGTGAATATCTCGTGTTCATGTGAATGATTATTGATACCAATAAAGAACATGAAAAAAAGAAAATCTAAACAAATTAATCTTAAATCAGATAATGGATGTGAATATAAATGGATTAATACAATTACATCTATAACAAGAATGTTTTTATATATTTTTTTAAATAAATAAATATATATACTTTACCATTGGATTTGTCTCCTTGTCCATTACTTGCTTCTCCATTACCAACACCACCATACCCTTTAGGGAGATTACAGACAGGTTTATTATCATACTGACTAACTGGATGTTAATTAACTCCATCAGTCTATACCAACAATAATTTTCAAAACAGACAGTTTACCTGGTTTAGGTGCTTTAGCGCCCCCATTGGGATAGCCTCCATATCCTAGGGGAAATTTTTTAAAATACAATCATATAATCAACATTTAATGTCGATGCATTCTATTTTTCTATCTAAAAGGTAAATTTTGCCTATTTACCATTCGGTCTCTGTCCATAACCTGTGGGCAAACCACCATAACCTAGCATAATGAGAATGTCAGATATGAAAGATGTCCTCAAAAACATATTTTAAGCTTTAAATTATTTTCAAAGGATGTAAACGTTACCTGGTTTTGGTCCCTTAATTCCACCTTTGTTGGGGAATCCGCCATATCCTGTTAACACAAATTTGCAATCAGTGGTGACATGAAATGTGTGATGACGTTTTAGAAACATTTGTTGTTATAATTTACCAGCTTTGGCTCCTGTGGCACCTCCGTATCCTGAGAATCAGAGGATGAGAGACCAGTATGAACATATATGTACACAGAGTCCAAATTAATTTATGATTCAAATAGATAACATCAAAATGTAATCGTATTTAATGTAAATGTTGTTCCAGATTGACCTTCAGGTTTTGCTCCCTGTGCATTCGGACCACCAGCGCCTGAATCCAAAGCTATAAAAAAAAAAAAATAATAATAATTTTTAAAAAAGACACAGAACGCTCCTAAACTTTGAAGTCCTCTCTAAAGTAATGAATTCTACATACAGGATTCTGGATTAAAGTAAGTACACGGGAAGTTGTCTGTTGAATTATGGATTCTGATGCATGGATAAAAAGTATGACGTGTTGTTCTTTAGATATTGTGTGTAACTTTAAAGATTTTTTTACCATTGGGCTTGGCTGCTTGTCCATTTGGTACAAATGGTCTACCACCATAGCCTGGAAAATATAATTTACCGTTTATATGCTGTATACATTTATTATATGATAAGACAAAAATAATTGGGGATTTAGACTACAAATAAATGTCCTTACCAGGTTTGGCAGCTTTTACTCCTTTTGTGTATCCTCCGCCTACAAGATAGAATAGTTATAATAAGTTTGAGGACATTTCACAGCAGGCATTTATAATTTACAAATTGTTAAACCATGATTACCGAAGCCAGCTCCAGCTTGGGGATAAGCAGCCGGTTTGTTTCTGTAGCCTGGACGCACAGTGATTAAACATTGCATTTATATCGAGCTGACACAGGGAAATGCAATATTTCATAAAATGTATACCATTATTTAGCCGTAACACACACAGGAAGTAAATTTACCTGCGAATGAGGAATCTGCCTGGCCAAATCCATTGACTTTCCCATAGCCTGGTATGAAAATAAATAAATACATAAATGAATAAAATATGTATTTAATTAACTTTAATGAAATTCGGTTGAAGGTAAATCCCAGAGATAAATTAGCTGATCTGCTCACCTCCTCTACCTTTGGTGGCCATTGGTGGTGCCATCCGCATCCCTGTTCCAAACCCACCTAAGAGGAGATGTAATATGATGCATATAATAGCTATATATCTATTTTTATTTAATAGAATAGAACATAATACAGATCATACCATATAAAGGCTGTGCTCCATATCCAGGCTTATTGGGCTTGGACCCATAACCTCCTGTCAGATAAAAGTATAAAGATGAAGAAAAAAAAATTAAAGGTAAACTTCTTCCAAATATGACATTTTCAGATTGTCTGATTAAATAGAGAAGTAGAAACTCGTCTAGGTTATGAAATGTGAGTTTTTTTTACTAGGCACAGTGCTAAAGTACCATTAGAGATTGGCTTGGCTTGCTGGCCATTCGATGTAAGAGGTGAGGCTCCATAGCCTGGTAAGTATCAAGAATGAAATAGTAGACATTCATTAGATATTTTAAATTGTTTTGAACATTAATATGTTCCCTTTTGAATGTAAAAATTTTGTATTTTGAATAAATAAAATTAAAACTGTATAATTTACCATAGGGTTTGTGCCCCTGTCCTTTAGTAGCTACAGGTGCGGGTCTGTAACCTTTACAACAAATAAGAACAAAATGACAAAAAAATTGCAACTTACATTAGAGCTTAATTTAGTTAATGAAAATAAACTTTGGATTTTATTCAAAATGTTTCATTCATTTGTTCACTCATTTTCTTTAACCACAGCTATAAATGCAACAAGACATGAAAATAGAATATTATATATACATGGCCTAGTTTAAAGTAGTGAACCTTAACATAACTGCTATAGTAGTACCGTAAATACACTAACAAATGTACATTCTATAACACAGAGAATATGAAATTATAGCTTGAATCTACACAATATATGTACATTTTCCTTTGGGATTAAAAAGTACTCTATCTATCTATCTATCTATCTATTTTAATCTTACTAATACATGTAAATCTAAGTGCAACAACAACAAAAAGAACACAGGATATTCAAAATGTTAGATTCTGACAAAAACATATAACTACAGTATAAATTAGCTTATAATGTACCAAACTTACCATTATGTTTGCCACCATTTCCATATCCTGCAAATGATAAAAACTATTATTTAAAATACATAATTTGAATAACTTGACATGTAAGCTATATTACAATGTAACAGCCATGAAGCATCATGCTCTCCCAATATATAGGAATTCATATAGAATTTAGATTTATATTCTAGGTTGCATCAATTTTAAGTCCCAACATAAAAAAATAATAATAATAATAATAATTGAATTTTCACCGTTAGTTTTGGCTCCATTCACAAGAGAAGCAGCCGCAGGACCATATCCCTTATAAGGACCTAAACAATATTTAATTAATTAGTAATTCACATGTACAAATTGTATACAAACGACTAGTTGAATACTTCAAAAAAAAAAAGTTAAACACAATTGAAATTGAGTTTTTAAAGCTTTTTTTTTTTTATAAAAAATTGAAAAACAATATTGTATAGCGTATTCTGACATGTTTTCATTTACCATTAGGTTTAGCTCCATTTCCATTTCCAAGAGCAGCAGGTACAGCACCATACCCTTTATATGGACCTACGAATTAAAATGCAATTTTGTTTCGTTATTTAACTTTAATAGCACAAACTGTGTATGGAAATAAACGTCTATTTATGAGGGATAAGATTAACATATACTACTTGTATTTTTATTAATGTTACCCAAATTTTTAAAAATATTTTCTATAGTAAACCTAAAACTATAGTTTACTTAAGTTCAATAGTTTTATAATGTTATGTTGGCAAAAGGGCAATGTCTGTCTGTCTTTCTGTGGGGTATTGTGTATTTTGACATGTTTATATTCACCGTTAGGTTTGGCTCCATTTCCATTCCTGAGCGGTGCTCCAGCAGGTAGAGCACTGTACCCTTTATAAGGACCTAAAACATACAGTTATTTCATTATTTAAACCTCCACAGCACCAATTCACACATTCATCTTCATCATTATCATATCTTATACAATGTATTGTTAAAATTGTGAAACAATGTATATTGTTAAAATTGCTTCCCAAATGTGAACTTAAAATGTGAATAAATAAAAATAAGCACTTATCACTAAATTACCACTGGGTTTGCCACTATTTCCAGCCTGTGCAGCACCATAACCTATAAAAAATAAATAAATAAATTCAAAAACACTTTCAGACACATCTAAACACTGAACAAACTCATCTGAATCAACTTTTAACATAAATTTACCTTTGGCTCCATTTCCATTGGGCTGAGGAGCTGCAGGTCCGTAACCTGATCAAGAGAAATCAAACAAACATGTTCATTTCATTTTATTATATTCAACCTGCTTCATGAATGTTTGGTCATTTGTTTACTTTTTACATCTTATCATTATATCAAATATTATTTAGGAACTGCACCTACAAATGACTTATCAGTTAATAAAGTATTTAAAAAAAAACTTTTACTAAAAGTTTTGTAATATTTACATATAATTCACTATCCATATAGGATGCGTATATGTACTATCATCTGTAGAGAGAGAGACCAAAATTAGCCTAAAAAAATAAATATTGAACATCGGAAAATTATAGAAAACTAATTCTAAACTATACAAAAATGAGCATACTAATGATACACAATAAATTATACTAAATGAAAAAATAGTAACTTAAAAACAAATGAACAATAAAATCAATAAAGATATGTTACATACAAGTTGTACATAAAATAGATAAATACTTGCCTTTTATAAACATTAATTTAGACAGGACAGCTTTAAGGAATGATAAATACATTTAAAACTGTGAGCTCAAACTATTACAGTAATAGTTTTATTTGAAGCTGTTACCATGGTTAGATATAGCTAGCTAATGAAACCCAATTTAATATGCAGCATGTAGAAGTTTCTAGCTAGTAATATTTTCACTTAATCATAAAATGTGGTAAAAGCTGATTAGATGATGTCCATTCACAAATAAGACAAATAAAAAGGGGTCTGTTTTATCTCTCACCTTGTGCTTTAGTGTTGGGTTGGTAAGGATTGGCATTTTGTGTGCCGATACCATATCCTAAAACAGGAAATAATTTTTAATATCAATATAAATCTAAAAAAAATAATGTTTTACACAATTTTAGGATATGTTTTAAAGAGACTGCGTTACCTTTGAATGGCATTAACATTTGGCCAAAGCCACCATTTTGGGGTTGGTACCCTGAAATAAAACAAGATATTTATGATAATTACTCTAACAAACCATCAGACTGAATAACTATACAAATTCGTCAGCACTGAAAATTTTAAGGTAATAAATAAAGAATGCGCAATACACAGAATTCCACATCAAAGCAATAAGTAAAATACTAAAACTAAAAAATCGGAATCACTGCTGTAACAGAACACTATTTAAAAACAGACATGTGTTTATATCAGGACACGATTAGCAGTCACAGCTTAATAACTGTCATTTAAAAAATAATAAATGATATAACTTTTCAGTCCTGGACGTTCACTACGGCACGGGTTGAGACGGGTTTGAGCAAGACTGTGAAGGAAAGATCGCATCAATGGAGCGACTGTGTACAAGCAATAAAATTTCATTCTCACAGCTGGATGTCAAATTTGGACAGGCAATGGGAAGCCCTCAGTAAAGAAAGACATGGAAGAAGGGCATGTTTCACAAACCGCCATTAAAATTCAGAAGTCAAAGTCCTGATGCCGTAGACCTGTGTTTCAAATACTGTAGGGGAAAATGTCTGTGTCTTTTAATTATTGCACCAACTGCAAAATTTTGAAACCCTGAAACGTAGGTACAATTTCAACCATATTTCATTTTGGTTTAAAGGTTGTTTTAAAAGACAAATTCATATAAGGAAGCCAAAGTACAACCATGAGACACGAAGAAGAGACTTTTACTTATGTAAATATTTTTTCCTGATTCAATCTGCGACAATTTCAAATAGTAAAAATAAGTTTCGATGTTGGCCTAAAACAAGCAGCTGACGCAAAATAAGCAGGTGCAAAGCCCTAAGATATAAACAGTTAAATTCTGAATAAGATTTTTAATATTTTGCCCTAAAAGTAGTTAGGAGCACAAATTAAGCTCACAAATTGACTAAATTAGATAATTAAAATCTGTTAATGGTTTGTCTTGTGAAATTTCCATCTAATCAAAATTTTAAATAATTGTAATAATAATTTGTGAGACATATATAACTGTATTTAATATCCTAACTGTGCTATCACTTTAAACAATAATTCTAATCAAAAATGCAAACGATTGACTTATAAAATAACATACAATTAAATAAAAAATAAACATATATGCTACAGATCTTTTTGACAGGTCAAGCAAGCTGACATAATATTTGCAGATATGTAATAATGAGACTGGTAGTATTACACAATGCACGTATCTAAATACAAATATTACGACCTGGAAGCACTAAAATCAATAATAATAAAAAAAGAAAAGGAGAAACAGAGTTCAAAACAGTGATGTCTTTCTAAAACAAGAAATTATTCATTATATTTTATAGTATAATATCTAAAACCAGAAATCTATGCACCCCATTATGCTTCTGAAGGTGTGTTGAGGGGATTGTACACTGTACTTGAGGTAAACATGTTGCAGAAACCTGGTTGGTCAGCCAGCCTTTCAAGCTCCTTACGAATGTTAAAACCTCGACGGCACCACTTTTTTGTGCCGCTTCCTGCAGGATCTCAAGTGGTCGTTTTCCAAGTGGAGAAACTGACAAACTGAAACTTCCAAGTGGTTAACCCTAATATTGTTGAGAGAGATGTGAGTTTGGATCCCAACGACTCTACAGTTATCCATCATCAGGAGTCAAGGGAGCAAAACTAGCCGTGTTCTCTATTCCTATCAATCACACTGGTATTAGCCAATTTTATTATCTTAGATTATTCTGATGAAGAAACCTTTCTATTGAAGACTAATCGAGGTTCTTAACTACTGGACCAAACTGACAAAACCGAAACTAAATCTGTCAAAAACACAAAATCCTGAATCTGAATATGTCTCCAGCATATCTATTTTATGGACTGAATTTTAGAACCATACAGTACATTTCACCCAGTAACTGGTACAGGCCAGAGTGTGTGTGTGTGTGTGTGTGCGCTTCACCTACCTGTTCCCCGCTGTAGCGTTGGCTGAGCCAAACAAAGTAGCAGCACCGTACTGAGAACCGCTCGTCCCGGCATCCTGAGCAAGAGAAGGAGACGGAGAGACAGAGGATGCTGCAGTTCCTCCACACCTTTATAACAGATCCTATTCACTTTCATAAGCTCCTCCCCCTCCTCCTCCTCCTCCTCTCTATAGCAGTACACACACAAGACGTAGCTGAATTCAGGATTCTAATTGGTCTAAAAGTTTGGATTAGTTTTCTAAAACAGCAGCTCGTACCATAGTTAATGTAAGTGATGTCATTCTAAAATGGCATCGTTTCTATGGTAACAGCTCATTCACAGATAGATAGATAGATAGATAGATAGATAGATAGAGGACTTTATAGTGGATGATGTATGTATTAATATTATTATTATTATTATTATTGTGTAGTTTTATGTAAAGGGATGTTTCTTTGTCATTTTTAAAAGGAGAAGCCCGTGTCAGCACTTCAAGGTAAAACAAGTAAAAAAAATAATAAAAAAAAACAAGTATATTTCTTCATCTTTTTTGTATATCTGTCCATCTCCATGTACAAATATATAATAAGAAACAAAGATAAATGAAAGAAAAGGCAAACACTGGAGGCAGTGCTTGAAAAGCCACCTCGCAGACAGATGCTAGGTCAACATCAGCATACATCACTCACACACTAATGGCTTTGTTAAACATCACAAACACACAGCAGTCTAGAGGAAGTCATTAATGAAGTCGAGGAGCTGCCTGAAGTAGATCATCGATGAAAATGACCGACATAATGCACTTCGCATAAAGTGTAAATAAATAAATAAATAAATAAGAAAGGATCAGTATGTGTTATATGTATTAGTGTTTGTCCAGAAGTTCAACTTAAAATCCTGCAAAAGAATAGCATGGACCTCCGTCCTAAATGCTCTGTAATGGACGTATGGCTTTACATAGAGTTTCCTGTTAAAGTCCACATCCTCAGGCGTTCCATGAAAAGTGAAAGAGGAGGAAAAATACAGAAAGGCTTATCTCACTTTGGACTGACATTTCATATCCTGTGACTAAACCCTCGAGGTAGAAAGGGGTCAAGTGGAGTTAAAAGCGTGCCCTTTGACCCCTGAGGCCCTGTCACACGAATACTCATTTCTGCTAAATGACCACTGTTGAGGAAATAAATCAGTGATGGAAAAGTGAGAAAAATAAAGCACTGGATGATGTTTCTTTATTCATAAAATGCTCAGGCGAACTTCTTAAAGAATTCGTAAAGAAACTCTTTATGGATTAATGCTTAGATGGAGTCTATATGTATTGTCTGTAGCAATGTCTGGAACGTTTTTCCACCTTGTTCAACTCCTCAGTTTAACAAAGAAATGTACAGAAATTGAATAGGGAGAATCTGGGAGAGAGACACTCCTGGTTTGCCAGTTTGTTTGTTTTTTACATAAAAAGTTATAACAAACTTAAAATAAAGAAAAGTGTCATAGGCCTGTACAGTTGAATATAGAATCATTTAAATATTTATTAGATGATCAATTAAAGTACAGTTAGCTGTTCTTGTTACTTCCTGACTAGTCAACATGTCTAACAGTCCGTCCCACTCTAATGGCCGACCGTCTTCTAAGCTTAATTACTACTGTATGTCCAAAAATTGGACACGTGTTGTCAAACAAATGAAGATTGCATTCAGCAAATTAAACAATTAGGCAAGTTTCAATGAAATAACTATTATTCCTTCCAGCCTTTACTATGATTATCTACACTAAATAGAGACTTGTTGTGAATGTGAACGGGACTCGGACATGGATTCATTGGGTCATGGCTTCAGTACATAGTAGAGAATATATAAATGGTATTAATAGCACAAACAAACTACATCTACATCTAGGCATTTGGCAGACGCCCTTATCCAGAGCGACTTACATTTTTATCTCATTATACATCTGAGCAATTGAGGGTTAAGGGCCTCGCTCAAGGGCCCAACAGTGGCAACTTGGTGGTTGTGAGATTTGAACCTGGGATCTTCTGAACCGTAGTCCCATGCCTTAACCACTGAGCTACCCCCTGCCCTACCAAACTGCTTCCCGTCTCCCACTGACGTGCTGAATGTCTTTTTTCAGCTAGTCGCTACTATGAAACTGGCTGTTTCATAAAGTTTGATATTTAAAGGCAAACTCAAAATGTAATGGAAAGGTCACCTTGGGAGGTTACACACCTATGTGCCAAAAGAAACACGACATTCACATTCATGTAAACATCTTGTGTATGTGAATACGTGTCATGCATGCAGACCTCCCGCACTGACTGCAACACACATGTCGGGGATTCAGTAAAAGCCGAAGCGCAGTAAAGAAAAATAACCAGCTCAGGAGGCTTTCGGTTTCAGCTGGTCACTAGTCGGAGTACGTTTTGTTCATAACGTCTGCACATGAATGATTTTTTTTTTAAAAGTGGTCGTCTTTTTACACCATATTACAGTATAGATTTAGCAAAGTTACTGTATTTAGGACCTGAAGTGTACAAGCACTGATATTGTGATACTGTACACATACAATACTCTGTTTCAGCTATCAGCTACAGTAACTGGCATAGCAATATATGGGTTAAGTAGGTTAATACCGTTCAATCTTTACAGTTTCACAGCAAAAGCATGACTGCATATCAGAGTTAATGACAACGTATGCATGTACAGACTTAGTGATTTTAGATTTTTGGATCTTTTAGGTGATTCACAGAACCTCACCTTTATAAGTCGATTGATTTACTCTCACTCACTCATCACCATCTATACCACTTAATCCTGTATTCAGGGTCACGGGGGACCTGGAGGCTATCTATCCCAGGAGACTTAGAGCACATGGCAGGGTACACCCTGGACAGGGTGCCAATCCATCGCAGGGCACAGACACACACACACACACACACACACTCCAGCCAATTTTTGGGAATGACAGTTAACCTAACCTACATGTCTTTGGACTGCGGGAGGAAACCGGAGTACCCGGAGGAAACCCACCAAGCACGGGGAGAACATGCAAACTCCATGCACACAGAGACGGGGATCGAACCCGGACCCTGGCGGTGCAAGGCGACAGTGCTAACCACTACACCACCGTGCCACCTCGATTGATTTAGCAAATCACAAATTATTATTGCACAGAAAAAAAGAACAGAAGTTTAATTTGAATAAGGATAAAGCATGTATTAAAGAATGATCAGTGCATGCTATCAGCTCAGCTCAGATGTTAAAATGAGATTAAATAGTTTAATAAAATATTATTCATCTTATCTTATTCTGTTATACACAACCCTTAAAAAGTGCAACAAAAAAAACTATAACAAGAAAGGAAGTAGCAGAAATCTTGAGTGTGGGTTTCTTTGGTAAATGAAGGTAAACAGTAAAGTTAGCTTGATAATCTAATCTGAGAATGAAGCTAGTATGAAACCTAGCATGACAATTGTACAATAACCAATTTTCTACAAATTTGCTATATATATTTTTTTCTTTTTAACTAAACATTGATTCTATATTACACTACTCACAATGAGTAAGGGATATTGTTATTTACATGAGTGAAATAAGCAAAAATTCCCTTTGATATTACTAATAATGTATGAGAAGAAACACCATTTTCATTAATTTAATATTTATTACCCCAAAAATGTAGACAATAACAAGGATAGCCCCAAATAACAAAAATGTCAGTAGCGGGTGTTTCCACCATTTGCCGCAGTGACAGCTCGACAGCGGCGTCTCAGGCTCCTCACTATCCTCATGATGTGGTTCTGTGGCGATGCGTTCCACTCCTCCACAAGTGCTGCACGCAGTTCTGCCGGGTCACGTGGGGGTGGGGTACGATCATCCAGTCTCTGCTTCAGCTGGGCCCAGACGTGCTCTATGGGGTTCAGGTCAGGGGACATTGATGGCCACCATATGAGGCACTCCAACGTCGAGCTGTGACAATTCTGCCACGATGTGGTGGAGCATTATCATCCATGAACAGAAAGTTGGGGGGTGTGCTGGTGGAATTGGGGGATGATGATGGGTTCTATGATGTCCCTGAGGTAAGAACGTGCAGTGACTGAGTCATCTACGATAACCGGATCTGTTTGGCGCTGACTGGAGATGCCTGTCTAGACTGTTGCACCTCCTCCACCAAAGCAAACCCTGGGGACCATGTTGACCTCAGCGTATCGCTCACCTCTCCTTCTCCAGCGACGGTGACCCGACACTCATCAGTGAACAGGACGGTAGACCACTGCGGCATTGTCCAGGTCACATGGTCTTGCGTCCACTGCAAAAGTTCACGGCGGTGTCTTGGTGTCAGTGGAGTCGCCTGCAACGGTCTTCCTGACAAAACCAGAATTTTGAACTTGATGCCACATTGAAAAGGGTTGTCTTTTGGTATTGGCCCCAAAATAAGGCACATCTGTACACAATGAGACCATTACATGGAAAACACAAAATGAGTCGTGTCGATCACCCCAATACAATTGTCTCCCTATCCCAAAAATGTCTGAAGTGAAACAAACACCATATGTATGACATCCACCGAGTCTCACACAATATCCCTAACTTATTGTGAGTAGTTTACATTACTTATAAAATATTTTATCACTAAATTACCCTTTGTTGAAGGGAAAAGAGTTAAAATGTTAAAGCTAAAAATAATCTGCTGATCTTTAATGTAATCAGTGATATTAATGATATTATTAAAATTCACTTATACCACCTCAGCGCTGTTAATTTTCTAATGAATATCTACTGGTGCAGGTGTTTGTTTACATTGAGCAAATAGCTTATTTTAAAGTGGATTATTAAATCCGCCACATAACTTTTCATAACATCAGTTTCACTTATGGTGCAGGGTAAACTTCAGGCAGATATCTAAATACTGAAAAAGTTTCATTAAATTCTGTCCAGACAGTTTTGTGTCATGTTGTGAAAAAATCTAGACATACAGACTGGTTTCTGGTCCCGCGATGTATGAAATGTACAGATATCATTGAAAGAGTGAGTTCTGACCGATGTACAGACAAAACCTATTATTTATATCGATTCTAATTTCATAGAATAGCATAGAATACATTCTGCGCCCTACATGGACAATATTTAGCTTGATTAAATTAGCATTCCATTTTGAGACATTGACCAAGTAGATAGCTCTGGCATATGAGGAATATAAAAAAAAAATGATCAATGGAGTAAAAGTATTTGAGGAGCTAGCAAAAGCTGAAGGTAACCCCGCTATGCTAACTACACAAAAATGACTTTGAGAGAAGAGCGTTGAACATGTCGATAAGTACTCAGTGATGAAGTTCCTCAGCTCGGCACAGGATGTTAGCTTAGCGCTCCATGTAGCATGCTGAAAATTTGGACTGGAGAACACAAAGATGCTTCAGTTTGACAGCATCTCTCTCTCTCTCTCTCTCTCTCACTCACACACACAATAACCCTGTGCCTGTCTGAGGGCCTCAAGCTGAGGCAGAAATAAAAACTAGCAGCTACAGCCCATATTTTATATTTTTAGCTCAGCTAACATGTTTATACTAACAGTAAACCTTGCATATTTTTTTTTACCTCATATATATATATACATATATATATATACATATATATACATATATATATATATATATATATATAGCCGGCGCTTTGCTAGCATGTTTTAGTTAATTTAAGCTCAATTAGCATTTTCACAACCTCAATAGATTTTATCAAAAAAGCATATTTCACTGCATTATCTTCCTGTTAACAGACAGAAGAGAGACAACATGTCTTTATTCCTCACTACTTTGTGAATGTCCTCCATTTTCCCCTTGAAAATACAGCATCCCTGTAAATCCTCCTCTAGACTGAATTTGCTGTCAACATCATCATTTCACTAGCGTTGCAACAACACTGCATAACTTATTCCACATTCACAACCTGGTCAATTATCAATTTTAACAATTTTTGTTTAAAAAAAAAAATATATATATATATATATATATATCAATAATTTGACTATTACTACATACATATCTATACACACACATTTAAGTGTGCCAATATTTCTAAACAAAGTGTTAGCCTACAATGGCCTTGATATGTAGCTTACAAACGTTAGCAAAAAAGTGTTTATGCTAGCTAACGTTGTAACATCTTTTTCCTTTCCATGTGATGTGATCTATTTGTTTCTTTTGAATCTTATTGACTTGTCAATCCAGGGTCATGTGACAGCTGTTCAGTCGTTTTACCGCTAGCTGAACTAGCCTAGCATCTTTTCACTCCAACCTGAACGGTTTCATCCAGTTTCTCTCCTTTTTTCCCCCTCCTCTTACCTTATACGTTAATAGAAACACAGGGTAATGTTATCAAGAAGACCCTTTTGGAAACAGCTAAAACCTGAACGCCGTAATCAACGTTAACATGATGAGTGAGTGAGTGAGTTAATTCCGGATATAACATTTAGTGATGTTATACACAGATATTCAACACATCATATCTACTGTATATGACTACACAGTATGGCAGTAGGCCTTTATTCTTAAAAGGACTTCATTTTTACTTTATTACCTGAACACCAAACTCACGGTCTCCTTCTAGTCAAACATTCCCTACATAACTCATCCTGGGAGTCCAGGCCCAGTGTCTTTGCTTATTGCAGGAGAGCAGAGGACAATATTGGTTCTGTCTGCCAACTGTACAATCTGTACATTCCATCTGGGGAAGCACACACACGGCAGAACATTGTAAAAGCCCAAAAATGAATGAAGGAATGGAACAGGATGGCCAAGAGGTTGTTGATCCGGTCCTAAACTACACATTAACATAAGAAATGGCTAGTTCCTTGCACGTGGTGTGAACACTTAACATCCAAATATCTGTCCAGAGGCTAATCCCAGCAACATTAGGCAAGGTGAGAATCCTCATCCTGAATGTACTGCAAGTTGCTTGATGGGGTTCATGTCAAGGCTCCAGGGCACAGTCATGTTTGAATAGAAAAGGGCGTTCCCCAAACTTGAAAGCATAGGAATATCAAAAAAATTTTTGTCCATATTGAATGCCAGTGAAGGGCATTTTTTATATTCACTTACAAACTTGGGCTGTAGTAAGGATCGCTCCTATGGGTCACAATCATTTGCTAACCTATTAGCTCTTTCTTCTGGCCCAATATGAAGAAAATGGACCCAAATATCAGCTCTTCTCTTTCTTCCAAGCAAAAATGATGCGATGAGTTAAAGATGACCGTGCTTAACATCCCAGGGAATTTACTGCTACTGATGGCATAATGAATGAGCACCATATCGCAGCAGATTGTGACAAATATGTTGACAGAAATATAATGTAATAGATGTAGACAAATGTTTAACTGACATGTTAAAAACTAATATTAATTTTATTAAAACCAGTCTTTTTTCATCAATACCGCATGGTGATTAAGCAACAATCCACAATTCTATAAAATGAACATTTAAATGCTTGTTTAATGCTGGAACGGAGAAATATTCAATTTTATTTGTATAGTGCTTTTAACAATGGTAATTGCCGCAAAGCAGCTTTACAGAATCAAAAGAAAATTATGTAAATGTGAATTAATGAGTAGATTATCCCTGATAAACAAGCCAAGGGTGATGGTGGCAAGGAAAAACTTTGAGATAGTAATAGGGAACCCATCCTCATTTGGGTGATGAAGGACGGCAGGGATTGATGTAAACTGTGTGCCAGGCAGCTGGAAGTTCAAAATAAAAGATGATATCGAAGTTAAGGTCAGGTAGAGTGCAGGAAATTCCAGTTGACTTCTAAAGCAACTGCAATCACAAGACCTCAGAGAACAGCTGTCTGCATCAGCTGAGGAACCGTCCCCAGTCAACTCGCACATCCTGAACAGACCACACGGGGCTCCAGGACGAGTCAGACACAAGTCAGTCCAGAGGGGAGAGGGGGTCTGGATCACTGGCAGCTCAGGAGTGACATGTGTAGCTCAACATAGAGAGAATGGAACAATTAGAAATGGTCTCGGTCACATAAATGCATAGAGTGAATGTATATTTAGTGCAGAGTGCAAGTTAGGCCTGCCGGAGTCCCTGCAATGAGGACAAAAGGAAGATCCAAAAAGGAAACACATGCAACCGGTCACAGTCAAATATACAAATATGGAGATTTACCACAGAACTCACAGGAACACGAAGCCCAAAAGTTCATCTGGAGGCCATAGGGTCTAAGATTCAGCATTACATAAACGTTTAGACTACAAATCAGTGGTAGGTAGGGCACTCTCCGCTCTCATTTGTTGAACCATAAATCTTATCAACTGGATTTTAGTCTCTCAGTAAAACACCTTCTCTTGGAATGAGAGCAACCTGACCAAAAACCAAATAGGAAAAGGTCTGTTAGGTTGGCTGCACTCAGTAAGACAGTCACACATTAAGCATTATAATACATTTATACAGCAGGTGGCAGTATGCACCTTGGTTTGTGAGCCACCACAAGTGAAGAAGAAAACGAGGAAGTTAATGTTCACACGGTGCCTACTTCCATCCTCAGGCAAGTTTGTCTTCCAATATCAGAGTCGATCCGTGCCCGAGTACACCATCGTTACTGAGGCCTCGGGTGCAGCGCCCAAGTGTGGAACAATTGCTAAAAGCATCTGACGCGTTACAACAAGCATCAAATGTCAAGTACCAGAAATCATGTAAAAGGTCCTGGTATTCATTGGAAGATTAATTAAAATTGATGGAGGGGGGATGGCAACCTACATCATAAACCACTGCCTCCCACCCCCAATTTTTTTTCCTGTTGTTCCTGCCAAAATAAATGTGCATCAGTTCACCATCAATTCATGCTCTACAATGCCCAATTTGAGACAGCACTCTCCTAGGATACATCCTCATATCTATGTTTATAAAACAGAACAAATGGACAAGTGTGACAAGGCAATCACAATGCACTGCTTCTTAAATGGATTTAAAAACACTGCATGAAGATACGTCATGTTCTCCCACCTCAGTCTGCAAAGTAAACATTTTAGAAGTCGTAAATTTTTGGAATTGCATTTATTTTTTTTGCATTTTATAGATGCTATACAACAGTGCTTAAATATCACTTAAGTGATGAAATAAAGATACAATAAATAAAACGATTATTTGCTCAGTGCTGGAAAAGTACATGACAAATGTGGAAATGAATCTCTTAAATGAAAGAAAAGGCGGCTCGTTGCATTTTTCTCCTTTAAGAAAGAACCCAAAGAGCCTTTTCGTGAAACTTAAATCCATCCTGATATTTCTCACTCAAAGAGCAGATCCCCCCCCCCCCAAGCATATTTATGCAAGCGTGGTATACAGGTCCAAGAATTATGGGTAAGCAGACCACCACTGCCCCCTGCTGGCCACATAAGGAGCTGACTCCATGTGAGGGGTCTCTATACAGAGGGGTTTAAAAAAAAAAAAAAAAAGAAGGAAAAAAAAAAAAACTTCTCAGGAACCAACAGCCAGATAGCCAGTTGAGGACCTGAAACAGAAAAGCAGAATTTTACAAAAGGTAAAAAAGTCCTTGTGTCTGATTCAACACATGTAGTGCAAGGTTACAATTTATTTATTTTTTTATGCATGCATTTTAACACTAGGAGGGACTTACTCCATGTTGTTCTTGAGTTGCTGAACGGTGCGTTTGTCCAAATAACGACAGAACAGCGTGAGCAGGTTAGAGGGCAAGCAGAGCGGCTCGATGAGGGACGACCGGGACAGCTGCCGCGCTACATGGAAAACCGTATCAGTCCTGGTAGAGAGGAATGCAAAAATTCCCCTCTTAGTTTTAGGCCATGTTTACATTACCAGCCTGATTGATCAATTTAAGTTTTCTTTGGGCAGGACATATTTGCAGGTCGTCATGGTTTACATTCATAAGTCGCTTTAAATCTGAAAAACACGGTCTCCTCTGTACTCTAAAACAGCACACATCGAAAAGTCTTTGTTTGGGGAAATCTTTATTATTTCTTTTAATTATTATTTCTTAAAACTGTTTTGAGTTTTGCTCTGTAGAGCAGTTAGTCAGTTTTTTTTTATTATTACTACTCTGATCCAGAAAAAGTAAAGACACCTCAATTTTTAATAGCTGTGGCTAGCGCCGCGAGTGGAGGCAAGCATGTGCAGAAGCAAAAAGGTGCAAGCATTCCTGTTCTCATTCACGACTATACAAGAACCTGCTGGTCACTCTGAAAGAGCTCTAGTGTTTCTCTGTGGAAAGAGAACCTTCCAGAAGAACCACCATTGCTGCAGCACTCCACCAATCAGGCCTGCATGGTAGAGTGACAAGACAGAAACCACTCCTCAGTAAAAGGTACCTGAAGGACTGACCATGAAAAGCTTCCTTTTTTTTTTGGAAGCAACTTCAGCACCAATTACAGCCTCAAGTATTTGAGTATGATGCTCCATGTTCTGGAAGGTTCTTCTCTCTCCACAGAGAGACACTGGAGCCCTTACAGACCAACCACCGTGTTCTTGGGTCACCTTCCGGATAACGATCCTTCTCCCCCAGTCGGTCACTGACCAGATGGCCGACTCTAGCAGGAGTCCCGGAGGTACCAAACTTTTTCCATATATGTATGATTGAGGCCCCTGTGCTCATCTGGACCTTCATTGCTGCAGAAGTTTCTCTGTACCCTTCCCCAGATCCGTCTACAAACAATTCTTTGGACTTCAGGTCTTGGTTTGTGCTCTGACATGCACTGATAACTGTGGGACCCTATATAGACAGGTGTGTTTTTTCCCCCCAAAATACTATCCAAAACAACTGAATTTACCACAAATGGACTCCAGAGTTGTAAAAACATCAAGGATGATAAGTGGAAATAGGATGCACCTGAGCTCAATTTCGAGTGTCATGGCAAAGACTGAATTACTTATTTAGATTTTAATTTAATTTGTAATAAAATGCAAAGACTTCACACAAACTTAATGTCATTATGGGGTATTGTTTGTAGAAATTTGAGAAAAATAATGAACTTAATCCATTTTGAAGTAAGGCTGTAAACACAGCAAAATGTGGAAAAAGTGAAGCACTGAATACTTTCGGGATGCACTGTATTGGTCACGTATCCCATCTAGAAAACCTACAGGTCGTCCCCAACTTACAAACAGAACGCGGTTCTATGAACATTCGTAGATGCAAACAAATCATGGACGTAGCTCGTGTGTGGTACAAAAAATAGACACTGCAGCGCACCAGGTACCAATATGTACAGTATTTTCAGTGTAGGTGAATGAATAAAATGTCTCAAGTCCGGTAGATTGTGTGCACGGGCTCATGTGTCTGCCTCAGCAGTTTAATGAATCAATCCGGGAGCACGGTGATAGAAAATAGTTGTCCTGATGGAGAATAATCCTACTTTCGGAAAAAATAAAAAAAAAATTTAAAAAAAAAATCAACAAAACAGTCCAATACTGTGGAAAATAGCTCAGAGATAAAAATGGTGTCCGGGATTCCCCCTCACGATTTAAAGGCACAGAGACAACACATTTGAAATACCAGTAAAACCTTGGATTGCGACTAACATTAGCAACACCATCAAAATTTTTTAAATACATTTTAAATTGACAAACAAGCAAGATTTTTGCACTACAAGCAGTCCGTGTGCGCTTTTTCTGCCGAGTCAATGGCTCAGAGAGCATGCCTCATTTGTAACATCAACATCCATGTGCATGTTCGCATGGGAAAGTCGTCCTACACAAGTGTCAGATTTAATATGCTTTACGTTGTACATTTGAGTCAAAGACATGCAAGACTCACTGTCAGAAATGAGAACAAATCCAGGATTCGAATCTGCTCCTGGAACAGAACTTGTTTGTAAGTAGGGGACAAAGTGTACTTCGATCCAATCTGAAATTTTGTTTGTTTAAATGCTTTTTGTCCCCCTTATATTGGCCAATTAGGTTCTCCCCCTATTGTGACCTCATAAGAGCCCCTCAACCAGCTTGGCTGTTATTTACACATCAAAAGAGGAGTGAAGGGAAAAAAAAATAAAAATAAAAAAATAAAGGCAGCTTGAGATGGAGGGGAGGAGCATTATCGGACAGGTATTAACAGACCAAAGCTCATGTTAACGTACTACGGCCCTTTAAAAAAGTGTCAGTTCTCAGTGCTGCCAAATATCAAAATCCAGACTTGCCAGGTCTCAAAATCACCAATGCTTGGCTCCATCGGGACGTCAGAGGTCAGGAGTCTCTCACCTTGCGAAAGCAACACGTACAGCAACGACAGACCAAACTACAAAAGAGAAACACTTCAGTTCAAAAGTTCTAATCTGTTCAGTTGTATCGTAGCAGCAGTAATACACCTTCAAAATTAGAGGATTACATCAAATGTTTTCTATAGTAACATGTTTGAACAGCAAGTTGGAGGAGTTCCTCATTTTTAGAATGTAAAGACCAACAGCAGTACAGTGGAACCTTGGATTACGAGCATAATTAGTTCCGGAAGATGATTTGGTTTAAGTCCGTTTCCAAAACACTTAAACCAAATCATCATTTCCCATAAGAAATAAACAAATTATTCGTTCCACAGCCCCAAAAAATAAATACATAAAAATAATTAATATAATCTATAAAATGAAAAACAAATTAATCTGCACTTTACCTTTAAAAAAAAAAAAAAAGTAAAAATAAATCCTGACAGATTGTTTCCGTTGGTGCACGCAGGCGCCGTGTGTGTGTGTGTGGAATTAGCCCCTTCCCTCGCCTTACACAGTAACAACCCCTCCCTCTCCCCACCTCGCTTTTTAAGTTTCACAACACACACACACCGTTTTAACGGAAAAAAAGCGAGACTGGCATGAGCGCATACTGACAGAATCACTCAAGTTTCACAAGACAGACAGTGACGCTCTGTGTCTAAATAAGAGTCGCATGTGTGATACATGATACTCGGCGCTCGTAAACTAATACTTGCTCGGTTTCCGATTAAAAATTTATTAAAGTCCACTTATTCAGCCTTTATGGCGCCAAACCTTAAATATTTTGAGTAGATGGCTTGAAACAACAGTCCCGTTATCGCCAAGGTTGTGTTTGCTGGGAGATAGGGCGTTGATGCCAAATATCACAAAGGGAAAGTTTGCAGTGATCATGACGGGGGTCTCTGTGACAGCCAGAGTCATTTTGAAGCACTGGAAAACTCCCCAAATTCCACAATTTAAAGATTGGCTCAATATTATGACTAAGGCAACTTCGTACGAACGTCTGCTTAACAAACTTCATAAGAACAGTGCGGGGGTTCCTACGGAAACTCCAATTTGGGAAGACTTTTGGAACTTTGTTACGTTGACTTTTCATGTAACACAATAACGTAAATTTTTTTTTTGGTCCTTGGTTAATATTGATCTGTTTTACCGTGGCCATTGTGTATATTTTGACCTAACAGTATTTGTATCGAGTTGTAACCTGTGTTTTGTATGATATTATCATGTACAGAATAAGTACAATAAAAACTTAAATTATAAAAAAAAAAAAAAAAATTATTAAAATTCTTTGCTCGGTTTGCGGAACACTCAAACCACGTTACTCGCAATCCGAGGTTCCACTGTATTCCTGAATAAATAAGGATATAAGGGCTGAAGAAAATAAATAAATAATTAAAACACCATACAAACCTTATTTTGGCAAGCCAGCGTTAATCGCGAGTCTTTGGAGTCAGGTAAGGCTGTGGTGAAGTCACGGAGAATGCTGACCAGCTGGGTAAACGTCAGCGTGCTGATCACTGCTCGAAGAGACGGGTAGAGGACAGGAAGTGCCTGAGAGAAGAACGAGTTAAGTTCAATTTTGTTATACCACTGACACTGTTCTCTTATGGTGACCACAGACACTAAACATAATGGATCGTCAGCTGCCCTGGCACACTCAACTTAAAAACCACTGTTTAAACAACAGCATGAAGAAGTGTAGAAGGTGCTCTAGTACATCATCATGGTATTTAATAATCATGGAACAAAGCACTATACAAAATTATAAAGCAGCATTAATAAAGAGGAAGTGGGGAAATTGATTTATCAGAGACTTCAGACCTCGTCTGCATCTCGGCTCATCAGCACTGGCAGGTGTGTTGTGATTGCTCTCAGAACCTGCAGAGATGCATCACTGGATAAAAATGGGAGGAGCCTGGCCAGCAGTTTTTTCCCTTTTGCAACCAAGAGGCATGGTAGGAATTCTTCTGTAGACTCCCTTTAAAAGAAACAAATTAAATGTAAACAAATCATGAGTGCAGAAAAGATTCACAGATCCAAGCCAAGCAATACAGAGTGTCCTACAGAAAGCCGGGGTTGCACAGCTGGCTGCTGATCTGCTCCACTCCTCCCTGAATGGTCTTTAACCTTCTCTGCCGCTCCTCCTCATCCGACGCGCTGGCCTTCGCCCTCTCAGCTTCCTCCACCCCCAACAAAATGATATAGCACTGAAAGAATTATGTATCCTAATGAAAACACCACACCTGAACAAAGTCCTGAGCTAATCATCCCTGCTTAGGGCTCTTTAAACCAAAGCAACAAACAAACAATCTAGCAGGGCTGTACATTCAGCCAGACATCATTAACGATCAACAAAACAACTGCTCACCTTCTCAATCGTGCTCAGCACCTCAAGTCTTTGCTGTCTGGTGTCCTTCTGTTCCTGGTAAATTATAGCATTAAATTTAAAGTCAATTAAAAAGAAAAAAAGTCAAGTTTTCCGTTATACATGCATGCATTTTTTATATTAAATACACAAGTCATATTTATACTGCAATTAAGTCATAAAATAAAATAGAAATATTTGTATAGTATGTCACAAGTGAGTACACCCCTCATCTCTGCAAATATTTAGTTACATCTTTTCATAGGACAACACTGCATAAATGACTCGGACACAATGAAAAGTCGTCAGTGTAAAGTTTGTATAGCAGTGTAAATGTATTGTCCCCTCAAAATAACTAAAAATACAGCCAATAATAGCTGAACCCCTGGCAACAAAAGTGAGTACACCCCTAAGGGAAAATGTGAAATCTCAATATTTTGTGTGGCCACCATCATTTTCCAGCACAGCTTGAATTCTCTTGGCCATGGAGTTCACCAGAGCTTCACAGGTTGCCACTGGAATCCTCTTCCACTCCTCCATCACATCATCACGGAGGTGGTGGACATTTGACACCTTGTGCTCCTCCACCTTCCTTTTCAGGATGCCCCAGATGTGTTCTATGGGGTTTAGGTCTGGAGACATGCTTGGCCAGTCCATGACCTTTACCCTCAGCCTCTTTAGCAAGCCAGTGGTCATCTTGGAGGTGTGCTTGGGGTCATCATCATGCTGGACCGCTGCTCTGCGGCCCAGTTTCCGGAGGGAGGGGGTCATGCTCTGCTTCAGTACGTCACAGTACATGTTAGAATTCATGTTTCCCTCAATGAACTGTAGCTCCCCAATGCCAGCAGCACTCATGAAGCCCCAGATCATGACACTCCCACCACCATGTTTGATGGTAGGCAAGACACACGTCTTTGTACTCCTCACCTGGTTGCCGCCACACATGCTTGACACCATCTGAACCAAATAGGTTTATCTTGGTCTCATCACACCACAGGACATGGTTCCAGTAATACTGGTCCTTAGTTTGCATGTCTGCAGCAAACTGTTTGTGAGCTTTCTTGTGCAGGCTGACCTCCCATCCCTTCAATCTCTGCAGCAATGCTGGACGCTAAAACTCATCCGTCTGTTTTCCAAAGCCGATCTTTGGATCTGACGCTGAGAACGTGCAACTCAGCTTCTTTGGCCGACCATGGCGAGGCCTGTTCTGAGAAGAACCTGTCCGCTTAAAGCGCTAGATGGTCTTGGCCACTGTGATGCAGCACAGTTGCAGAGTGTTGGCCATCTTTTTATAGCCTCGGCCATCTTTATGTAAAGCAACAATTCGTTTTTTTCAGGTCTTCTGAGAGTTGTTTGCCATGAGGTGCCATGTTGAATTTCAGTGGCCAGGTTGAGAGAGTGGAAGAGCTTTTATACCAAATTTAACTCACCTGCTATCTGGTGACACCTGAGACAGTGTAACACTAATGAGTCACATGACAAAAGGTAAGGAAAATGACTAATTGTGCTCAATTTGTACATTTTCACTTAGGGGTGTACTCACTTTTGCTGCCAAAGGTTCAGCTATTATTGGCTGTATTTTTAGTTATTTTAAGGGGACAATACATTTACACTGCTATACTAACTTTACACTGACTACTTTTCATTGGATCAAAGAGTCATTTATGCAGTGTTGTCCTATGAAAAGATAGAACTAAATATTTGCAGAGATGTGAGGGGTGTACTTACTTTTGTGACTTACTGTATATAATATTTTCATCGAGGTCTCAGTTACCTCCACAGTGTGACCATGGACAGCATCGATGGCTCGGCGTGGCGAGTAACACGTAGAAACTGCGACTTGACCCAGCGAGCCCTCGATATGAACCACTAAAACATGCAAACATCTATAAACTACACAGATCTATATTTTAGTCTCACCATTTTGGTTTCTTGCATCAACTTGCTGAATAACGATTAAGGACACAAGTTCATACCTGGGGTATAGGAAACAGTTTTGGTGACGTATGGTGTGGTGAGTTTTGGCGGTTCCCTCTTGGATCGGTCACCCAGCATTTCTTCCTCAGCCAATTTGGTCTCCAGTCTTCGATAGTATTCCTAAAGGACACCCACTTTAAACTTTAATATCCACACTCTCGAAATATATGACCAAAATATGATAAAATATTATAAACTTCATTTAACCTAAAGAGCTAACTGGACATTGGATATTTTTGCTGAATATAATGTATACACTGTAGAACTAGTCATTAGTGTAAACCTGGTAGTAATAATCATCCTGATGTGGGTTTTCGCTTTGTAGTTGGATCATCTGCAACTTAATGATCCACTCCTTCTCTTTGGCCGACATTATCTCAGCATAATGATCCCAATCCTTTGGCTTTCTATTCATAAACAATTAAATGTAATAAGACGACATAACAGATTTTGTCTAAGTGGAAAGTTGTCAATGCATCACAATTAACAATTCTGTATTACAGTCAAGTTTAAACCCTGCCTCCGAAAGCCTTGAGGACGCTGACTCAGCAGTCTTTTGTGCTGTGGATGGAGTTGGGTCGCCAGGACCGGGAACCTAGATGTCAAAAGATCAAAAGTCAGACTTCTTCACTTCAGATAGTAGAGGCATTGAAGCCAAGAGGCAACAATTTCTACATCACCAACAACTTGTTTAGACAACCAACCTGAACCTCTGAGAGGGGGAACCGGGCAAAGGGCTGAAGCAGGGGCCGGGCCGGGGAGAGTTTGGTCCAAACTGGAGAGGCATCATTTTGGGAGAGTGGAAGCGTGGTGTGGAAGGTGAAAGATAAATGCCTGGCTAATGAACAAAAACATAAGAGTAAAATGACATTTCCTGCTGCCTTACAGGCCAAAAAAAACAAAAGTAAATTCTGGATAATTCACAACGTCTAGACTTTTTTTGGATGCGCGCAATGGGACCGCTCAATTTAAATGCACACCATTTCTTTGCTCATGAAACATTTGAGATACGCCAATAATATCACATTTCAATTGTAATCTTAAGTCACCTGGTTGTAGTGCTGTTTAATTGAGAATGGACTTTGAGGACGTAATGGAGATCTAGTGATCAGCGGGCACATGGACGATTGTTGAGGGAGAGCCCTCGGCAGCGGGGAGCGCATGGTATGGGAGGCGAACGGCATCCTGCCACGAGATGACCGGTCAATCACTCGCACAATGGCTTTGTCCTATTCAGTGAAAAAAAAAAAAAAAAGTGATTAATGGAATGGGAAGTGACAAAAAATATGGCCTTAGGCATAAATAACACTTGGCATACAACCTGTAAGAGAGGCGCTTGTCTTGTTGGGCCGTAAGGTGATATCATCCACTGTGTAAATCAAATCACGTAAATATAAACTGTTGAAGTGGACATGCAAATAGATGGGGGTTGAAGCATGAGAACACCATGTTAAAATGATTTATTTTTAAAGAAGCTGACCGTGTTTGCATTAAGATCCCCCCAGCCTGAACTGCGTCCACAGTCCACAATAGCGCTGTCCAAACTCTGAATAAACAGTTACAGCACAAATCAAATGTGCACATGTTATGACGATATATTTTCCCCAAGTAGTATCCCATCTTTGGTGTGGGTTAAAATTACACGTCTTGGAAAACTGACCAGAACCAAGCCAAACCTTGAGACTGGGTGGACCTTCCACAGTCCTCATCACAGCCGGGTCATCCAGCAGCTGCCCCTTGCCGACTCGCTCCCTCCGGCTGCGGAACTTTTCACTCAGACCTGCAGGAGCCTGGGGCTTGATTTCAACTTTGGGTCTGGGAGGAGAGGCTTCCTGTGGTGATGGAGGATGGGGTGAGGAGGGCTGGTTTCCTTCCAGTAACAGGAGATCGACAGGATCTGCATCCAGATCTTCAGTATTTATGTCTGTACCAAAGTGTAGATGGGTACAACTTACACTTTTATGAAGGCACCATTTTGAGAGAAACTGACCGAAACACCTAAAAATGGTGCATCATGGTGGCTACACAACACAAACAAGGTATCAGGATGGGCTTAAAGTGATGATCACACATCTTGAATATTACTTTGGTCACCTGTCCTGACCTAATCCAACGAAAACATCTCAGCAAAGGTTAGACAGCCACCTCAGTTAAGAAACAGTACAACATATAACATCTGAGGAAAGGTGTTAAGGCTTTAAGCAGCTATAAAAAAAAAAAAAAGATGTTACCAGACCTAACCCGAAGGTCTCTTCATTGTACAGGTCAATATCCTCGTCCTCCTCCACCATTTCTTGAATGAGTCCAGATTCTTCAATGTCCTCTCCATCGCTCCACTGATCTCCATTTTCAGGCCATTTAGCCTCAGGAACGGAGTCACCCTTATCCTCCTGTAAGGAACAAAACGGCAGGAAAAATTGAAGCCTCGCCTAAATCCATGGTAGAACCTCATCTATTTCACAAAGACGCTTGATAAAATTAGCTTGCTTCCTTATTTAAACTAATCAGTTAATAAGATGGAATAGCTTGTTCTGGTTCCACATAGGTTTAAGATAGAAATTAGTTTTAACCCATCAGCCATGTGGATGTTAGATGTTCATTCCCAAGGTTTAACATCATGAATTAACCAGGCCTTGATTCCCCCCGCCCCCCTCTCAATCTTGATTAAACAGACCATTAGACAAGAGATAGTTATCTATCAGGAGATTAATCTACATTTAACATGAACAGCTTTTATGAAGTTGCCATCAAGCTTTTTGTGTTAAATTCTTGTCTAATTGGCCACCAAAGAATAAGACACATGGGTATTCTCAAACATGCCCCGCCCCATTTTAATATACAGAGGGTAAGGATAGTTCTTATTTTATTTACTTAGACATTTTAGCTGTTCATTAGTGCGAATTGATCAAACTTTACAAATGTTTAAATGTTGCCTTCATTAATTAAAGTATTTTTTATTCTCTTGTCCAAACAGATATCAATGAAACACGAGTCGTGGATCGGATCCATCCTCATTTATTCAAGAAACCTCTAGAACTTTCTCCAAGCAGTCATTTCTGACTGACTCAAACCAGACCGGAAGTGATCAATAAGACCGATTAACGGTGTGGAAATGAAGCAAAAGCACCTTACCGGGTTCTCAGAGTCACTCATTTCACTTAAGTGTGTGACGTGTCGCTGCTAAATTCTCCGACCACAATTCTGTCTCCCTATCCGACATGCTGGCGCTCATTGAACCCTTTATAAATGCGCACACCTGGAGGGGGCGGGGCTTAGCGCAGCTCACCTCCCCTGAACTACCTGCGCCCGAGCTCAGAGTGCTCCATGTAAAACAATCACACCGTTTTAACTCAGCAGTTTAGCCATTTTTTAAATAAACATTATAGTATATCGGGCTCAGGATTGTGCAGCAGAGTGATATGTTTTTTTTGTTTTTCAGCATGATGAACTGAATTTTTATTTTATTTTAAACGACTGTAGAAAAATTACTAAACAAAAAAATAATAAATAAATGAATGAATCACATGGAGGCGGCACGGTGGTGTAGTGGTTAGCACTGTCGCCTTGCACCGCCAGGGTCCGGGTTCGATCCCCGTCTCTGTGTGCATGGAGTTTGCATGTTCTCCCCGTGCTTGGTGGGTTTCCTCCGGGTTCTCCGGTTTCCTCCCACAGTCCAAAGACATGTAGGTTAGGCTAATTGGCGTTCCCAAATTGCCCGAAGTGAAGTGTGTGAATGAATGAATGAATGAGTGAGTGAGTGTATGTGTGTCTGTGCCCTGAGATGGATTGGCACCCTGTCCAGGGTGTACCCTGCCATGTGCCCTAAGTCTCCTGGGATACCCCCGTGACCGTGAATACAGGATTAAGCGGTATAGATGATGATGAGTGAGTGAGAGTGAATCACATGGTCTCGGTAGCAGAGATACACATCACTGTGTTTTTAATGTTTCTGGTTGTCTTGTATGACCAGAAAATTAATTAATTAATTAATTAATTAGTAATAGGTTCTTTTTGAGAGTTCTAGGTTCTTAATAGGTTCTTTTTGAGAGTTCTACACCGTTCCAATATTCTGGTAATTCGTAGATTTTCTAATCCATCTCGGACAAAACACAGAATTGCGCACAAATCTTCTGAATTACGCATGATTATTTGTGGCAGAATGGTCATGTTTGCACTGTCACCTTGCACCTCCAGGATCCTGGTTCGAATCCCACCTCGGGGTCTGTGTGCATGTAGTTTGTATGTTCTCCTCGTGCTTGGTGGGTTTCGTCCGGGTACTCTGGTTTCCTTCCACAATCCCCCCAAAAAAAGACATGCAGATTAGGCCTCCCAAATTGCCTGTTGTCTGTGTCCTGTAATGGATTGGCACCCCATCCAGGGTGTACCATGCCTCATCCCCTGAGTCTTCTGGGATAGGCTGTAGACCCCCCTTGACCCTTGATCTGTGCAAGGGTTCAATAAGAAATATTCTTCACATGAAACATGAAAGTTTCATTATCATCATAACATATATAACTTGTTTAGTCAACAAGTAGGTGTTTCCAATCCTGTGAAATAAAGCAACACTTCACTCAGAGTGAAAAAAAAAAATACTGACTGAACTATTTAAACCAGATTTATTTTTAAAATTTGCATGTTTGACTATTTTACTTCTAGTAACAGACATAAGCTATTTGATATACACTGCCCGGCAAAATAACTACTTAAATAAATAAATAGTCACCACATGGATTTAACTAAGCAAATAGTTAAGAGGCTTCCATTGGATAATTACTACAGTGATTGATACAGTTCACTGAGGGGCAATCTGATTATAATAATTTATACATATTTTCTCAGACATTTCCCTTATTTTCTTTTAATTATGTAATCCTGTTTTGCCACAATGATTATTATTAAAAGAGCTATGCAAATAAACTTGATTTAAACTGATACAGTGAGGAGCTTCTCATTTCCTACCCAGCCATGTCAGGAGACATATCCTGTACTCATGGCGAAGATGTTTCTCCATTTTAAAGAGTTCAGTTATTGTCATGCGCCAAGCAAAGAAAACAACTAAGGAGATTACTGAAACTAGTAACGTTGGGGGTAAGAATTGAAACACATTATTAAAACCTGAAGGGTGACCCATCATCCTGGAGATCATATTAGAATGTGCATTTGTTTTTGAGCAGGGCAGTGTACAGTATATGTGCTTTTGCAAGGCTTAGTCTAAGACTATGTCTTATTCACTGTACATATTTCACTATTTCAGGGTATGCCGCTGAGCACAGAGCTGAGCTTATGGTTGTTCACATTCATTAAGCTATAAAAGGATTGTACAGACTCATCCAGTACAAAGAAAAGTGTTTATTTGTCTTTTGCATTATGTGGCAAGAACAGCTGAGAAATGTACACACACTCCAAAAAAAAGAAATCCAGCTTATCATTCCTTATATGAAGAATGCATAACAGCAATGTGTAAACATCTTTTAAAATAAATCTTTGGCAGTATATCATATCTCATCTTGTGTTTAAAAATAACGACACAGACTTAAAATAAGAAAATCTAAAACCACATAAGCAATAGCAGTGACTATAAGCCGATTAAAGCAAATATATTAAACTGAAATCATTCCTCAGATTGTTTAAAGGAAATAAAATGAAAGTTTATATTTAATCCAAACAGTTGGTTAAAAAGGGATCTTTGGAAATCATGTACGCAAATGAGCATTTTATTCTTCCACAAAGCTAAATAAGCCAGCTGGTGATTGTCTGCAACCGACGTGATGTTTACTTCATCCATCTATTTAATATGTAAAAAAGAACATAATAATTATAATGAAAGCTTTGGCTGTTCACGTGGCTGTCATGTAGGCATGTGCCGATAACCGCTGATAAAATATAAGCCTTGTCTCTGTAAGAGCTTACTGTATTTAAAAAGTCTAACCTAATTTGTAAGATGAAATGTTTCGTGTTACACTCCCGCAGCTTACACTTTCACCAACAGCTAGCTAACATTAGCTTACAAAGTCACAGTGTTGTGTTTTTCAATCATAGCTAAGAAAGTAATGACCGATTTCAGATAGACAAACTTCAGAAAGTTATACAAAGAGCTTTCAGGTCCAGTTAGTTCTTTAAATAATGACTGTAAATACTGTATATAATGAAGGTGACTAGAATTAGCCTGAGGCGAAAACGTTACATCGGCACATGCTTACATGCTCAGGCCATGCTACATGTTAGGAATGTTCACGGTATTAAATAATAGCTGTGTGTGTGTGTGTGTGTGTGTGTGTGTGTGTGTGTGTGTGTGTGTGTGTGTGTGTGTGTTTAATCCTACAGTCTTTCAGTATATAGTTACATTTACATGAACTTCAATAGTCCAATTTTATGGTGAGATAAAATGGAAATAAATCATTCCTGATATTAATGAAACTGCACAATGGCAATGAAAATGGGACCAATGTGTTGGAAATATCAACATTTTACTCAGAAGTGTTGGTGAGTTGTTTCTAAAATCGTTCGTTTTGGCAAAAATCCCAAATTAATTTCTTTTAGCATAAACTGCTAAACAAAGGTCCATGTGCTCCCAGCGGTTGAGATCATTGGGCTATTGTGTGCATGTAAACATAGCTAACACCGTCACCTGATTTACAGAAGTGTGTTTTTGGCACACTTCCTAATTTTACAAAAAGTCTTTTTCTTTTTCATTCGACTTAGTTATAAAAAAATTTTTTCTTCTTTTGCACATTATTTATTTTTAAATAAGGAAAAAAGATGCAAGATAACAATATCAATCCTGTAAAGCACCCTATTGTGAATGTACTGGACACCCGCACATCCCCCCCCCCCCACCCCGATCTGAATTCAGCCGAAGAGCTTGAGGAAACACGGGTGGCAGTAGGGCTTGTTGTCCTGCTCCTTGAAGCAGCCTTTGCTCAGAGGTTTAAGGCAGAACTGACACACTAGGTGCTGCGGGTGGAACTTGGCACCCATGGCGGTGATGCAGCGTCCCACGATGGGCTGCTGGCACGCCTGACACACGCTGCCGCGAGACTGGTGATAGTGGGCCTCGCACAGCGGCTGGCCCTCGTGCTCGAAGAAGCTTCCGTTCACAAACGGGCAGAAACACTCCTGGGTTAAGAAAACGAACAAAGATGTGAACATGCAGGACTTCACACACATGCGCAAGCTTTTGAATTCACAATGATGTACCTTTTTGCAACTTAAAATGAATAAATCTACGAAATAAAAGTATAGTTATGATCGTAAATACCCTCTAAATTTTACTTATTAAAAACAATTCTAAATCCACAGCACCATTTACCTTTTAAAATTAAATAAGCTGCTACAAAATAAGCTTAGATATTTTAATGGAAATAATTCACTACAAATGTTTACTCTTATAAAACTAAATAATCTGATAAAAAATTGAATTGTTTCTCTTTTAAAAATAAACAGTGCTACAAAATTCTTTTATATTTTACATGGAATAGTTCACTACAAAATTGTATTTTATACTTATATAAAAATAAAAACACTATGAAAGTACTTTTTAAAATAAAATCAAAAATTACTATTATTACTAGGTTTATTTCCTGTAAAATTAATCTGCTATATTCTGGTACAAACGTGCATTTTCCATTTTCACTAAATCAAATCAACTATAAAACTACATTTCTGCCACTACAAAAGTGCAGTTTTGCTTTTTAAATTAAATCTGCTGCAAAATTAAACCTTTTAACCAGGTGATATAAAAAAAAATTATTTTACATTTTATATGAAAACTTTAATTTGAAAAAAAGAAAGAAAAAAAAAAGGTTATTAGAATATATATTTTTGTCCATAGATTATACGGTTTGTGTCAGAAGGTTTAAGACGTAAAAAATACACGGGTATGTTTGAGAGTGATGAGCATGAGTCAGCGTACCCTGCAGACGAAGCACTGCGGGTGCCAGAGGGCGTTGAGGGCGGAGATGTAATTCTCCACGATGGGCTGAGTGCAGCCTTCACACCGCGACGCAAACAGCGCCAGGAAACACTGCTGGCAGTACTGCTGTCCCTCGCGGTCATGAAACCCTGACAGGAGGACACAGAAATGGGTGGCGGTATCAGCGGTGGGGCGCAAATGCTTTCAGCCAATCAGAGCGTCTCATACGTACCTTCGTCTCCAAACGTCCGGTTGCACTTCACACAGCAGAAGCACTCGGGGTGCCAGTTCTTATCGAGCGCCGTGACCATTTTCTACAGACGAAACAAAGCTGATGAGCACAAGTAGCACTTTCTTTAATGTTTAAGAGAAAACGGGAACGAGACACTCACATTGAGGATGGGTTTATTGCAGTGCGCGCAGTGAGGCGAGTACAGGCTGAAGTAATCAGGCTCGCAGTACGGACGCCCGTCCTTCTCAAAGAAGTTGCGGTTCCCCAGTTCACATTCACACTCTGAGCACACAAAGTGTTCCGGGTGCCACACCCGCCCCAGCGCCGTCACCACCTACAGCACAGGACGTGGAAATAAAATGAACTCTCTCCTGATTGATATTATACTTTGGAGTTTGGAAAGAAAAAGGGCTTGCACACTATTTTATAAAGCAGTCCCACCATGACTCATTTTAGCATTAGCATTAGCATTAGCGTAACCTCACCTGTCCAACAATCGGTTTCTGGCAGGCGGAGCAGTTTCCCTTGGAGGAAGTGGACACTCCCTGCCTGCTAAGATCTGATTGGAGGAGGCCCAGCATGCTGTCCAGTGATCCGCCGGAGGACGCCGGGGGCGGAGACACCGACTGCTGTAAAGGTGCGGGATTGGCCTGAGCAGGCGGCTAGAAATAATATAGAGTATGGGCGGAGTCATAAGATATTATACAGTATAATATAATTGTTAATACATTGTGATGTTTGGAATCAAACTGATGATAGCAACATTTTTAGTGTTAATCTTGTCAGCTATTTTCAATTTTAGTCTTAGTCTTAGTCCTAGGATAAATGTCCCTGTTAGTTTTTTTTTTTTTTTTTTTTTTAAAGTCTAGGCATTTTAGTCTTGTTTTAGTCAGAGGTACCCTAAAGTATTTTAGTCTAGTTTTAGTCAATGTACAGTCTAGTCTAACCAAAACCCTTTTTTTTTTTGTTTTTCTCAAAATAATTATCTTAAGATTTTAAAATGTATCTTTTCATCATGTATATTTTCAGCTGGGGCCTCCGAGTGGCGCAGTGGTGCAGCGCTCGCCCTATCATCCGGAGATCGCTAGTTCGAATCCCGGGTGGTGCTGTAACCTCTCGCAGCCGGAGGTCTAGAGAGAGCTGATTGGCCGAGCCCTCTCAGAGGGGAGGGATGAGAGGTACTTAGTGCTCCCACATTAATCACGGCTCTACAGCCAGTCAGGGGCGTCTGTGAGCTCGCGCAATGGAGGGAGCGGATAGCGCCGTCCTCCGAGTGTGTTACGCCGCCCCCAACGGCGCGCGAGCGAGCAGTTCGAAAAGATGCGGTCGGCTGGCGTCACGTGGTTCGGAGGAAACACGTGATAGTCTTCGGCCCTCCCGGCTGAATGGTAGTAGTAGCCTTAATGTGGGAGCCCCCTAGTGACGGGGAGGAATTGGGCACGACTAAATTAGGGAGAAAATCGGGGGGAAATCCAAAAAAAAAAAAAAAAAGTATGTTTTCAGCTAATTATATTTATTTTTAACCATCAGAACTACAGAACATTAGGACAATTGTGTTTTGAAACTTTTTGTTTTACGTTATATATACAATGTATATTTGCTAACCTATTAGCTTAATGTGTTTGGCAACGCTTTCACTATAAAATAAAATACATCATCTCAAAATACAAACATCGTCTCTTGTCTTTGGCCTGAGTAATACTGCTGTGGTGATAAAGAGATAAAGATGACTGAGCTTGTAACATCCCGTCACTACTCCTGATACACCGCGCGCCGTGACCCGGAAACACTGCTGCTCGTGCCGTAATGAATGAACACCGTATCGCAGCAGATTGTGACGCACATTAAATGTTGACGAAAATAAAGTCAGATGTTTTATTAGTTTCAAAAAAATTTTAACCACATTTTAGTCTCGTCTTCGAAGCTACTCACCACACTCTGCACGCGGAAATCGGACAGGGACGCCATTAGTTTGTCCAGTTCCAGTGTGGCCGATGTGGCGGAGGGTTTCACTGACCTTAAAACACGCACACATACACATGTATAAGTATACGGTTGTTGTTGTTTGCATGTGAGCCATGTTGCTTTATGATGTCACGCTCTCTTTACAGTAAGTCAGATAATGGAGGATGTCTAGCCCTAGTACCTAAAATATCTGTTCATATATTGTATATTTGTCCCTTTTTCACCCATTTTTTTTTTATGTGACATCATGAACAAGACGGCCGATGTACGAACGGCAGTGACATGGTGTTTCCTTACAGTAAAATCCAGAGACGTTTAAAAGAGAACACACCCGGTGGAGGGAGCCGACCTTCCTGATTTGTCCTTGTCTTTGTCCTCCTTCTTAGTCGTCGGGAACTGAGCCAGGATCTCATCTAGGAGACACAGAATCAGACACATACACGCTGGTAAAAATATGATATCGGACAGTTTTATGGACAAATGGAGTGAAAGGCTTTTACTTTTACCTAAATCATGGAGAAAATGTTCAAACTAACTACAAAAAGAAAAATTTATGCTGTTCTTTAAGAAACCAAAACCCTGGACTCACCTGTGATGTTGAACTGGGTGGCGTTGAGCTCCTGCAGCAAGTGGTCGAGTTCACTCAGGCCTCCACCGAGCACCGATGAGGACGAGAATGCAGGAGGAGGAGGGTCGGCAGCGCGTGGAGAACGAGGCTTACACACAGTGCTGAGGGATGAAGCGTGGAGGAAAATCATGTAAAAACTAATTAAACATGCTTCACCATGTGAAATGAACCTGGCTTTATTTCGTTCCCTGACTCACAATCAGACGCTATGGGTGCTGATGTACCTGTAAAGCTTGTCTGGGTTCTGAGAGCCGTTGGACTTCATGGCAGCGGAAACTGTCTACAAGACAAATATAAAGGAATTTACTTAAATGAGAACAAATAATAGGTTGTATGTAGATTATAATAATATCGGAAAGTCAGGATATGTGTATGGGTGTGTGTTTTCAGTTCCCACCTGCTGAGGTGTGTATGCAGGCGGAGGAGGACGGCTCTGACCAGGGTCTTGGTTGCTTGTTGGTGAGGGGTCAGAGGTCACCGGAGGGTCAGAGGTCAATAGGACGGGGCACCGAGCAAGAGGAGAAGCCGAGCTTTCCAGGTCAGCCAGGAGAGCATCTACACAAAGAGAGAGATTTCTATACTTCACATATATATGAATTAAAAATGTTAAATATATCATGTGGAAAAGTTAGTGCCCCCTGTTTTATTTCTATGTTTTTGTGTAAAAACATAATAAAAATCATTTAATCATAGCGGATCTCAGTATTAGGCAAATACAACCTCAGACAAACAACAAGATATAACTTTTTTTCACCACGCCCTTTTTATTTAACCACAACTGCTCCATGCAGACTCTCTACTGGTGTCCCACAAGGCTCGGTACCTGGTCCTCTTCTGTTCTCCCTCTAACACCCGGTCTCTTGGTTATATTCTCCCACGGCTTTTCATTCCATTGTTATGCAGACGACGCGCAACTCATTTTCCCTTTTCCTCCCTCAAACACTAAAGTCTCCACCTCATCTTGGATAACAGCTCATCAGCTGAAACTCAATCTCAGTAAAAACCGAACTGATGTTCATCCCAGGAGATTCATCCCCTTGTCAAGACCTTGTGATCTCTCTGGACATTAACAGGATCACTCTTGGGGTAACTCTGGACAATTGTCATTTTCTCCACACATTGTTAACCTCACTCACTCTGCATTTTCTCTTTACAACATTAGAAAAATATCCCTGATGCTTGCATACAAAGCTAAAAACGGCCCAGAACCCACATACCGCTTAGTGCTGATCACCCCCCACTCCGCACTACATTCCCTCCGATCCTCCAGCACTGCGCTGCCAGTCCCATCATCTCTCAGGGATTGAGGAAGACCTGCATCTGTTTTCTGTTCTGGCCCCTATGTGGTGGAATAAACTTCCTCTATATGTCCGTACAGCTGAGTCACTGACAATCTTTAAACAATGACTAACGACCCATCTATTTATTCAATATTTGTGATTGATGGTACTTAGTTAGTAACCTAGTAATCCAGTTTAAACACTTTTGTAAATTTCTCTGGATAAGAAAGTCTGCCAGATGCCTAAAAATAAATGTAAGCCAAATATTTAAAAAAAACATGCAGGCAATGCTAACTACCCCTTACTGCTTCCACATGGATTTAAGAGGTACGTTGCAGCCAGGTGTTGCTAATCATCAGCCCTTGATCAATTTATCATCTGCAGATCTGCAGACTTCTATAAAAGCAAAGGTTTTGGCAATTTGCTGGTCTGGAGCATTTGGTTGTGTGTTGTGCCAACAGGGAAAAACATAGGTCAATCTGAAAAGATCAATCTGGAAAGGGTTATAAAACCATTTCCAAACAATTTGGAGTTCAGCATTCAACAGTGAAAAGTATTCAAGACAGTTGCCAATCTTCCCAGGATTGGACGTCCCAGCACATTCAGCCCAAAGTTAGACCCTGCTCAGGGAAATACAAAAAACCCAAGAACCACATCTCAGACCCTACAGGCCTCACTAAGCATGTTTAAATGTTAAAGTCCATGACAGCACAATTAGAAGAAGACTGAAAAAAGAAGACGGAAGCACGTCTGCGGTTCATTTCACTGAGGTTCTGCATTTCAGCAGAAAAATCTCATACCCACTGTCAAGCACAGCGATGCACGGTTGATGATTTGGGCTTGGTTTTGCAGCCATGGGACCACCTTGGGCGCCCTGCAGTCAATGAGTCGACCATGAACTCCTCTCTATACCAGAATATTCTAGAGGTAAATGTGAGGCCATCTGTACAACAGCTAAAGCTTGGGTGAAATTTGGTCATGCAACGGGGACAATGGTCCGAAACACACCACTAAATCTACATCAGAATAGCTGAAATATAAAAGAATTAAGGTTTTGGAATGGCCAAGTCAAAGTCCAGACCACAACCCAACTGAAATGCTGTGGCAAGACCCTAAGAGAGCTCTGCAAGAGCAAATGCCCAAAAACCTCAATAAACTGAAGCAATGTTATGAAGAAGAATGGGCCAACAGAAAGTGAGAGACTGATAAAGTCACACAGGAAACCAGTAGTTCAAGTTATTGCTGCTAAAAGTGGATCTACAAGCTATTGAATCATGGAGGTTACTTGTTGTTATTGCCTAATACTAAAACCCACTACAATCAGATATTTTTTATTCACACATAACTAACAGAGAGAGTAATGACTTCTGAAGATGACTGTATGTATACAGTATAGTGCATCTAAAATATCTATATTGCATATAGTGGAGTGTCTTACTTATTGAATTCAAAAAGTGATACTCTCAAATGTTCTAGATTCATTAAACATCAAATGAAATATTTCAGGCCTTTTTTCTTATTTCCATGATTACAGCTTACAGTTATTGCAGATCAAAAATTCAGTATCTCAAAATATTAGAATATTTCCTAAGATCAATTAAAATCCTTTTTACAGTACATAAACGTCCAACCTCTGAAAAGTATGTTTGGTCGAATGTTGCTTTGATAGCAGCCCTCAGCTCATCTTCCTCTTGATAATAGCCAATCAAGCACAGTGATATCATGGTCAGCAAACCAGTTAGTGGTCATTTTGGCACTGTGGGGAGGTGCGAAGTTTTACTTGGGATGGAAATCAGAAGGATGAAGTGCTCTAAAACTGCTTTGACTTAAGGCCTGATAAACACAGTGGACCAACACCAGCAGATGACAAAGACTTTAGACCACTGAACAACAGTCCAGTCCTTTTTCTATTTAGCCCAGGTAAGACAGTTCTGACATTGCCTCGGGTGCAACAGAGACAGTTCATGATGTTGCACTGACTCCAGCTTCACTCCACTCCTTGTGAAGCTCTCCCAGGGCCTTGAAGCGGCTTTGCTTAACAATGTTCTTAAGGTTGCAGTCACCCCTGGTGCTTGTGCATCTTTTACTACCACACTTTTCCCTTCTAGTCTACTTTCCATGAATATGCTTCAATACAGCACTCTGTGAACAGCCAGCCCATTCAGTAATGACCTTCTGACCGAGATGTACACAATATTTATAAAAGGCCTGGGTTCAATTCCCACCCAATGCCCAAACCCCAGTCAGTGGATGCAGTGCCGGACCTAAGCCAAAATAAAATGGGAGGGTTTATCAGGAAGGGCATCCGGTGTAAACCCTGCACCAAGTTGTTGTGAACCCTCCAACAGACCAACAACAACATGTTGACTAACAAACAAACATGCTTACGTTTTAGAATAAATTACAAAAAAAAAAATTCCCTATAATATTCTGTCCTATCTTTTTGAGATGCAACAAAGAACAAAGAAATGAGAAATGATTTAATTACACTAAAATAGAATAGCATGTGAAAGTAAAAATTTTGGAAAAAACATCAAATGTGATGACACAAGGTTTTTAAAAAAAAAAAAAAAAAAGCAGAAATAATTTTCAATTATAATACAGTAGTTTGAAAAAAAAAGAGTGAGATAAATACAGTATGTCCGATGAAAAGGAGAAGAACAATTCCAGCTGATGCTTTCCGGTGAGAGCATGTCAATGACCGACATTGAGACTACTGAACGCAAAAGCCATAAATACTGTTATAGTGTTCATGAGAGTAAAGAAAGAGCAGTGTGTGTTCAGAAATACTGCTAGCAATTATAATTTATTATTATTATTATTATTATTATTAGTTCACAAGATGAGAAGAAGAGCCTTTCAGACTTGGCTTTCGTTGAGCGTACAGATCTTTTTGAGGTCAATATCATTAGGCAGGGTTGCCAGATTTTCATCAGCATAACTACATCAAAGAAACCCCCCCAAAAATGCATCGTACAAGGAGAGATGTTCTTCTTTTTGTCAGTCTTGATTCTTCTCAGGAAAGCAAGGTCAGCGTGGTTAGTGCACGCATTTCTGTTGGACGTCATCTCCTCATCTCCACAATGTCGTGATCCCTGTTTGCCAGGCCAATTGTAATGAATCCCAATTATCTGCATTTGTTCTTGGAAGACGTGGAATATTTTTCAATTAAACCAGAATTATTAAATTTTTCATTTAATCGGAATGAAATAAAAAACCTGGCAACCCTGCCATTATCCATCCTACACTGAGCGAGCATGGGGCTCCCTTAAGTTTTTGCCCCATCTGCCCCGACAGACAAGCTGCCACTGGTTTATTCTGATGCATAAAATGATATCAGCGAAGCAAAGCATGCTGGGAGAAGGGGAAAAAATGAAAGAGAAATGGAAGTGCTGAGGACATGCAGTGCTATTAAAGGCCTCCATGTACACATATAAAATGAGAAAGACTGACAGGTTGACAGTTACATACCAAACACGACAATACGGGGGCTGAGAGGGTAGTTAGACGAGTCTGGCTCTCCTACGATAACACACACACACACACACACACACACACACACACACACACACACACACACAGGAAGAGAATCAAACTGAAAGCAGCAGCAGGCAAAAGGAAAAGAGTGCCGGACGCCTGATAGCGCAGAAACACTTCCTAAACAACTTTTAGTTCAGTACCACACTGAGGAGGATTCAGATCATTTGATTCAGAGTCGACTCCTGAACGAATCACCGCCATTCCTTTCCTGAGCAGGACAAAAATCCTGATAAAATCTAACTGCCTCATGTGCCCTATTATAGTGGATAGTGTGTGTGTGTGTGTGTGTGTGTGTGTGTGTGTGTGTTTAGTTTGGAACACGCCCACAGAGGATTGATGATAGTGCTAATGTGAACAGGATGTCTGGATTGAGACACGCCCATAATGGACCACAGTGTGTGTCTGAGTTTATTTGCAATATGCTGGGAATATTTTGTGGAGATTGTATTGGATTGTATTGGATTGGGACACGTCCACAGATGGACAATCATGACATGTTTTCTCAGTGTTCTCAGTGCACTAGGTAGGGAGCAGGGACCTGGTGCTGCAGTTTGGACACTGCAGTTTGGATGCTTTGTCAGGTTGTGTAACATCAGCAGACGGCAACGATCACTGTTTAACTACAGCGTGTTTGGCATCAAGCCGTGTGATGATTCACACACACACACTCACATACACACACACACACTCATACACACACCACCACACACTAATGTGCTCATATAAGGAGCTAAAATTCCTGTCTGTAGGACTTGACCATATTTAGAGCTGCACACTCTACTGGCATTACACACACACACACACACACACACACACACGCACACACACACAGAGACACACACACACACATGGAGTGAAGAAAGCAGATTCAGTCCCAATCTAATCCAGATGTTTGTGGTTCAGAACTCACCGTGCTTAGTAAGCATTTTACACACACACACACACACACACACACACACACAATAATATGTTTCTAAAATGACCTCATCGCTATGTGGCTGTAAAACCATGACCTCTGCATTAAGTGTGTGTGTGTGTGTGTGTGTGTGGCCATGTTGGTTGCCTCAGAAGGGCGATGTGGCGTGTCCCTCCGCCTTCCTTCCCTACCCCCGAACACACACACACATACTCCAGCTGTAATTACCACATACATGGGCTGTGTCCCAAATCACTCCGTATTGAGTCTTCAAGCTTCTCCAGTGTAGATTATACTCTATGTAGGGAATGAAATGTGCACTAACAGAGCAAGTAGGGCATATAATGCACTGCGTAGTGAATAAGTGTGCTGTGCACATCCAAATAATAATAAGAGAAGAAGAATGACTAAATGTCAATTTAGGGCACTATGTGGGGAGTATACCATTCTTACAAGTGAGTACGGAACTGAATCTATTGCCTGATTCACCCCCTACATAGTGCACTTGTATTCATGGAATTCTTGTCCAAGCATACAACCTGTTAACTGCATGGTGTTTATACAGCAGACCCTAGGGTGCTATGTACTGAATAAGCTGTGTCGTTTGGGACAGGCCCAACCTGATAATAATAATAATAATAATAATAATAATAATAATAATAATAATAAGGATGATGATGAGACAGATGATTCTTGTCTAAGCATATGTCCACTACTACGACCTGTTCACTACATAGTGTTTATACAACAAACCCTAGTGTGCTATGTAGTAAATAGGCTGTTTGGGATAGTTTGGGACAGGTCCACCGTATCCTGATAATAATAATAATAATAATAATAATAGTTTTAATAAAGAGTAGTTTGGGACACGTCCATCATGGTGAGCCATTTAGGAAAGGAATGCACATCCCATCTAGTGCACTACACACAGCATGCATGTGACTGCAGTCAAATCAAGTTTTACTTGGGTGTCCCAGGGCGGACGTGTGCGCGCCTTGGCAGGATGGGAGCGCGCACCGCGTCTAAACCAGTCTGAGAAATGAGACACGACCCGGGATTCCTAAACATCTCATTATCGTTTTGTCTTTCTCGCTGTCTCTCTTTCTTTCTTCCTTTACTTCACCCTCCTCCTCATCCTCCTCATCCTCATCCTCCTCATCATTATCTTGGATGCCAAACAGACTGCGCAAAATTAATGAATGAATGAATTAATTAATTAATTAAAATAAAAAAAAACAGAAGCACGACTTACCCAGATCGTCCATCCTCACTCTTTAGAGACGGAATAAGGAGGGAGAGAGAGAGAGAGAGAGAGAGGGGAGAACCGCGTGAACGCGCAGGGAATTCCCGCGCTCCGCCAACTTGCGCGTTATTTCTAACGGCTCGCGCGCGCGACTCCCGCAAGCTTTCGGAACCGTTATTCCTAGACGGCGCGCGCGCGCGCGGCTGCGCTGCTGTGGACAAAAATGGGCGTGGTCTCTCGTCTTCTCCCCATCCACGCCCCCTTCTCCTTCCCATAAGGCGGCTGTGTTCTAATATCTCTTAAAAACATACACGTAGACTAAACTAGTCAGGAAACACGCTTATATGGGGATTAAATATTATAATAAAATCATTATAAATGTGTAAACGTAAACCTTTCGAAACATTAGACTGTATATGTAAGTTCATGTTTCCTAAACGAATGGAAAGAAATAAAAAAATAAATAAAAACCCCGAACACTTCCGGTTTCTACATTCCCTCGTGAGGAAGCCTATCCATGGATTCTGCGCGCGAGCAGATTGGAGCGTCGCCTCGTGGGGGAAAGTAGGCGTGGTTTAATTAACTCAGGCCCCGCCCTCTGTCTAGGGACGTCATGGCGCACATTCCAGGCCCTTATTTGGGGCAGAAAAAGTGACTCGGTCACCGCCTGAACTGCAGACAAGAAAAAGTCATGTTTTATGGCTGTAGCTCTGCTGTGGATGTTAAATAAACATGCCAGGGCTGGTCATAGTGTAATGTGTGTGTGTGTGTGTGTGTGTGTGTGAGAGAGAGAGAGAGATGGGAGGAAACCAATCATACTAAAGAAAGTATACATCAGGAAAAACTTAAAACATCAGAGGAGACTTTTTTTTTTTTTTTTTTTAGAAATGTGTGTATATAATTTCCCAGACATTCTATTCGTCTCATCTATAAATTTCAAGGACTGGAGGTATAACACATAAACAAGGTGAAGGAGGGAATTCTGGCACTTACAGACAGCTATGAATACAGTATTTAGCCAGAATTATTACAGAATTATCTGATATACAGTGGAACCTCGGATTACGAGTAACGCGGTTTACGAGGGTTTCGGAAGACGAGCAAAGATTTTTAATAAATTTTGACTTGAAAAACGAGCAAGTTTTAGTTTACGAGCGCCAAATATCATTAAAAAGCATGTGGCATGCATGCGCGTCTTGTTTTTCTTGTTTTTACGTGCACTCGGCAGCAAAACAAGAAGCGCACGCATGCGGTTCCTGTTTTGATGCCGAGCGCACGTCATCACAACTGAACCAATGGCTATTCACTTTCTCACGCTGCGGATTGTGGGCAATCGAGTTGTAAACATCCGAGCGCGTGTATGCTGTTTACGACACCGCTGTGACCGCGTGAGCACGTAAAGCATTTTTTATTTACTTTCAAAGTGTTTTATTTATTTTTCTGTCTTTACTGCGCTTTAGTACTTTAGTGTACTGCAACAATGGCACCTGCAAAGAAAAAGTTGCAAAAGGAAGGTGGTAAAAAGAAGGAGATGATCACGCTGGAAGTTAAAAAAGAAATCATTAAGAAGCGCGAGCAAGGTACGCGAGTGGCCGACCTCGCAAGATTTTATAAAAAGTCTACGTCAATGATATGCACAATATTAAAGAAAAAAAAAAAGAAATAGCCGGACGAGATGCAGCAAAAGGAGTCACGCGGATATCAAAGCAGCGGCCACGTCTATTGGATGATGTAGAAAAGTTGCTTCTTGTGTGGATAAATGAGAAGCAGCTCGCCGGTGATACCGTGACTGAGCAACTTATCTGCGAAAAGGCAAAGAACTTGTACGCCGACCTCGTAAGCAAACTGCCAGGTACGTCGACAGAAAATGTAGAGGGCTTTAAGGCGAGCAGGGGCTGATTTGATCATTTTAAGAGGAGAAGTGGTATCCACAGTGTTGTGCGGCACAGAGAGGCTGCGAGTTCAGACGCTAAAGCAGCCGACGCGTTCGTTTCCGAATTTCATGAGCTCATGGTTTCTGAGTGTTACCTGCCGCAGCAGGTTTTTAACTGCGACGAGACCGGGCTGATTTGGAAGAAAATGCCAAAGAGGACTTACATTACAGCAGAAGAGAGTGCATTGCCGGGTCACAAGCCCATGAAAGACCGACTCACGATATTGTTTTGTGCTAATGAAAGCGGGGATTTAAAAATCAAGCCCCTGCTTGTGTATCATTCGGAAAATCCACGATCCTTTAAAAAATGTAAAGTGCAGAAGAGTCAGTTAAATGTTATGTGGAGGTCCAACAGCAAGGCTTGGGTCACTCGTATCCTGTTTGTGGAGTGGATCAACGAGGATTTTGGTCCTACAGTGAAAAACTTTCTTTTTTAGAAAAAAATCTGTCACTCAAAGACTTGCTGGTTATGGATAATGCTCCTGCTCATCCTCCAGGCCTTGAGGACGACTTACTGAAGGAATTTGAGTTCATTAAAGTCAAGTTCCTTTCTCCCAACACCACTCCACTACTCCAGCCTATGGATCAGCAGGTCATTTCAAACTTTAAAAAACTTTACACCAAAGTTTTGTTTCAGCAATGCTTTGAAGTGACAGAAGGAACAAACCTTACCCTCAGAGAGTTTTGGAAAGATCATTTTCACATCGTGCATTGCCTCAAAATCATTGATAAAGCCTGGGATGGGGTTACCAAGAGAACCCTTAATTCTGCTTGGAAAAATCTGTGGCCTGATTGCATTCTTGGACATGACCCTGAGGGGTTTGCTCATGAACAAAAGTCGGCAGTTGTAGATGAAATTGTGTCCTTAGGAAAGACTATGGGACTGGAGGTGAATGAGGACGACATTGAAGAGCTAGTGGAGGAACATAGCCAGGAGCTGACCACAGACGAACTGATGGATCTGCATCGTGAGCAACAACAAGAGGTTATGGAGGAGATCTCATTAGAGGAGGAGGAGAAAAAGACAGCAGAATCCCTAACTTCCAGTGAGATTAAGGAGGTGTGTAAAATGTGGGAAACTGTGCAAAATTTTGTAGAAAATCACCACCCGAATAAGGCTGTAGCAGTGCGCACAATCAATCTGTTTAATGACAATGCAATGTCCTATTTCCGTGAGATTCTCAAAAGGAGGCAAAAGCAGGTGTCATTAGATAGGTTCCTGGTAAGAGTTACCCAAAAAGAGAAAGAGGCTGGTGAGCCAACAGACAGCAGTGATGAGTAAATCGTGATTGTGAAAGTGTTGGTTTTATTTACAGTATTTTATTTATTTTATTTATTAGATTTTTACATTAAAAGTGCAGCTTATTTTTGTTTTATTTTTATTTTAAAAGTGCTGGTTATTTTGGTTAAAATTTTTTCCTATATTTTGTATATATTGGATAATTTTATAATAAATATTTTTTGCTTGTGGAACGAATTATCTGAGTTTGTATTTTTTCCTATGAGAAAGCATGCTTTGGTTTAAGAGTGTTTTGGATTACAAGCACGCTTCTGGAACGAATTATGCTCGTAAACCAAGGTTTGACTGTACTGTACTAGAATTAATATTGTCCAAAAAAATATCTACATAAATAAAAGAGTGTATATTATACAGTACACGTTTACTGACAACCAGCTGTGTACATCAGAGCAAAAAGACTCAACAAATGGGCATGAAAAAAAAAAATGATCGAGAGTAAAACAGTATATGCAGGAATCCACATCCGATTTAAATCTTTTAGAAAGAAAGTCTCTGACAGTATAGTGTAGTGTTTAGCTGATACTATTTTGAAGTGGCTTTCAATGGGACATGATAAAGAAAAGGATTTTTTTTTTCCTTAAAGGAATCTCAATATTATCGCTTTAAAGTCTCCAAAATGTTTTTTTTTTTTTGGTTTGTTTAAAGATCAGATTCATTAGTCTGTTATCAAAGTTTTTGTCTAATAAAATAACATCACCAATTTTTTAAGGAATGCAAAGAAGGTTTTCCCCAAGAAAAATGACAAACAGCTTTGAAGAAGAGGAATAGCGACTGCTTTGCACATTTTTCACACCCTTTATTAAATTCTGATCAAATCTTCGTTAGATACTATTTAACCATCAGAATTTAATAAATCATCAAGACATTTTACACCACTGTTATACCAGTCAGCTTTATAAAGATACATTCTGTTTATAGAAATAGTCCTGTTATAAAAAAAACATGCAGCGGAGTTTAAATCTAATGAGGACAAAATGAAGTATTACATGAGGTCCACACTTTACTGACTGCCTGGTGTGTCCTGCATTAAGCAAAGAAAACCACTTAGGGAGTGAATGAGTGTATATATACATACATACATACACACAGTATATAATACCCTATATTATATATAAACTCAGTCAGGTGAAGCTAATCACCTTCTCAATGGCACACCAATCTTTGCACATCTAGACTTTGCTATATTTGCCCACTCGTCTTTGCAGAACTGCTCAAGTTGAGTTCAATATCATGGTGTCTGTTTGTGGACTGCAGTCTTCAAGTCATTCCACAGATTTTTAATACAAAATCAGAATGATCAGATGGTCCCTGATGGACGAGCCGAGGGCGACGGTGCTGAGGGAAAAACTCCCTGAGATGGTGATAGGAAGAAACCTTGAGAGGAACCAGACTCAACAGGGAACCCATCCTCATCTGGGTGATAACGGAGAGCAGGGATTGATCTGCACTCATACTGTGTACTGGAAGTTCAGTATAACAGGAGATGTGTTCACGTTCATATAGAGTCCAGTTGGTTATTGGAGACTCAAGTACAAACCTGTAGGAAACTCCAGTCCTGAACTATTGAGTGTCTGCAGTACAGCTGTCTGCATCAGCCGAGGCCAGGACAGACTTCATGGTAAAATGGAATCGTCAACGTCAGGGAGAAAATGTTCACTTGCTCCACTAGATGTATTTGTCCAAATCCTGTTAATTATTAATAATAATTATTGTTTCAATCAGGTCCCTTATCCAAAGTGAAGGGCAATCTTAATGCGTCATCAGACCATGACATCTTGGACAACACAGGCGAATGAATATCTAGAGTCAGCACTTCGTTATGGCTTAGATAATGTAGCTCCAGTTAAAAGGAAAATGATTAGAGATAAGAAACTCGCTCCTTGGTATAATGACCACACACGTGCTTTAAAACAAACCGCTCGAAAATTCGAACGTAAATGGCGCCAAACTAAATTGATAGTATTCAAAATAGCTTGGAAGGAGAGCATCCTGAACTATAAAAAAGCTCTCAGTGATGCTAGATCAACGTATCTCTCCACTCTTATAGAAAATAACAAAAACAACCCGAGATTTTTATTTAATACCGTAGCTAAATTAACTAAAAACAAGACCACTGCAGAAATCTCCACAACAACATCATGCAGTAGTGAGGATTTCATGAACTTTTTCAATAACAAAATCATAAATATTAGGCAAAAAATTCAGGCTTTGAAACCAGACAATTTAAATAATTCAGATGATCTAACCACATCACATCAGAACTTAGAACACTTTACTCCCCTTGAAGCGAGGGAACTAATTTCACTCATCTCTTCTTCAAAATCGTCAACCTGTATATTAGATCCTGTACTGACACATTTTCTCAAACAGATAGTACCAGCAATAATAGAACCCCTGTTGAAAGTAATTAACTGTTCACTCAGTAGTGGGTATGTCCCCAAATCCTTTAAATTAGCCGTTATTAAACCGCTAATCAAGAAACCTGACCTTGACCCCTGTCTGCTTTCTAATTACAGGCCGATATCAAACCTTCCCTTTATCGCCAAGATCCTGGAAAAGGTAGTATCACAGCAGCTATGTTCACATCTACACAGAAATAGCATAAATGAACTGTATCAGTCAGGATTTAGGCCTCATCACAGCACAGAGACAGCACTTGTTAAAGTAGTAAACGACCTCCTATGGGCCTCTGATCAGGGTTGCGTCACTATACTTGTGTTACTGGACCTCAGTGCAGCTTTTGACACCATTGATCATAGTATTCTCCTTCACAGATTAGAAAAGGTAGTAGGAATTAAGGGAACTGCCCTCTTGTGGCTCAGATCCTATTTGACTGATCGTTATCAGTTTGTAGATTTAGATGGTGACCATTCCTCATGTTCTCAAGTGGAGTTTGGTGTTCCACAGGGCTCAGTTTTAGGCCCACTGCTTTTTTCCCTTTACATGCTTCCTCTGGGCAACATAATTCGTAAACATGGTATTAGTTTTCATTGTTATGCTGATGACACACAATTATATGTCTCAGCAAAACCAGATGAGAAAAACCAGTTTGCTAAAATTGAGCAGTGTGTGCAGGACATACGAGATTGGATGTTAACTAATTTTCTTCTGCTTAATCCTGATAAGACAGAAGTTCTGGTCATAGGACCACAAGTAGCTAGAAGTAAGCTTTCTGATCACACTGTAACTTTAGATGGCCTTTCTGTTCCATCAAATGCAACAGTAAAAGACCTCGGTGTGATTATAGATTCCAGCCTTTCGTTTGAAGCTCATGTAGATAATATTACCAGGATAGCTTTCTTTCACCTTAGAAATATTGCCAAGATAAGAAATATATTGTCACTAAATGATGCAGAAAAACTAGTTCATGCTTTTATCACCTCTAGGTTGGACTATTGTAACGCCTTACTGTCTGGTTGTTCAACTAGGTGTATAAACAAGCTTCAGTTAGTACAGAATGCAGCAGCGAGAGTCCTCACTAGAACCAGAAGATACGAGCACATCACCCCTATCTTATCTACACTGCATTGGCTCCCTGTGAAATTTCGCATCGATTTTAAGATACTACTTTTGACATTTAAAGCACTAAATGGTCTCGCGCCACAGTATTTGAGTGAACTGTTAGTGTCTTACGATCCGCCACGCCTACTTCCATCAAAGAATGCAGGCTGCCTGTCAGTACCACGTATTATTAAAACTACAGCAGGGGGCAGAGCTTTTTCTTACAAAGCCCCAAAGTTATGGAATAGTCTTCCTATTAATGTTCGGGACTCGGACACAGTCTCAGTGTTTAAGTCTAGGCTAAAAACCTATTTATTTAGCCAAGCATTTTTGTAAATAGATTAACCTTAGGTAAAGGAGCAGATCTGGGGGACTCATGGACGTAGAGTATTCTGGTGAACTGGTATGTTTAGATGCTGTCCTCCCCACTCTCATTGATCACTCAGGTTTGTTGACGGTGAGGTGATTGGTTGCTTTACATCTCAGGGAGCCCTCATGTCTGTGTTTCCTTCTGGCTCTCCCTTTTAGTTATGCTGTTATAGTTAGTCCTGCCGGAGTCCCTGCTTGCACTTTGCACTGAATACATTCACCTTATACATGTTGACTGTGACCAGACCTAACTGCCATCTCTCCTTATTTTCTGTTCTCTCCTCTTCTGCTCTCTCCTCTCTCTCTCTCCGTCTCTCTGTCGAGCTATACATGTTTCGCTCCTGAGTTGCCAGTGATCCAGACCCCTCTGCCCTCTGGAGCCGTCTAACCCGTCCTGGAGTCCTGCTTCTGGTTGGAGATCTCGTCGCATGGATGCCCCGTGTGGTCTGCCTGGATTCGTGTGGTGGCTGGGGATGGTTTCCATGAAGACTGTCCTGTCATCGAGTGATGCTCTGGGGACCTGTGACTTCAGTTGTTCGATATCTCAGGACCGGAATCTCCTACAGTCTACCTGAGCCTTCAGGAACAAACTGGACTCCTTTTAATTTTAACACATCTCCTGTTACACTGAACTTCCAATCTTACACATTATTATGCTGATCAATCCCTGCTATCCGTTATCACCCAGATGAGGATGGGTTCCCTGTTGAGTCTGGTTCCTCTCAAGGTTTCTTCCTATTACCATCTCAGGGAGTTTTTCCTTGCCACCGTCGCCCTCGGCTTGCTCATCAGGGACAATCTTATCATTTTGATTCATACACATTGCATACAGACTTGCTTCTTTTTATTGTGTAAAGCTGCTTTGCGACAATGTCAATTGTTAAAAGCGCTATATAAATAAAATTGACTTGACGTGACTATGCTTTTTATTAACTCTGTGTCCACAGTTTGGGGAAGGCCATTTTCTATTGCCACATGACTCCGACCCATTTCACAATGCGAGGACTATACAGACATGGTTTGATGAGTTCGGTTTGGAGGAACTCGAGCGGCCCGAGCACAGAGCCCTGACCTCAACCCCATCGAGCACCTTTGTGATGAACTGGAGCGGAGATTGTGACCCAGGGCTTCTCGTCCAGCATCAACGCCTGACCTCATAAACGCTCTGCAGAATTAATGAGCACGAATTCACACAGAAACTCTCCAACATATTGTGGATGCTCTTCCAAGAAGAGCGGCCAGCTCCATACCGAAGTATATGTATTTGGCTATGATGTCATTGCAGGTTTAGGGAAATAAACTGGAGATCAAAATTAGACAACAATTTATAAACAATTGAACAATTCTGAAATAATGTCATCTTCACTGCTCAACAGTTGAAGGAGTTTTTGTCCTGTCTATACCATGCTACCCGAACACCTTTCCCACAAAATAACTAAGACATTTCAACAAAAAACATTATTTTGCAGAAAACACACCGATCAAAATTAGAGAACAACAATGACTGCAGCATGGAAAAAGATTACAAGAACATTTTCAGCAGGTTACAACAGTCAGCAATTAGTAGGGAGTGTCCAGGCCTCTGCTCTGAATGACTTCAGCACATCTGCAGCCACAGGACAGCACTGGTCTCTCACGCTGCTCTGGTGTGATTTTGGTCCACTCTTCTTCCAGTCTCCTCCATAGTTCGGTGACTGTACTGGGTTTCTTGGCCATAACTTTGTCGCCAAGGATTTTCCAGAGGTTCTCTATTGGGTTGAGATCAGGACTCTGGGCAGCCATGTCATTATTGCAATGTTTTCAGTTTCAAGGAACTGCTTTACCCGTTTTGCTGTGTGACATGGAGCGTTGTCCTGCATGAACACTGCGGGCTGATCGGGTGATGAACGCAGGGAAGGAACCATATGTTGTTGAAGAAGGTTCTGATAAACATTTGCATTCACTCTGCCATGTAGCTGTATAAGAGGCCCAAGTCCTGCTGCAGAGAACATGCCCCAAACCATGACACTTCCTCCTCCACTTTTCACTGACTTCGTTACACACTTTGGGTTCAGTCTTTCTCCAGTTTGTCGCCGAACATAATGTTCCCCATCGGACCCAAATAAATTAAACTTGCTTTCATCACTGAAGTGAACTTTGGACCAGTTCTCCTCTGTCCACACAACATGCTCCTCAGCAAAGCTTAGTCGAGTCTTTTGATGAGAGGTTTGGTCACTGCAGAGTGGGCTTTCAGTCCAAATGCTCTTAAAAGTTGAGACACTATGACGAGACAGATCCTTACAATGTTCAGCGCTGAACTGGTGAGCAATTCCAGCTGCAGTGTGGAAAGCATTGCACATTGAGATCCTCCGCAGTATCCTGTCCTCTCTTGTATTTGTCTTCCGTGGACGACCAGCATTCTTGGGGGACTTGAATGACTTTGTGATGTTGTAAAGATTCAATATACTTGAAAGCACAGATTTGGAACGACCAACTTGTCTTGCTATGGCTGATGGGGTCATCCCTTTGGCCTTCATCTGGACAACCTGCTGCCGGAGGCTTTCAGTCACTTTAGAACGGCCCACCATCTTGCAGTCAGTGAAACTGGAAGTTAAGCTGGCAGTTAAATAGGGGTTGACAGATAATCGAGGAAATTAGCACCAGGTGCCAGATTAACACCAATAACGGGGAGGTATCTGAAAGTGTTCTCTAATTTTGATCGGTGAAATTTTGAATTTTGTTTTCTGCAAAATAATGTTTTTTGTTGAAACGCCTTAGTTATTTTGTGGGAAAGGTGTTCGGGTAGCATGGTATAGACAGGACAAAAACTCCTTCAATTGTTGAGCAGTGAAGATGACATTATTTCAGAATTGATCAATTGTTTATAAATTATTCTCTAATTTTGAACGCCAGTGTACCTTTGTCCATAAGTGCCACCTACTGGACATTCACACAACTGTATTGTTTAAAGCGAAGTCTCTTTCAAAGGTCTGTCTAATCCTGCCGTCCTTTGCAGCGTTCATTCTATCGCTTTCAGACATCACCTCGCAACACACGTACCTGAGCAGCGAGACACCGTGTAGTTAATACGATGGTGTTTCACAGAGTCCACAGGCTTCTTTCATGAGCAAAGGCATCAAATGATTACATTAAAGAAACACAACACACCAGAATAAAATTCAAACCTTTATTATCAGTGCCCAAAAGGGTTGCTTAATTCATAATAATAAAAAAAGGAAAAAAAAAAAAAAAAAAAAGGAAAGATAAATTACATAATGCACTATGGATGCAGGCTCGAGTGAAAAAAATGCGCCGTACTTCCCGCATGCGTCTCCCTCGAACATCGCAATCTCTCTCTCACTGCAAAACACAAGAGCTGCTTTCTGTTTTAATGAACACTAACAACACAAAAGTCTTTATACTGCAAAAAACAAGCCGTGTTCGGTTTTAAAGAAGGGGTGAGTATGTACGTGTGTGTGTGTGTGTGTGTGTGTGTGTGTGTGTGTGTGTGTGTGTCAGACACAGCGAAGTGGAAATGAGTATCGGTCCAGAGTTAATGAGGGAATAAGCTAAGTGATGATGTTTCAGTGTGTATGTATGTGTGTTGAGGACGGGGGAGTCGGCTGTGTCCTGTTTTTGGTTTCTGAAACCCCTAACCCCTTCTGCGTGTTCAGTCCGGGTGGAACCTCCTGGTAACGGAGGGGCAGATCTCTCCTCCTCCTCCTCCTGCGGCGGTGTGTTGGTGTTGTGTGTTTACTGCACCGACTGCTCGTTGGTCGTGCTGCCCGAATCCTGAGGCTTCATCACGTCAGGAAGCTCCGGAGGATTCGAGAATGGATCCACTTGAAGCGGCTCGAACGCATCGGCTGCACAAACACAGAAAGGGACACTCAGATTAATGCACTTTTGTTTCAATTTTGAAAACACATTAGCTTCAGCATCGTATGAACGTTTGCTTTCATGTGACAGCGTGTGACATCGTGCCGCATGAGACGTACCGCTGATCCGGAAGGCAAGTCCGACTGTAGCGGGAGCCTGAGGTCTGGCTGTCTGATTAGTGAAGCCACAATCTCCCAGTGTTTTACCGTCGTCTAGCAGCTGATCATCCTGTAACAAACACACACACACACACACACACACACACACACACACAGATAACACCATGTAGTGAAGGTTAGCATACTTGGATTTATTAGTCATTCTCACACAGGGCCGTGTCTCAAACCGCACATACGTTACTGAGAGCACCATGCATTTTACTAAGTGCAGTTGAAATTTTTCTAACGTACCTAAATATTAATACAGGGGTGATTATGTTAATTAGCATGTGGTGAATATTAATAAGAGCCTGGTTAATGGTAATGGGTTAATAAGTATGAGGTGAATATTGGAGTCTCATGAATATTAATGCATGTGTGGTTAATATTAATGAGTATATTGTGGATATTAGTGATTTCTTTATTTTCTTCCCCTTCTCTATTAATTTTCTTTGTGCTCTAATCATTGATTTGCGTAATGAATCCTTAACACTGACTGGCAGGTTTATACATTCAGTTCAAATATTCCGGTGGCTTGTTAGTTGTATTCATGTTCATAATTAAGAGACAATAAAAAAATAAAGAAAATGTACTTCCCTATCTTCACATTTCCGTTTTTCTTCTAGACTTTGAAACCACACACACACACACCTGACACACGACTGTCTATAATGAATGCAAAATTACAGTGCTGCTTGCGATGTTACGATCTAGTTGCTACACAAATTTGTTCACTAGAGGGCAGTACAATGAGCCCTTAAAGCTTCAAAAAACTATTTACTATATTAACCATCACTAGTGAATATTAATGAGAGGATGATTATCTTAATGAGCATATGGTGAATATTAATAAGCGGTACAGAGAATACTGAAGAGAGGGTTGCTGGATTATGAGTGTATGTATGTGTGGTGATTATTAATTAGCATATGATGAATATTTATGATGTACTGTAATTATTAATGAGATGACTGACATATTAATGAGCACATGGTGAACATTAACATATGCACTGAATACTAATGAGAGTGGAGTTGCTGCTGCGTATGCAGTGAATATCAGAATATCGTCAATATTAACGAGTGCACAGGACATATTTAATGGTGTATAAATGATACACAGTACTATTAATATTAATGAGTCGACAGTGAATAACACATAGTCAGAGTGAACATCAGCAGTATTTACAACCTGTGTGTGCGTGTGTGTATGTTTTTAGGTTGAACCCCTGGGGCTAATGGGGTAAGTGTAAACGAACCGGACCTTGTAAAGTCTCTGTTCCTCGGGCGGTCTCTTCAGGATTCCCTCAACGATGCGTTTTAGCTCGTAAACCGTCGTTGACTCCTTGGCGTCGGTGAAGATGGTCGTCTTATGACGCCGGATCATTAAAAACACGTCCTGAGGAGAGAAAACGCACAAACATGAAATAAAGAAGATGAAGAACAACCAATCATTTTAACCAAAATCAACAGCAGCTCAGTGACCTGGATGAACTCAAGAGCGTATTGAAGGGCTTTAAGAGACAGTCCGGAGGTGTATAAACACACGCTTGTGCTCTTTATCAGCCTGAAGTAGTGACATTGCACAGCAGCAAGGAGATAAAAACAATCGTGTGAAGAGTCACACAGCATAAACTCCTGAGACCTAGACATCATCACAGAGAGCTTGTAAACAGCTGAGTTATCCAAAAACTCTAGTACGAGCTGATGAACTCCTGCCGCTCATTCTGAGCACTTCACTAGCCTCAGGAGGCGCAGGTAGTAATAAGTCAAGTCAAGTCAAGTCAATTTTATTTATATATAGCGCTTTTAACAATTGACATTGTCGCAAAGCAGCTTTACACAATAAAAAGAAGTACGTTTGTATGCAATGTGAATGAATCAAAATGATAAGATTGTCCCTGATGAGCAAGCCGAGGGCGACGGTGGCAAGGAAAAACTCCCTGAGATGGTAATAGGAAAAAACCTAGAGAGGAACCAGACTCAACAGGGAAGCCATCCTCATCTGGGTGATAACGGATATCACGGAAAGATCTTTACCCTTGCGTATCACCCTCAAACTCAGGACCTGCACTCTGGAGAAAACTAGGAATATTCTAGAGGTTAATAACTTAAATACACATCCAGCTCTGGAGTGTTCCTGGTCTTCTCTAGAGCACAGTTCCTGAGTTATTTCTGCGGTGAATTATTAATGACAGCATGGTTAATATTAATGAGTACATGCTAAATATTAATGAGAGGAAACCTTAATGTCTATTTATTTCATATTTTACATGTCTTTAAAAAATGTATTGATATATGTTTTATATGTAGAAAATGTGACCATAGTGTTCATAGAGAAATTGGTAACATTGGTAAGTTTTTCGGGTGGCTGGAACGGATTATCTGCATTTGCATTATTTCCTATGGGACAAAGCGTTTCACATTACGAAATGTCAAAATGAGAACTCGCCACCGTAACGGCTCACATTCGTATGCCGAGGTACCGCTGTATATACTAACGTGTGACGGCGGCTCTACCGCTCATGCGGATCCTGACACCTGCGTGCTTCTCCACTGACCGTGAGATCAACTCGCTGGCGCTCCTCACACTGCTCACATTATTACCTCACAGTTTGACATACAAGCTGATGACGCTGCCTAGTGCATTCCTTTACAAACTTACTTTCTGTTTTTCATATAGAGACATAAAATATATGCTTCCAACATTAATGTGACTCTACTATATATATTTTTTAAATGCTCAGCTTTTTGATTTCTGTTAAAAGTTTTAATCTCCTTTAAAGGCCTTGACACAGAATTAGCCCTTTATAACTCCCTTTGGGGGGCGCCTGAGGTAACCCCCCCCCCTCCCCCTGCGTTAGCTTTATGCTAAAGCGGCCCTGTGCGCTGAAACAATGATCAGAATACACGACAAAAATAGACAAGTTTATTGACGAAAATAAATAAATGAACAAATGTAAAGGAAATTTATTATTTTTTCTCCACAGAATGTGTGCGGTTAAAGCCGAATCGCGTTTCTATAAAACACCACACAACACACAGCGAGCTCACGAGCCTATAGCCTTCAGCTAACTCGGTGCGGCTCCGTCCCAAACCACCGCTTCAGGAATATCGAGTGCGCTACGTTAACCGCCTAGACATCCTCTTATACGCCATTTTAAGCAAACAAACGTAGGGACTGACTGTATATTTGTGATTCGGCCATTTTGAAAGCAACAAACGCCGTATCTTTAGAACGTATATAACGACGAGAATTTCATTTAATTTTCTCTTTAAGGGTCCATTAACAGTTTAAACTCGAGGAACGACCTGACTAAACCCTAGAATTAGTTTTAAACAAACACTCTGATCTCGCAACGGTTTACTCACCATTTCTGAAGTTGTGTTGCACCATTCACCGCCCCACTCCTCCGCAATCCCACAATGCACCGCCGCGTCATGACGTCATTTACGCGCAGTCCCCTAGTTACCAAAAACATAATCATGCAGATTTATGTCTGTTTAAAGTGATTTATGGGGGGATATCTGACTTAGAATATAACAACTATATATAATGAATGTCCAGAAAGGACATTTTTATTAATATTTTATGCATATTGAAATACAGTAGTTATTTATTAGGGCCCTGTGACAGCACCCCTATGACGTCATAGTGAGTGACGAGCACTCTTGTTAGGTCTCAAGCATAATGACATCAGCCCTATTATGTCATAGTGTGTGAAGGGCCCTACTGTTATCTAAAGATTATTGTTATTATTATTATGGCACTATGACAACATCACTATGACATCCAGTGTATCCAGTGTAGGGGTGGTGGGTGTTTGGGTGGCTGGTGTATGGGAGGCTGGTGTTGGGGCTGCCTGGTGTTGCGGGAGGCTGGTGTTTGTGCGGCTGGCGTTTGGCTGGCCGGTGTTTGGTCTGCCCGTGTTTGGTCGCCTGGTGTTGGGGTGGCCGGTGTTTGTGCGGCAGGTGTTGGGGTGGCTGGTGTTGGGGTGGCCGGTGTTGGAGTGGTCGGTGTTTGTGCAGTTTTCACTGACGTTCCTATATAACAATAAAAATCCTTAAATTTCATCTTGAAGGTTCATAGTTATGTGTTTGGGTATCCAGTGTAGGGGTGGTGGGTGTTTGGGTGGCTGGTATTCGGGTGGCTGCTGTATGGGAGGCTGGTGTTGCGGGAGACTGGTGTTTGGGAGGCCGGTGTTTGGTCGGCCGGTGTTGGGGTGGCCGGTGTTTGGTCGGCCGCTGTTGGGGTGGCCGGTGTTTGTGCGGCTGGCCGGTGTTGGAGTGGTCGGTGTTTGTGCAGTTTTCACTGACGTTCCTATATAACAATACAAATCCTCAAATTTCATCTTGAAGGTTCCATGGTTGAAATGCCTGTTCTTGTCAAAGTCTCCATTATTGTAGAATTTCCTGTGCTCCAGGTTAGGACATAGTGCCTTCACTTTGAGCTACTTTGTTCTTGAAAATCTTGAGGAAGGCGAATCTCTTGTCCATTTACATTTTAGTCATTTCTCTTCTGCTTTTAACTGTATCCAGCTCAATGTCTTAGCAGACAGGGTAAAGCGTATTCAAATTATTGATTAGCGGTTTGATTTTCTGGCTGATGGATTTTTTTGTAACAGGGAGGTCACAGCGTGTGAGGGTAAATAGTGTTTGTCAGATGTTCTTTTGTCCTCCACTAAATTCCCTAGGGTTGTGTTCTTTCTCCCCTGTTGTTTGTTCCATACAAATGAATTTGCAAATGATGCAGTTATTGTGCCTCCCTCAGTAATGAGGTAAATCTTCTTTTTCAGTGTGGCAAAACAAAGGAGATGTGTATTGATTTCAGTAAAAAAAATAATAAAAAAACACTAGGGTTGTTTCCCCTGTTGTATTCGACAATCGGGCTGTGGAAGTGCCATATATAAGTATTTTGGCCCTGTGATCAACAACAGACTGTTTTGAGCCCCAGGTTGATGCTGTGTGTAAGTAAGTAAGCACTTCAGAGTTTGTACTTATATCATAAGCTCCAGAGTTTTTATGTTGATACTACTTTTAAGGAAATGTTTTATTCTTGTTTTAATTTAATCTGTTTTTGCTTCTTTTTTTTTTTATTACTTTCTGTCAAACAGAAGCATCTTTTGCAGGGTATTGTGAAGGCGTGTGCCAAAACTGCTGCTGCATCCTCGAAGGTCCTTCAGGATCTGTCAGATCAAAACATAAAAAAAGAGAGAAAAAATGAAACACTGATGATCGGCTTTCTGTTTTTATAGAATGTATTGACTACAATAGTAAATGATATAGTAAAGCATAAATAGTATGCAATATAAGTGTAATATAGTTTAAAGTGAGACGTACAGTACTGTGCAAACGTTTTAGTCAGGTTTAAAGATAATGCTTTCTATAACATACATTTTAATTGCTTATTTTTATCAACTTACAAAATTCAAATTGAGCGAACAGACTAAATATCTAAAATCAGTTAGAATAAGTCTAAATCAAATCAATATTTGGTGTGACTACCCTTTGGCACACCGTCATGGGATTTGTAGGCTCAGAGTCACGTGTATGATTACACTCACCATTTCTGCATATGGAGTTAGAGATTTGGTCAGGATTAATTGTGTTGTCAAATCTGAGAAATACAGGCAGATACTTACAGTATCATCATGCAGTAACATCGAGGAAGCGTCTGATTGGCCACAAATTTATTCTGCAGTACAACAACGACCCCAAACATACAGCCAATGTTGTTAATTAATAACATTCTTCAGCGTAGAGAAGAAAATTAATTCCCAAACCTATCAAAATATTCTTCAGGATAATTGAGAATGTCTGGACATCAGAATGGGTAAGACACAAGAGACAACCAAAGAACATGACAGAGCTATTAGAGAGGTTCACTTACTTTTTCCAGTACCATTTTGAATGTTGAATGAAAGTGTTCAATAAAGGCATTAATGATCAGAATTTTCATTGTGTTATTATTTTAGGCAGATTACACATGTGGACAAAATTGTTGGTACCCTTCGGTCAATGAAAGAAAAACTCACAATGGTCACATAAATAACTTTAATCTGACAAAAGTAATAATAAATAAGAATTCTATGAATGTTAACCAATGAAAGTCAGACATTGCTTTTCAACCATGCTTCAACAGAATTATTTAAAAAAAAAAAAAGAACTCATGGAACAGGCCTGGACAAAAATGATGGTACCCCTAACTTAATAGTTTGTTGCACAACCTTTTGAGGCAATCACTGCAATCAAACGATCCCTGTAACTGTCAATGAGACTTCTGCACCTCTCTGCAGGTATTTTGGCCCACTCCTCATGAGCAAGCTGCTCCAGTTGTTTCCGGTTTGAAGGGCGCCTTTTCCAGACAGCATGTTTCAGCTCCTTCCAAAGATGCTCAATAGGATTGAGGTCAGGGCTCATAGAAGGCCACTTTAGAATAGTCCAATGTTTTCCTCTTAGCCATTCTTGGGTGTTTTTAGCTGTGTGTTTTGGGTCATTGTCCTGTTTCAAGACCCATGACCTGCGACTGAGACCCAGCTTTCTGACACTGGCCAGCACATTTCTCTCGAGAATCCCTTGATAGTCTTGAGATTTCATTGTACCCTGCACAGATTCAAGACACCCTGTGCCAGATGCAGCAAAGCAGCCCCAGAACATAACAGAGCCTCCTCCATGTTTCACAGTAGGGACAGTGTTCTTTTCTTCATATGCTTCATTTTTCCATCTGTGAACATAGAGCTGATGTGCCTTGGCAAAAAGTTCTCATCTGTCCATAGGACATTCTCCCAGAAGCTTTGTGGCTTGTCAACATGTAGTTTGGCATATTCCAGTCTGGCTTTTTAATGATTTGTTTTCAACAATGGTGTCCTCCTTGGTCGTCTCCCATGTAGTCCACTTTGGCTCAAACAACAACGGATGGTGCGATCCGACACTGATGTTCCTTGAGCATGAAGTTCACCTTGGATCTCTTTAGAAGTCTTTCTGGGCTCCTTTGTTATCATTCGGATTATCCGTCTCTTTGATTTGTCATCAATTTTCCTCCTGCGGCCACGTCCAGGGAGGTTGGCTACAGTCCCATGGATCTTAAATTTCTGAATAATATGTGCAACTGTAGTCACAGGAACATCTAGCTGCTTGGAAATGGTCTTATAGCCTTTACCTTTAACATGCTTGTCTATAATTTTCTTTCGAATCTCCTGAGACAACTCTTTCCTTCGCTTCCTCTGGTCCATGTTGAGTGTGGTACATACCATGTCACCAAACAACACAATGTGACTACCTGGAGCCCTATATACAGGCCGACTGACTGATTACAAGATTGTAGACACCTGTGATGCTAATTAGTGGACACACCTTGAATTAACATGTCCCTTTGGTCACATTATTTTCAGTATTTTCTAGGGGTACCATCATTTTTGTCCAGGCCTGTTCCATGAGTTTATTTTTTTAAATAATTCTGTTGAAGCATGGTTGAAAAGCAATGTCTGACTTTCATTGGTTAACATTCATAGATTTTTTTTTTATTATTACTTTTGTCAGATTAAAGTTATTTATGTGACCATTGTGAGTTTTTCTTTCATTGACCGAAGGGTACCAACAATTTTGTCCACGTGTTTATATTTGTCAATACCCTTGACGTAGATAAAGATCAGATCACATTTTATGACAACTTAATGCAGAGCTGTGCCACCATATCTGTCCTCTCCTGCGCATATATCCTAGACGAGACTCATGCAGACTTATAGATATGCATATGGATGTGGACATATAACGTGCTCGACATTCTCACTTTCAAGCCATTCCTCACACAGTCCCGTTGCGTGTTTACCTACTATAAATGTTTTAAAGTGCAATTAAGGTTGCTGTTTCCAATTCTTAGTCTGCTAAGAATTACTACTTCTCTTTCTGATCCACCCCCCTCATCACATCTACTTTGTCCTGTATTGAATGAGAATGTGACGACTTTGGTTTATTATCCTTCTGATGTTGTTTTGCTTTTCTCCACACTATATCTTTCCCGTCTGACTTTGACAATTTGATATTGACCTCAACATCCAATACAATTTCCCTTTGGGATTCTATCCATCCATCCATCTATCCATCCACTTTTTGGATTGCTTCTTTTCCCAGCTCTCTCGTTTCCCCCAGATGGATGCAATACCATCACGTAGGTGTCTGACTGGGCCCAAATTTCTTTTGCAGCAGGACACCAACTCCAAACATACATCCAAGGTCTTTAAGAACTATCTTCAGTGTAGAGTCCTGGAAGTGATGGTTCAGGCCAGACAGAGCCCTGATCTCATCATCATTTAGTCTGTCTGGGATTACATGAAGAGACATGAAGGATTTGATGCAGCCTACATCTATGGACGATATGTGGTTAGTTCTGTTTGGAACAACCTATTTGTTGGGTTCCTTCGAAAACTGTGCGTAAGTCTATCTTTGATGGCAATTCTGTTTTTTGGGGGGGAGAAAATTGTAGTCACACCAAATATTGATTAAATTTGGATCTCTTTTCATTTACTTTCCATTTTGTTAATTGATTTACTTTATTCTTCCTTTACAGCTGTACAACAATACACAATACAGCACAGTGCAGCAGCAGAGCATATGTTATGGATAGTTTAAAAATACGTTAAGCCGTATTATGAGTATTATTACAATAGTATAACAAAATTAGGGCAGCACAGTGGCTTAGTGGTTAGTAGCGTCCTTGATGGGAGGGGAGATAACAATATAGATGAATAATAGTAGATTAAAAGAGGTAGAATAAAAAGGTAGTATAATAGTAGCACAGTATGTATCCATCTATCTATCTCCGGTGGCCAGTGTTTGTGGCAGTCTGCGTTGGGGCGGTCGGTGTAGCAAGCGGCCAGTTTTGGGGAGGCCGGTGTAGCGGGCGGCACTCACCGTGTAACACCGCGTAACCTCTAGTAGAAAATCCATTTTTAAATATTAAATGCAATAGTGAACAGTTACGTTGGTCTTGTATACACTTCTGATAATCACCTGCCCGTGTAGCCCGAGCCAGCCTTTTGCTATTCATAATAAAATAAAATCTGTTCTTCACATTTACTTCATTGTGATTTCTTTAAGCAGGTAGAAGGGGGACTTCCCGTCAACATTCACACACTACGTGCTATTTAGGAACAACCATTAGCCTAACTCACATGTTTTTGGACTGTGAGAGGAAACTGGAGTACCCAGAAGAAACCCACCGAGGCGAGAGTCGAACCCAGACCCAGGCAGTGCAAGGCAACAGTGCTAACCACTAAGCCACTGCACCACTGTAGGAAGGGTTTGCTGAAGATTCATTCATCCTGTTGTGTCGGGGTTGCCAGATTGACTTGTGGTGCTTTTTATGGATTAAAATTTGTCAAACTCACCAAACGTTTTTAATTTTCAAAAAGTTATTAAATAAGAAAATTGGATTCAATTGCAAACACGATGACACGTTACATTATACATGGTTATTATTATTTGTAGTAGCACAAATCTCGCAAAGTAGGCGTTCGAACACCCAACCTGGCAACTCACTACGTCATCACCTGTTTTGGCGCGTGGCAGGGAATTTTGAAACATGTTATGGGCGCGAGGACAGGCAGGGGGGAAAAAAACAGAGAGATTAGCAATTTAGCATTTGACCTTTTTTTTGTTTAAAGAAGATAAGCCAAAGGCTGTAGATATGTCGTTAATAAGTTAGTAAATAACGTGTTGTGAGGAGATAATAGCAGAATGAGAGGTTTGTCAGAGAAGTTGTGTAGGTTTGGTGACGGACAGCTGAACTAGCTGCGGCGGCTAACGGGAAATAATTACAGCGCGTTCTCTATCAGGGGGTAAGGCTTTACTTTTCAAAATAAATAAAATATAAGCAGATTTATTAAAAAAGAATAACACTAATAAGTGAAACAGAAGCTGTCACTTTATTATATTTGACGTTTTTAACTGGACTGGAATTGACTTGTTTGAGTCATTCTGAGGCGTCCGGTCACGTGACTTGGCCTCAGCATATACACAAACTGAATTAATAGCCATTTTATATATTTGTTAATCACGTTTTATTTATTTATTTAATTTTAAATTTTTCAGGTGGTTCAACCTCACAGGTAACTTCTGTCAAAGGTAGCCATTATAATTATTCTTATTTTGCATGTTTTTAAAAAAAATATCTTTTATATAAATTTTTTTTTTGTTTGTACATTGGTCAGAACTCACACTCTTATATCTTTATGACAGATTTCTAAGACAGAACGTGAAATAATAATAACAATAATAATATCACTGATTACATTAAAGATGGTCAGATTATTTTTAGCTTTAACTTTTTAACTATTTCTACAAAGTCTTTTACACTAGTTAATAAATAAAATTCTCTTGTGTTATTTCAGATCCATGGCCGTGGGTGAGGAAACCGAAACTGTGGGCACGCCGCTCCCTCTTCCTGTCCACTTCTCCCATGCTGAGCAGTCTTTCTCCCTGAAGAAGCGGCGTCTCCCGTTCTCTTCGTCCAACCGTTCCTCATCGTCCGTCTCTCCCTCAAGACTCGGTTCTCATCTGCTCCCTCCCCGTCCTCCATCTAAAGGCTGTCCTCCCCTGAGCCGGGTCTTCCCTCAGCGCCGGTCCCGCTGGGCTCCGCTGTCTCGAAATCTGATTGAAAACCCGCTGCCGGTCTCCGTCTACGACCCGGGCAAGCCCCAGTCCTTCTTCAGCCAGTGCTTCATCAACCTCGGCCTCATCGGGCACGGTTCGTTCGGCGAGGTTTACAAGGTGAGAGACAAATAGACAAAAACTAGACAAAAACATTTCTATAATAATTAATCACCTCCCCCGGTGCTGATTTGTTTAATATTATGATTCTATAAGTATCACGATTTTATGATTCCCTCGATTCCATTTTGCATTTTCCCCTGGATTTGTAGCACAATTAAAAAAAAATTTTAATGAATAATTAATAATTAAATGTACCCTGTTTCTTATAATATTAGTTTACTTGCATAAAAAAAACAAAAGCAGCATTTAAACTAAACAAACAAAAGTTTAACATTTAACTGAGCATGTATGTGTCTCTGTCATCCACCATAATTATTATTTCTAAACAAACTTGAATATAATTCACTTCTACAACACAGGATGATAAAGTGTAAATATTTCAGAGAGCGCCACCTGTAGGATCATAAAGAAACAGCGACATTTACCGCCTCAAAAAGTCTCAAAACTCAATTTGACTATGAGCGTGTGGATTAAGTGGCTGTGAGCGCTAAGGGCACAAGTGGCTTCTAATGATCAAAGGCTTTTTGAACCCGATCTTTGATAATGTAACACTGATGTAATGTAAAATGGCCAATCGACCGGTTCATCTCTATTATAAATGTAAAAAAAATATAGAATTTTTTAAAATTTATTTTGGAGTCAGTGTGGCGATGCATGAATCACATACAAAAGAATCGATCGTGGCTCATAACTGAATCGATTTTTCCCCCCATCTCTAAACTGTATTATAGTTTGAACCAATATGACACTACTGTAGGTTCCTGAGAAGTAAAGTGCCGTTAATAAAAGCATTTATTGACTCCACACTATGCCGGTTTTTGTGTTTCAGGTCCGTAGCATTGTAGACGGCCGTGAGTATGCGGTGAAGCGCTCGGCGCAGCGTTTCCGTGGTGAGACCGAGCGATCACGCTGTCTTCGCGAGGCTCTGAATCACGAGCGCCTCCATGCTCATCCTCACGTCCTGGGCTTCGCTGCCGCCTGGGAGGAAGCGGAGCGGCTCTACATCCAGACCGAGCTGTGCTCCACCAGTCTGCTGTTACACGCCGAGACGCAGCTCGTGACCTCAGGTCAGCGCGTACACCGCACCTCACAGTGATCGGAGACGGCCCCTCCCCCAACCTGTCTGTCTGTACGAAACGTTCAATTCTCATGCTTGTGCGCCCCCTGTAGGTGAGCAGTGTGCGTGGGATTACCTGTGTGACCTGCTGTTGGCTCTGAACCACCTCCACTCGCAAGGGTTCGCCCACCTCGATCTCAAACCCGCCAACGTGTTCCTCACCCGCTCCGGCCGACTCAAACTGGGGGACTTCGGGCTGCTGCTGGAGCTCGAGCGGGGGGCGGAGAAGGACAGAGGGATGGAGCGAGGGAGGAAAGAGAAGGATGACGCACAGGAAGGAGACCCGCGCTACATGGCTCCTGAACTGCTCAGGGGAGAGTACGGAGCCGCGGCAGACGTCTTCAGGTCAGTGCATTATTGTTCTCACTCCTGAGTGGCTGGCAGGTCTGTTATTGTATATGTAAGTAAATATTATATCTTTGTTAGTGTAATGTCATAAAGTCAAGAGGAATCAAGGCTTTAGGGTTTCACAAAGCTGCTGTATTTATTTATATATTTATTTATTTATTTATTTTCCCATTAGCTTGGGCGTGTCCATCCTGGAGCTGGCATGTGGTATAGAGGTTCCTAAAGGAGGAGAGGGGTGGCAGCAGCTCCGAAAGGGCCACCTGCCCTCAGAGTTCACTAACGGTTTGTCACGACACGCATATAACAAACTCGTATGTGATCTCATGAGCCAAAGTGGAAAAAGTTTCATACTGATTTAATCTCGTAGTTCAATTCTGTTACACACACACTGAGAGTTAAAATGGTACATGTCAACAAAGCATTGTGTGTGTGTGTGTGTGTGTGTGTGTGTGTTTAGCTCTGTCCCCGGAGCTGCAGCGTGTTCTCAGGATGATGTTGGCTCCAGAACCCAGAGACAGAGCGACAACGGAGCAGCTATTGTCTCTGCCGTCCGTCCGAAAACACAGGTGGAGACGACAACTCTCCCTCCATCTCAGAGAGAGCTGGCTGTCTCTACTCACCTTTGGTCAGGTAAACACTTCCCGTGTGTGTGCGTGCGTGCATGTATGAGAGAGAGAGAGAGTCCACGTCATTCCGTTTTCAATCCCTGGTCTATTTCTCTCCATCTCACCTCCGTGTCAGGTTTAATTCACTAATAAAGAATAATGAATTTTTTTTTTTTTGGATTTTTCCCCGATTTTCTCCCTAATTTAGTCGTGTCCAATTCCTCCCCGTCACTAGGGGGCTCCCACATTAAGGCTACTACTACCACTCAGCCGGGAGGGCCGAAGACTATCACGTGTTTCCTCCGAACCACGTGACGCCAGCCGACCGCATCTTTTCGAACTGCTCGCTCGCGCACCGTTGGGGGCGGCGTAACACACTCGGAGGACAGCGCTATCCGCTCCCTCCGTTGCGCGAGCTCACAGACGCCCCTGACTGGCTGTAGAGCCGTGATTAATGTGGGAGCACTAAGTACCTCTCGTCCCTCCCCTCTGAGAGAGCTCGGCCAATCAGCTCTCTCTAGACCTCCGGCTGTGAGAGGTTACAGCACCACCCGGGATTCGAACTAGCGATCTCCGGATGATGGGGCGAGCGCTTTAACCACTGCGCCACTCGGAGGCCACTAATAAAGAATAATATCATAGTTAATACTGTACATGTCTGTGTCTGATCGGGCAGTAGCATATATTTTAGTTTTTAATGTGTGTGTGTGTGTGAGTGAGGCATTTATTGTATGCTAATAAACATAACTATAAATGCCTTGGTTTTTTTTTAGATTAAACCCTAAATATGCTCCTTAAACACCCAAACTCAGCTTAATACATTACCCTTAAAAAAAGACAAACAGAATGTAAAGATAAACCTGTATACTGTACAGTACTGTACTGCTTCGTCTCCCGCAGTGCAAGAATGTACAATCCTGATGTTACTCCTTTATGTTCATGCAAGCGTGTTTTCTTTGGTATCAGTACTGTAGGGTAAATAGGGTAAATATTCATCATCACAAGCTGCGATTCCCTCTACAGTCACTTTGTGGTCTCTCTACAGTGCAAAAAATGAATACATTATTATATTTCATGTGGAAAGTATTATATTTACATAAAAAGTATTATATCTCATATGGAAATTTAGCTGAATCTTAATAGTTTAGCGTAAAAACACATTAAAAAAATGATATATCGCCATGGGAACAGGCCTTAAAAAATTGCAGTTTCCGCAAACAAGTATTAGTCAGGTTCTAAGGGGAAAAACGATCGGGGGTCGACTGTAGGGACGAACCGGTCGATCGGCCAGTGAGCAGAACTTGTTGCTTTCACCGAGGAATCATTATAAAATATTGTATGGTGAAGTGTATTGAAGATGTATTATCTGTGCACCGTCAGCCAAATGCCTTGAATCCTTCAAAATCAAGGAAAAGATGTAAACTGTCAGTCAGCTGACCTCTAATAAACACGTACTGTATAAAAAGAAACTACATTATTGAACTACAGACATCGATTCAGTTTTGAATTAAAAGTAAAAGTCTGCACTTCGTGGTCGTGCAAATCACTTCAGTTCACCTCCAGAATCCTGTGATACGGCTCTGGTTTCTAATTTCAGTTTTCTTACAGGACCGTCTAAGGCATACTGTGTTTTTATATCTCGTTCTGTATGTGCCGTCCTAAATGTATTCATTTATTTATTTATGTTTGTCTCTCACTCCACCTCTCCGTCTATGCTTGTTTGTCTGTCTCTGTCCAGTCTCTGGTTATTTATCTGGTTGTCTAACTACAAATCAAATTATTCCCAGTCTAATGCACTGCCTGTCTGTCTCGGTTTTATCAGTTTATCAGTCCATCACTTGAGAGAGGATGATAGTAAACGCTCTTCTCATCATCGGCTCTCTAATGTCACTACAATTTTTAATCCTTCTGCATTCCCCCCCCCCCCCCCCCCCCTTTTTTTTATTTTTTGTCAGTCTGTCTTCTCCAGACTCTTCAGCCTGCTCTCATCACTAAATCTCCCCCTGATTCCGCCCTGTGACCCTGCCATACCCCGTACGCCCCCTCGGGACCCCTGGGACGTAGACGGTGACCTCAGTGCCCTGCAGCACAGCAGCCCTCTCTCTGACTCAGCCAGCGATGACCCGATGTTTGTGACAGGACCGCTGGGACTGGAACACTCACCGTCTGCATTCACACACAGGTATCACATCCATCCAGGCAGGCAGGGTGTCGCCTGCTTCATCCTAAAATTAACATAAATTACAGAGAAAGAAATGTAAATGCATTATTATAAGTTATAATTGAATCTTGTTTTTTTCTTTCTGTCTCGACAGACTCCAGGCCAGATTCTCAGTAGGCAGTACCTCCACGCCCCTTCCGACCTGCAGTCCTGCACACACACTCTCACACACTCCCTCACACACCCCCTCACATACACCATCGCACACTCCCACATACACCTCCTTAAACACGCACTCGCCCCGGCTCAGTCCGATCTGCCCGGGTTCTGTGAAACACTCGGAACGCACCTTCGAGCCCAAAAACCTGCTCATGCTCTTCGACGAAGCTTCTTTAGAGAGTGAGCCATAACAAGTTGTATTTAGTTACTATGAATATTCAGGAACAAAATTGCACACATTTTCATCGTTCTGGAGTTTTAGATGTGTGTGTGTGTGTGTGTGTGTGTGTGTGTGTGTGTGTTTTTTTTTAAGAGATTAGGATTCTGTATTATATGATGTCGGATTGGTGCAATGCATCTATCTTATGTTGCTGGGTTTTTGTTGTTTTTCTTTTAACTATGAAATGTGGATGGGTTTTATGTTGTAATTGTGGTAACCCATGTGTCTCCATCATTTGCGATGAGTAAAGATCAAATTGTGCTCATCTGTGCTGTGTTTTTTCGGATTGAACTCAGTCCCTGCAAGCTGAGTTTGTATAATATACAGTATATATAAAAAATATAAATGTTACAGTATGAAAGCTCATTCTTGTCTGAGAAACATGACTTGACTGGTACACTCTGTTGTTATACCACAGCGTAGTTACATGGACTGTAGTGAAGTCAGAAGTTGTGTATTATCAAGACCACAGTTCTAGTTGAAACATGCATGACAGATCTGCTTGTTTCTATGGTAACAGCTCACACCTGGACATGTATTACAGAAGCTCTCTGTAGTATCTATCCATCCATTATCTACACTGTTTATTCTGTGATCCCAGGCCCAAGGTACGGGTGCTAACCCAACACAAAAACTCCAAACGTAGGGAGCAAGGGAGAGGGAGTCGAACCGCCAACCCACCCTGGAGCAGCAAGGTGATGGAGTTAAAAACAGCTCCACCATGCTGCCATTCATGTGATAATAATATAAAAAAAAAAATTTAGTAATAAAAACATTTTTAAAAAAAGCATTTACAATTTTAGGATTTTAACTTGGCATTTTCTTGGTTAGGGAACAGTTTTTTTTTTTTTATTTCTATTAAAAAAAAACATTACCAGATTACACAATTGCAATCCCCGCCAAACTGCGGTCTTATACACTCCTGAATTTGTTATTACAGTATAAAGAAAAGAATCCGTTCATCATTATTTTGTCGGATTACACACGCACTGGCAACCCTTAATCCATTTTGAAACGGCTTTGTGGTTTGTTATATTTGTAGCAATCTGGCAACCCATGGCCGGCTTTGAGCCAGCGTTGTGTCTTGAAATCGACCAGCGAGAGGCCGTGTCCCAAACTGCAGCCCACGCGTCAAACATGTGCACTAATCGCGTGGCTGCATGCGCCCTAAGCAGTGCGCTACACTTTCAACCAGGAGGGCTTTAGGACGCGACCGCGGGTCTGTTGATTTTTAGCTGGTGATGGTTTTAGCTCGCAGTAAATGAGCAGTTTGTCTTCAAGCACGATATGTTTAGAGACGATTAATGCTGGAATACGAGCGGATGCAGGAAGTGAGGGACAGAAAGTAATCCTGTGGTATTTTTTAAACCGAGCTAGCTCCGTGATATCACTTTTGCCGAAAATAAGCTAGCTAGTTTAGCTTGTAACACTAACCGACCGGCTAGCTGTGTTAGATTTGAGCGCTTGTGATTTAAATCCCGTGTGACTAGATTAATGTCAACATCTTGACGATATACTCTAATGATAATAATACTAATTTAAAACAGCGCTCTCGGTAGAACAGTGAAAGCTTTAAACAACGTCTCGTCCGATTCTTCCCGCTGAGGTCGTGACGTCATCGGCGGTTCCGGTACTCAGTGATATCACGGTTCGGCGATGTCGAAGGTGGAGCGTCTGAATGCTCGGGTGAGCAAGCTGCTGATGGCGGCGGTGCAGGAGGTGCTGGAGGCCGTGAGGGAGACGGTGTCCGAGTATCAGGAGAAAACGGCTCGGACGCAGAGGGAGAACGAGAGGCTGCGGCGGCGTTTACAGGAGCTTCAGGAGCTCACGCCCATCCGGCACGCCGGTGAGGATCAGCCACGGAGAACACTCCACACTCGCATTGTTGTTACGTCATGTCTAGGGCTCTGATCAGAACGTTAGTGGTCCGAGCCCCAGCTCCGCCCAAGGGCTGGTGGGCCCTTGAGCAAGGCCCTTAATCCTGTGGCGCTGTATAATAGCTGACCCTGTGCTCTGACCCCGGCCTATTCACAATAAAGAATCGCAGTGTGCAGTAATGTATATGTGAGGAATAAAGGCTGAACTGCGCTCTCGCTGTGTTTTACAGGTGCAGAGGAAACTGTCGGCCGTAACGTGGCGAGACAAACCGACTCGGAGTGTTTGATCAGCGGACGAGAAGACGCCGAGTTCAAGCGGGAAACAGGAGATGCACAGAGAAATCCGGCGGCTTCTCACATCGCGCATTCATCTCAACCTCGCCTCGAAGCTTCTGAGCCGAAAGTCCAGACCGCGACGTCGCAAGTGAGCGTCCGGGCCAGGACTTCAGGATCGGACTATGCCGCGCCGCCCGAACAAACAAATCACCTCGCTCCAGATTTCACCCCGAGCATGATCAAAACCGAGGCAGAACCCGAGGAATATCGAGACTACGCGTCACAGGCTTTACTTTACCAACCGGACCCGATGACGACGCAGAGCACGCCGCCGTCCTGCGGCGGCGTCCCGTTCGCGCTCAACGGCTCCTTGCAGAGACTCATGACCGAAGACATGGAGCAGATCGGAGCCGTTTTAGATGGCGCAGACGCCAGACGAGACGAGTTCTTGAACGATCTGTTGTACCGGAAGACTGGGTGTGGCTTCCACGTGCGGCGGGCGGAGAAGCGATTCTGCTGCGCGCTCTGCGGCCGCACCTTCAGCCACGCCGGGGACTTTAAGAAGCACAAGCGTGTGCACACAGGCGAGAAGCCGTACCTCTGCACGCTGTGCGGGAAACGCTTCAGCCAGTCAGGATACCTGAAGATCCATCAGCGCTACCACACGGGAGAGAAACCGTACGCCTGCGGCATGTGCGGGAAACGATTCAGCCACTCGAGCAACTACAAAAAACACCAGCAGACCCACGTCGCTTAGAGTCCGCGCGGCGGTTCGGCACAAAGAGTGTGGACTCGGACTCGTACGTCATGCGAGAGTGGCATGCTGAATGGTGTGAAGATTCCCTCACAGATCACGTGATTGCAACCACAACGTGAAAAGTTCTGAAGATTTTATAATAAAAGCTTTTAAAAATGAAATAAAAAAAATTTATATTGTTGATTTATTTGAAATTTTGCTTGATATCCGAAGACATATAGTTACATGGTTTGGTAATAAATTTCTTTCTTTCTTTTTCTCAACCAGCTTGTGTGTGTTTAAATGATCAGTAAGTACCGTGTGATATTAACATTAAATCCTAAAACCATGAAACTGATAAAACTCTTACACTCACACACGTCAACGCTTAGGTGTCGAGGTTTTCCAGCTAATAGTTTTACCAGAGGTTCGTTCCAAGAAACCTTCATTTGCAAGCGCATTGTTCTGACATCTAGTGGACAGGTTTGGTGTAGAAAAGAGACTTTTGACATCGCAAAAAGTACAGTTATAACGAACGCGTAGCCGCGGGTGATCATCAGTCATCACTGACAGTTCAGCGGCGTGTGTGTTTAAAAATCCACCGTATCAAATCTTTGAGAATTAAGTATTAAAGAATATAATAATCCTCTGATTACTTTATAGCAGTTTATTTTCATTTTTATTTAGTTTAGTTTATTTAATTTATTGGGATAAATTACTTTTAAATGTTGTTAAACAGGGACGTCCTCGTCATTCTTTCTTTCTTTAGTTAACAACATGAATACAACTAACAAGCCACTGTTTGGAATCTTTGGCAAGTTTATATATTCTGTTCAGTCAGTGATTAAAAACAGAATAAAGAAAGTTAATTAAACAGAAAAAATTTTATTTTTAAAATAAAAATGAGACACCACATAGACACAATAACAGCGCTAGGGGTTTATGAGAGCATTAATCTCATTAAAGCAAAAGTTTGTTTTGTACATTTTGCTTCTTCATGCTTTTGAAAGATGCGATGCACATGCACGGTGTATTGTTGAATGCAAAAAACACAAAAAAAGGTTTGGTTTTACAGAATGTCAATTAAAGAATGACAAAAATCCCCTATACAAAGGTAGCGTGAACAACAGAGAGCGAGATCCATGTGAACAACACGGCAGGTGAAGTGCAGAATGAATCAGCCATATGATTTCGGCAAAAGTGAATCCTCGTTTGTCATAGGTCATGTGACACTCAGGGAACCGACACGGACCTACATGTGGTGGTGATTACAGAGGATCACAGCTATCTATTGGGATCAGGAACTCAGTCATGTTCTTTCCAAAAGTGTGTGTGTGATTTCTGATTTATACTAAAGTCTCCAGAGATTCCCTCTATGAGCCCGTACAGCAGGGGTACTGAATAGAGATTTAAGAAGGTCTGGTCAATAAGATTTTCTTTGAGCCGAGGTTTGAATTTCATGTTCGTGTTAGAATTCAGATCTCCATGCGTGCACTCACTGTAAGTCTATAAAAAATGATCTATTTCAAATTTCCGAAGCATTCCAATAATATTTCTTGCCATTTCTCAGTAACTACGTTAAACATGTGGACAGTTCGAACTTTGATGAGGTTATATTGAATACAAACAACAATCTTTGATGAAATCTTTGATCTATGATGAGTCTTCATTTCCTCGCTGCTGGGCTGTGAATCCATGTGAAAGTACTCTGGTTGCTCTCTCACACCTCGCTCTCACCTCAGACTGCTGCGGATGTGTTTAGTATGACGACCCGTGTTTTATCTCATACTGCCGCTTCTCCTTACTGCTTTTTATTATCGCCATGGTTTTGGAACATATGAGACAAACTGGTTTTAAACTTCCTGCAGTCGGAACCAAAACATACATTGATCTGTACATTCATCTTTGATGGTTCAGTTTTCATATTCTACTCTCGTTTTTCTTGGAGTAAGCCATGCGTTTTTCTTCACACTCTGTCTGTACACAGTAAACTATCGTGTTGATTGGCTCTGTTTAATGGCGCGTACAGGAACTTTATGTTTTTTTATTCCCCCACAAGGAAAAAAAGCTCTAGATTACTGGTACAGTGGAACCTTGGACTGCGAGCATAATTAATTCCGGAAGTGTGTTCGTATATCAAAACACTCACAAATCATTTTTCCCACACGAAATTATGGAAAGTCAAGTTATTCTCAGCCCCCAAGTAAATGAATAAAAATATAAAAGTAAAATTAAAACAAATTAACCTGCACTTTACCTTTAAAAAAAAGGAAAAAAAAAAAAAATACTGACACCTGTGTGTGTGTGTGTGTGTGTGTGTGTGTGAAGCTAAAGTAAGAGGAGAGGTTTTTTAAAAGTCTTATTAAAAGTATAAAGGATTACCTCTTATCTTTATTCTTGTCTTTGTCTGTGTCTCACTTTTCTTCACTTTATTTGTCTGTCTGTCTGTCTGTCTTCTTCTGTCCCTTTAATTCTTTTCCTTTTTTGTATTTCTCCTGCTAATTGACTGCTTTCTTTTTCTCCTTCCGATCCTTTTAATGCATTTTACTGTTTCTCTTCATCACTATATTTACTTTCCTCTTTTTTATATCTTGTCTCTGCATCTCATTTCTCTCTCTCTCTCTCTCTCTCTCTCTCTCTCTCGCTCTCTTCGTTTGCTTTCTCCTCCTCAAATGTTATTTTCATGTATTTCCTTCTCTTCTCCCCTTTTGGCATTGTATCCCTCTCTGTATTTCTCCAGCTTTTATTCTTTCTCCCTGTTTTTTTTATTATTTACTTTTTTTTTTTAAATAGCTTAGTCTTCCTTCATCAAATGAGCTTTAGTGGGTGGGAAAAACATATGAATACTGGGGTGTTGGATTAAGAATAATATGAAAATGATGTTAATTAAAAAATATTTTAAATGATTAGTCTTACTGTGTGCATGACTGGGGTGAATAGTGTCGGCCAAGACACTAAAATCTGGCCTTGCAAGCTTTGGCTTCAATAAACTTTATTACTGACTCCATTTGCACTGATTTTCTGACTTTGTGCTCAATGGAGAGAATAGCGCGTGCAGAAGCCTCTCATGTGACGTTGTTGACCTGAGGTGACCTGTGACTATGCACAGGCGTGAAAAATTCTGTTACCTTTGCCAAATATCCTATTAATTGTCTGTTCTCCTCCCGTTATTTCCGTTTTTTCTGCACCACTTGGGTTTCACTTCGTTTCATGGCTGTAGACGGAAGTCTCGCGCTCCTCAATCAAACTGCAGTGAATAACTTTCCGCTTCGTCACACGGAATGTACCATTGTAGTGTGTGTTTGGGGGGGAGACTTAAAACGCTTCAACGCAACTCGCGTGGCGTAATGGCATTCTAATACTATTTCAGCAAGTGGATTTGAATGATTTTAAAATGTTAGACGTAAGTGCTGTCTAAAACTACTTAGTCAGGCTTAAGTCCTGGGGCCCTGGCAGTTCGGGGATCTAGGCTACTCACCTACTTCTGCCTAATGGTAACGCCGCCCCTGATTTACCTTTGAAAAGAATCGTGACAGAGCAGTGTTTCCCTTAAAGAGAGAGAGGAAGTGTTTGTGTGTGTGTGTGTGTGTGTGTGTGAAGGTGAAAGGAGGAGGGAAGGAGCCACTGTCCAATGACTCGCGCATACACACACAAAGTGCAGGCTGTTACAGAGAGAGAAAACGGATCTTTAATCTCTCTAATGAGACTTGCTTTTGCTTTACACACGTGCACACATGTGTTTTATAATAAACAGTACACGGGCGCTGTACACACACACACACACACACATACAGACACAAAATAAAAGATGTTTTACGCATACACATGTGGTCACAGTGTTATGGTAAGCAGTACAGATGTTCACACGGATGTTGATTATACCAGTGAGAAACGAGCACTAAGACCCAGCAGGGGAGACGATTACCCACAATTCCGCAGCGCAAGAGAGAGAGAAAACGTTGGCTCAGTTGTGATCATGTGACGCTCTGCATCAAAACAAGAGCACATGCGTGATACATGATCTTGGTAAACCAGGACTTGCTCGTTTTCCAAGTCAAAATTTATTAAACTTTTTTGCTCGTCTTGCGGAACACTCGCACACCGCCTTACACACAATCTGAGGTTCCACTGTATATTAATTATCCTCATTTATCAGAAGAGCATCAGGCAGTCACACGGTGCGGACCCGGCCTGCGGTCCGCCATTTAGTGATGCCTGTCATACAGGATGCCAAAATTAATCTGTCCTTTTTGCTGATGATTACTGCAATGAAAGCACTACCTGTGTCGAAGAGACGCTCCTCTTGGTGTTGATGACCAGACGACTCTAGAGAGACCTTGTACATGAACTTTAGTTACCCAGTCAAACCTCCTTAACTTTGTTAATCAGTATATTGTCCTTGCAGCATCCTGTGGGGGAATTTTACAGTTAATTATGGAATACTGTTAAAATTATTCCATAATCTTTCACTTAAAAAAAACAAACAAACAATATTCTGAGGCACAAGTGTCTCGAATATCCAATGATTCCTCAAAATTATTTCTGCTATTCAACTAGAGACAGAGCTTTTCTACTTGATAACGCATAGCAGTGTAGAACACGAGTCTGTCTTTAAAACATCTTCTGTACTGATTTGGACTTGTCTCAGGCTTGGTCTTTCTAAGTAAGGTCTTGGACTGTGAATACGGTGGCTGATCATCAGAGCGATCTGGCATTGAACACATCATCTAATCAGCTGGAGGAGAAGATTTCATTCAATCTGTATAACGCATTTAACAATTGACATTTTCGCAAAGCAGCTTTAAAGCCTTTTATTTTTATTTTTGTCACATATACATTACAGCACAGTGAAATTCCTTCTTTGCATATCCCAGTGTAACTGGGGTCAGAGTGCAGGGTCAGCCATGGTACAGCGCCCCTGGAGCAGTTAGGGTTAAGGGCCTCGCTCAAGGGCCCAACAATGGCAACCTTCACACAATCAAAACGAAAAAAGATAGCCTGAAAACTATTTTGCAGCAGTAAACTGACCGGACTTAACGACCAGGAGTTAATGGAGAAATAGATTTGACACTATATCTGTGATTTATTATAAATGAGTTTGTTTTGTTTGTAATGGCCTCTCTTAGGCATTTTCACCTGAAGAATGGAACTTTTGAAAGACATTTGCCTCGGCATACAAAGCATTTTATGTACAAACGAACCATAGTGAACTGCGGGCAACATTACGTGTACATCAAAACTTGGTGTCAGTGGAAAGCCAAATGAAACACGTTTATGAATTTGACAAATTTTGTTGGGTTTTTTGCATCTTGTGCAAGGTTTAGCACCACGGGTCATAAGAATGTTGTCACGCAAGAAGAAAAGGGAGCCACTTTAAGTGGAAATGAAGAACGAAATCATCGCTGTTAAAGCAGTCGATGCCAAGAGGAATCATAAATGAAGGTCAAGTCAGGTGTAATGTGTGTTTATATCATGTACATATTTTTTCTAAATGTTTTGTTTGTTTTTATATGCAAAAATATGATTATAGTGTTAGAAATTGGTAATATTGGTAATATTTTTGGGTGGCTGAAACCCGTATGCCGATGTTACGCCGTAGATATTGAAAACATGATATATTATTAAACTGCTGCTTCTATCTGATCATCTTATTTCATTTTGTTTGTCATTTACGAGTTGAGGTAAGATGTGTACGCGCACTAAAGCGCCTCCTGCTGGCGATCAGTAGAACGCGGTTCCGGCTCCCATACCACGGAACGTACCACTGTGTGAAACATAGGGTCCGCGGATATTCCTTACGACTTACAATAAACGACGTTATGCTTTATTGTATTAACTAACGACATATTCCGGTATTCGTTAGTAACATAAATGACATTAGACACATATTGTCCACTTTCTGATAATCGTACGTGAGCTTGTGTCCGGTTCCCCGTGTAGAGAATGCGCCTGTCTGTTATAATGGTAGGCTCCGGACCCCATCCTCCTTCCTTTCTCTCTAAGACCTGCAGCCATGAGGTAAGGAGCTGTGTCCTGCTCGGGCTGAAAAATACCCACAAATACGTTTAAAACCTCACGTTACCTCAGAAATCGGTGTAAAATACGACTATTGTACCTGACGTGAAGGAAATTTACCTATAATCGGTTGTTAGTTTTGAGTATCAAATATTTGAATCGTGAAAAATAAGGCTCGCACGCGCAAGGCCTCGAGTTGTATCGTGGCTCGCGCTGCTCTCGTTATTGCCCTGTCAGGCGGTTTATAGGGCGGTTTTATAGTGCTGAAGTTTTGAGTCTAAAATGGTGTTTTGGGTGATTTGGAATGTATATTACGTCTTTAAAATATTTTAACTTCGAACTTCGTCGACTTGTATATGCATAATGTTGACGTTGTATCCCGTTAATGATCCGCGTTAGCTTCCAGTAGTTCGCTAGCTAGCTAGCGCTCCTAACGCTTAGCCGGGTTAGCAAAGCATGTGGGACGTGTTAAACGCCGAACTAGCCTCACAACTCGCGTCACAAAATGCACCTTTTCAAAGAGAGTTACGTTCATTTAGTATGTTTGCTACCTTTTATATATAGGCATTTATAGTAATTACGTCATATTTTAAGCTCATGTGCTGTGTGTCCCTAATAACCAAAAGTTTGTAGAATGACGAAGTCTGCTGCTTCTGTGTTTTTAGATTTTTTTTTTATTGGATGATATGCTATGCTGAAGTAAAGGTATAAGCAATTTATAACTGTAAAAAAAAAAAAGCGTTTGCGTAAACTTGATGTAATTACGTTAAGTTTATGTAGAGAGTCAGTATTTGCAGTGTTGATCCTTCCAGGAAACTCTCCAGACCTTGATCTCACTGAGAACTTGTGATCAAATTCTTAAGAGACAGGTGGACAAACAAAAAAAACAAACAAATTCTGACCAACTCCAAGTTTTTATGTATGAATGTTCTGTTAGTCTGGATGTGGCCCAGAAGGTGGTTGACAGAATGCCAGAGGTTTTTGGAAAAGAAAGATCAACACTGCAAATACTGACTACTTGCATACATTTAATGTAATTGTCAATAAAAGCCATTGATACTTGTGATTATACTTCAGTATACCATAGTAACATCTGTCTAAAAGATCTAAAACCACTGAAGCAGCAGACTTTATGAAAATTTGTCGGACTCAACTTTTGTCCATGTCTGTCTATGTAGTATTATAATAAATAGCATTTTAAAAATTATTTTTAAAATTTATTCCTGTAGTATAATTTTCCTATTATAGTGAAGACCTGAGTGAGAGAGTGATGTACTTTGTGCAAATATAATCACTTATAAGCCAAAGAAATGTCAAATAACTTGAACATGTTGTGTGTTTTTCAGCATGCTCAGGCTCCAGAAGCGCTTGGCCTCCAGCGTCTTGCGCTGCGGCAAAAAGAAGGTCTGGCTTGATCCTAATGAAACCAATGAGATCGCCAATGCCAACTCTCGTAAGTTCTGTGCTGATTGCGTTTAAACGTTCTGATATAAAAAGCTTGTTGATGGTTAGTTTTCACATGCTTGTGTCTGTTGCAGGTCAGGCTATCAGAAAGCTTGTAAAAGATGGTCTCATCATCAAGAAGCCTGTCACGGTGCACTCACGCGCCCGCTGCCGTAAAAACACGCTGGCTCGCCGCAAGGGTCGCCACATGGGCATCGGTACGTTCAGTGCTGATCTGAGATCAGTCTCACTATGTACTTTAATATCATCCTTGGTGGAAATGAGAAGTCGACTGTTCTAATCTCATTGTTTGTTTCTGCAGGCAAGAGGAAGGGTACCGCGAACGCTCGTATGCCTGAGAAGCTTTGCTGGATGCGTCGTATGCGAATCCTGCGTCGCCTGCTGCGTCGCTACAGGGAGTCTAAGAAGATCGACAGGCACATGTACGGCCTCACCTTAGTAACTTGTTTACTTATCTACTTATTGACTTTAGTTTCCAATTAAAAATTTTTAGTTGCAGGTTTTATTCATTTATTACAGCAGCTTTATTTAGGTTGTTTATACTTTTATGGTAATAAATGTTTGGACTAAAGGTCGTGCTCTTAAACACAGGTGAGTTCTACTTAGAAAATTTTCAATTTTAATTTGTAGCGCTGTTTTTGATTACTTATTTTTAAAAGAATGCTAAAATATCAGTTTTTCAGAATCGCTAAGTCTAAAATGATTTACCCTAATGTGCGGCCCGATCACCCAGCTCACCCTTGTACTTTCATTTCACACGTCTCATGTATCTGGTTAGAAAACGTCTGATTTCTGTTCCTAATCTAAAAAAAGCACTTCAGCGCCCTCTGCTGGTGGAACGTTGTGTAATAATGCACCTTCAGCTTTCGAAGACCATGACGCTGTAATGAATATTAATTTGATTAGTCTAAAGCTGTACTCCGCTAAGAAGGAGAGAGTCTGCGATATACCCAAGTCTAGATTTGATCTTATGGGATCTTGGACACCGTGTAGCAGATGAAGCCTGTTCCATGTTTGTTAATGCTATGTAAATGTCTCACCTGTATGCAGGTACCACAGCCTGTACCTGAGGGCCAAAGGTAACGTGTTCAAGAACAAGCGCATCCTAATGGAGCACATCCACAAGCTGAAGGCAGACCGCGCCCGCAAGAAGCTCCTCTCGTAAGTAATCGCATCAAACATGGGGTCGTGTCTCATTTGGCCCACAAAAACCTTCAGGGAGGGAAGGATGAAGAAAAACTCGTCGGTTACCTCTGATCGTATTTTTAACATGATGGGATAACCTGCAATTTTTGCAGTGGTTTAAATGACTTTAGATTAATTTATTTATTTTGGTGCACATATTGGACAAACATGAGCCATTCTGCTCGTGTTTCTACGTTGTATATTACGTTAAAAGCAGTGATCTTTTATTCCCAGCCCTGTGTGGATAGTTATTTGTTTTAAGCATAAATTTTTTTCCCTCTGTAGTCTTGGTGTTGAGGCTGGTGAGTCAGCGTTCAGTAGGGCATTATTAAAAAGAGGGAGGGGGCACTGATGAACCATGGACAAATTGATGTCTGGTGATTAGTTAGATTGTTTCCTGCAGGCTTATTCAATTATCACTGAAATGGGTTTCTGAGGACGTCTGTCAGTCTGTTTCCATCAGGGACAGTCAGGCTGCAGTCATCAGTGTTTTTGAAGGCTGTTGCATAGCGGGATTGGGTTACTGTAACATTGCATGTTTTAGAGTTCATGTTAGGTCTAGTAACGCGTAGCACGTAGGTCGAAGGAGTGGTGGGGTGAGTGGATGTGTTCAAACAGTCGTTAATGTTCCTCTCCCTGTTCTGTCCAGTGACCAGGCCGAGGCTCGTCGCTCAAAGACCCGCGAGGCACGTAAGCGCCGCGAGGAGCGACTCCAGGCCAAGAAGGAAGAGATCATTAAGAACCTGTCCAAGGAGGAGGAGGGCAAGAAATAAACCTCCATTCATCACTTACTTTAATAAACCACCAACAAAAGGAACACGTCTCAGAGTCTTTTTCTTTTCCTCTTTATATTGAAACCAAACCCGACCATACACCACGTATCATTTCAGACCATCTCTAGTAAGTGATTGGTGTTTGATCGTTTAGGGATACTTCTCAAAACCGCATGGGCTGGTTCACCATAAACTAGCTGTGTTTAATACCTTTTTTAGTGACTTAGCAAGTCTGAGTGCCACAGAGCAACAATTTTTATTTAAAAAACAAAGGTTAATCATGACTTGAAATATCCATGATTGGGTCAAAGTTGTGCGATTATTTTTATTGTATGTATTCAGAGGTTTAAGAAAAACAAAAAAAAAACAGGAGTAGTCTTGCGCTGGAAACTTGTTTGTGGCATTTGAACAAGGTATATACTTGAAAAATCAGTTATTTGAGGTACTTCCGGTAGGATATCCAAGATTTCTCATTGCTGCATACTGTACGAGAACCTGATCCTTGCATACATGGAATTGTTCTGTCTAGCGTTTAAATTATGACTAAATTTGAAGTTACAGATTTTGCTTCAAAACAGTTTAGAAATAAAATGCAGACTGTAGATTCTAAAATTCTGTCAAGGAAATACATAGTTTAATTTAAGTTCGAAATGAAATCACAAGGCTTTAGTAAGGCTGGGGTTTACAATATAAACTGTAGTTACAAAGTGGAGCCACCAGGTGGAGTATAGGTTTTTTTTTTTTTTTTGTGTGTGACGTTAAATATTTAAACACTTGACCTGTTTTTTTGCCTGAAAGGTAGATGAGTCTCCAGAAACCATTAAGAATAATGCATTCCATTAAACTATCACTCCGGGCGACCTAAAACATAAATATATATATTTAAAAAAAAAAAGGCAATTAAAATGAGGAATGTTTATCTCTTTCAGCAGGGAAGTTTCATACAACACCACATTTTGCAAAAAAACTTAGTCACTGAGGGTAATGTAGTCTGAAATATTCCTTCAGAAAGTTCATGAGGTAGTTGCTGTAACGTCAGTGTGATGATGGACCTGCACCTTGTACTGTACATTCAGATTCATGTCCCTGAACTCGTGTTCCTCATATCTCATGGCATTCGCATCAGATAGTAAATACAACCTCGCTGCACCAAAAGTGAATAAATCAAACCCAGTGGCGCTGTGTAATAAAGCAGTGTACAGAATAATACCTCAGAATTCTGTGTGGTTGTTTTTGAATAAGGAACCATTTAAACCTGAATCAAACCCTTTGCCTGTCTTTTATTTCACTTCTTTCTTTTATCAGATCAGTTTTTTTAATTCTCTTGTTAATTATTTCATCACTCTAAACCATAAATATTTGCACCTACGATCCACACACACACACACACGTACGACCTGTGAGGTTTCTTTTTCTCCACGCAAACGCTGAATCACTGCTGAGTCACTCGAGCGAGCTTTTATAACGCTTTCCTGGCTAATTAACTTTATTCATCGCTCCGAATGAAATGACGGTTCAGCCGAATGAAAAGAGCGGTGAGTGTCGAGGAGTCGCCTGGACCCGCGGGAGTCTTTAGCATCTCTGAAGGATGGAGTCTGTCCGCAGAATGGGCCTCTGTGGTGGAGCGCTTATTAGACTCTGTGCTGAAGAGGAACAACACTTGAGGCACGGTGTGTGACGCAGCGTCGCAAAGGAGCGTCTGGAAAACAGAGCAGCGTGTCGAGTAGCGTTAGTTTTCTGATGAAACACTGTTTGATATGTTTGGAAGCACATGGCTAATTTTTTTTGTTAAAGAATTATTTTACACTGACCAATAAGCACGATCCACAGTGCCTGCTACTGAATGATGTCCGGGTCATTAAAGCTTAATGAGACTGCAGTTTGTTTGTTTGTTTGTTTGTTTATTTACAAGGTTTTATTTCAGTTGTGTTTGTTTCGCTGCTGTGATGATCCTGTGACAACAATTACCGTCTCGGTGTTCGAGCGCTCAGACTATTAAGCGTGCAATAAAGATGCTAATTTGTCGAGAGACCTGTCTCGTCTTCGCCGCAGATGCTAAACGTCCCTTCAGGAAACTAACTGACCTTGACTGACTCTTTTTAGAAACCGGAGTGAGACTTAAAGTGAAGCAGCCGAGGAACGCAGCGAGCTCATAAAGAGAACTTCTCCTGTGGGGAATTACAGCGGTCTTCGGAAAAGAAACCAACTGTGTGTGTGTGTGTGTGTGTGTGTCTCCTGGGGACTTCATTAATAGTATAGAAAACAGCGGTGCGCAGACATTATTGAAACGTTACCCGAGGGAATGGAACGGAAATAAAACTGCTTTTCATGTTTTTTTTTTTTCTTCCCCCTTTTGCACAAAGATGTAACGTTTCCAGGAGCTCATGCTGCTGCCAGATTATTTATGTAACTCGTGCACTTTTATTACCTCTTCTAAAGTTTAAAAAAATATCAAAGCTTAAATAAACTTCCCATCCACTTCACCAGGAACACCTGCACATTCATCCAATTAGTCTTAATTAGTCTTTAAGAGGCAGCAGCGTTGTTCCTAAAATCAGGTCAAGGGTTTCATCTTAATGTTCAACATCAAACATCAAACATCAGACCCGGAGAGAAACACGACTTCAGGTGACTCATGCATGACCGCATGCAGCTTCTGGATAACCCCGCCCTCAGTCAGCATCACACAAGGCTCCGCCTCCTACCCCGGACCAAACCAATCGTAACATCTCTGAGCAGAGCTCTGTGGGTGTAGAACTGGGTGTGGTCTGGGAGTAGTGCTGGGACATGTGACCTCATCATCAGTTCTAGCTGAACGTTTCCCCGATTAAACCATATCACATGAGAGGGATACAGAACTCCAGTGTGATATCACTTTTATACAACAGTTCCACAAACACCGTTTATTATCAACTGATTATCATAGCAGTTGTTTAGCGCCGCCCACACATGTCCTTAGGCACCTGGCAGAACTAACAAACCGCTCCTGGTAGAGCTGATGACCGACGGTTAGCGAGTGACAGTTAGTGTAACGACCAGGAGGTGGCAGTAGTGTTAAACTCTGAGCGGTTCTCTGTAGGTGCTCCAGGTGAGGAGAATAAATCATGGAGGTTCCTGAGAAACTCACCAGATTTACTGCAGACTTACACTGATTACACTTTAGAATATTCTGGGGTTCTGGGGTCGAATCCCAAATAGTGTTCTAGTGCACTATGTAGGGCGTACACTCCCTTGTTCCACACCGAGTAATGCCCTTGATCAGGGGTTAGAGAGGGATTTGGGATTCAGCCTCGTGTTAGAAGCGAGTTAGCTTTGTAGCTAAGCGTTAGCCGTGAACAGAGACGTGAGGCGTGTTGTTTAAGACGACATGACGTTATCAGATGTGTGTTGTTGCTGAAAGTGCTTCTGTGACCGGGTGTGAATGTGGGCGTGGTCAGGCAGCTGCTCTCTCCTCAATACTGCGGACCGTACAGACCGACTCTCACCCACGCTGAGACACACAGTCAGTGTCATTAACCACTGGACAACACCCGGGACACGCCCAGTCACACAAACACAGTTACAGTGCTGTTACTGTCTGTTATCAGCACTCGTGTGGAATAACGCCTCCCGTCCAATCAGATCACTCGGTCAGAACTAACTGTTGTATGATTAGGTTTAAGTAATAATGTTTGTTTGCTCTTATAGTCATCAGACCAGGTTTGTACTGTAAATATGCTGAAATGTTTTTTTTCTAAGGAAAGAGTCCATGTTGCTTCCATGCTGCAGGTGGGTGGAGTCATGCGACCGCACACGCAGTATTACTAAATGTTTTTAAGGGGACGTTACATGAACACACAGATTTATGAAAAAATAGAACGAATCGAGGAGGGTCAGGCGTCGATTAGAGATTCTGATTCGGATGCGAGTGTGTAGCGAAGCAGCAGGTTCACGCCGGTTGAAACACTGATAAGTTCATTTCTGATGAAGCAGCACTACAGAGGCCGTGTTACTTCATGTTTCCTTTTTCTATTTAAAAGAGAAAGAAAACGCTTGACGTCGCCTGAGACGAGCGTGCACCCGGCACACGCCGCTGACGCAGCGGGAGGCAGCGAACACCTGCACTTTCAATTCATTTGCATAATAACCTTTAAAAATAACGAGCTAAAAGATGTCAGATTTCTTCGGATTAATGCACCGGCTGAACTTCAGCATTTAGGACGTTTTAAGCTCATTTTATTTCATTAAACCTTCATCAGTGTTTATCGGTTTTGGACGTAAAGGTGCCTGATATATAACGTTTGGATGAAGAAAAAAGACGTCCTTTTCATTCCATTCCCTCTCACTCGCTTAGCGGCTTGTTCCTCTTACACTCTTACGTAACAAGTCCCCTCTAATGGTTAGTTCTTCTGAGGATTATGAAAACTCTTCTTCAAATCACTGCGTGCATCCAAGCTCAGATTTCTCTCCGGTGTTTCAGAGCGTGCAGTTTTTACTGCCGCATCTCCATATAAATAAAACATTCAATACAAAGCTGCCTGTGATGAGGAGCGTCGTCTCCGAGCCCGTCGTCTCCGAGCCCGTCGTCTCCTCCTGTTCTCCTCCGGGATAATATTTACCTTTAATGGAAAGCAGCAGGAGGTGAAGAGGGGATGAGTCCATGTCATGTCGTGAAGGAAAAGAAAAAAGGAGATTGAAAAGAGGCAATGACAAACAGCGGTTCAGCACAGCGTAACACATTCATATGAGAGGCAGTTCGACATCTACAGCACATCAGCCGGTATGAAGACGTTTCTCTGATCCGCAGTGAAGCTTTCAATGTGTCAAGCGCAGCAGATCCCAAAAGCATAAACCCGTCTGGATTTGGATTCAATATTAATGTGGGCGCGGCTAAAATTAGAACAATTTTGTTCTTGTTGTTGTTGTTGTTGTTGTTTTTGCAATCTACCACCAGGGGTGCCACTACAGATTCTGGGCCTCTTGAAAACATAATACACTCACCAGCCGCTTCATTAGGTACACTTATTCCACTCCTCGTTAATGCGATTATCTAAGCAGACGATCACGCGGCAGCAGCTCGACGCAATGACGAATGTCGACCCGGTCAAGAATGGAGAAGGAACGTGACGCTGAACATGACGTGGTTCTTGGAGCCGGACAGGCCGGGCTACTGGGATTTTCACTTCCGACCATCTCTAGTGTTTACAGAGAATGGTGCAGAAAAAGAGGGTGAGAACGGCCAGACCGGTCCGAGCTGATAGAAAGGCAGCAGGAACTCAAAGAACATCTCGTTACACCCGAGGTCTGCTGAAGAGCGTCTCTGAACTCACAACACCTGAACACATGGAACCTTCAAGCAGACGGTCAACAGCAGCAGAAGACCACTCAGGGAGTTGCTTGTCTGGATTCCCGTTTAGGATGGTCGTAACCGAACGCGTTAGATTACTCGTGTTACATGAAAGCTTGGATCCGTCCTGCCGTGTATCAGCGGTTCAGGCTGGTGTAGGTGGTGGTGTGATGGTGTGGGCGAGATACTGTTTCCTGGTACACTTTGGACCCCTTAGTACCACTTGATCTATGGTTTAAATGCTGTCGCCTCCCTGCGTATTGTTGCTGCGTGTCCATCCCTTTATGACCACATGCCATGTCACAAAGCTGAACCCTGGTTTCTCACACCGGTCTCTAGAACATGAACTTGTACATGAGTTCACTGTCACCAGATCTCACTCCAGGAGAGCACCTTTGGGATGCGGTGGGACGGGAGAATCGCATCGTAGACGAGCAGCCGACAAACCTGCAGCGACTGAAGCGCTCATGTCAATAGGGACTAAAGTCTCTAAGGAAAGTTTGCAGCAGCATCTATGCCACAAAGGATTACATTTCCATATCATTTTAAAAGCCCTCAGAATTGTCCTCCTGCTTTATGGCGCCCCCTGTCTACAGCATGGACAAATGTAATGAGAACATCAGCTGTGCCAGGACGGTGAGTGAATTCTGGCTGGGACATTTCCGCACTGTTACCTACTGCATATCTACTCTCCTGTATGATTGTCTCAAACGAACGATAAGTGCGACTGGCACTTCGTCTGCCAATCAACTCCGAGCCTCTAACACTACTGCTTCTGAGACATGTGAATGAAACCAAACCCGCAACCTGTACAAGACGCTGAGCCATCTGTCCTCTTCTGCATACAGTACATCTAGGTGAGATGGGGGTGTTAGTAGTGAACAGATTCTGGGCCAAACGTCACTGAGTGATGATGGTAGAATAATTATAAAGGTCTCGACTGAAACAACACGCATGAGGAAGCGCAAAGGAGTTTTCATTTTCTGCAGCGGAAAAGTACTCGAACTAGTTCCTTTTATCAGAAAGTAACGCTGTAATGTAACGGATTACTTTTTGAAGACGGTAATTCTGTAACGTAATTAGTTACTTTAAAAAGTAACGTTTCCTAACACTGATGACAACTACAGTTACTCTGACCGACGGGTTTGTCCCTCTAACACAGAGAGTTCGGACAATTTTGCGTCCGGATTCAAAGCTTAATTAGGCATTTCTGACTTTCCTGTAGATGGATTGATGATGTTACGGTGCTACAACAAACCAAACGATCAGCAGGACACCAACGGTGCAGGACATCTCCTCCGTGTGACGGTTTTATTCGATAGTAAACTACAGCGTGTTAAATGAACGAATATTAATCAACGCGCTGTACGTCATTACGCCCAAAAAAACGTCCATTTAATGCCTCCAGAAAGGTCATTTTAATGCTTTTTTCACGTCGTGTTGATGCAAAACCTCGCAAGGAACGGAAAAAAAAAAAAAAACGAATTCCCTGCTTTCCCACCATGACATCATATAAGAAGCCCCGCCCCAGCTTGTTTTGCTGTTCTCTAGAGGGGCGTGGCTTGGCAGTAGCTCACTTACATAAGCACTTACATGGCACATTTTGAGGAGGAGTAAAACGGGGAGATTGAGGGATGAACACACACACACACACACACACACACACACACACACACACTTTGAAGGGCTCTGAGACCTGTGTTTACTAAGAAATAGTAACATATGGGACCTTTAAGGTATTCAGATTAAACATGAACTGAGGTAAATACCCTGGCGCGGGTTGTCTGGAGCAACCTGAAGTCAAAGAGAAGGTTCGATATGCCGCTGTGTAGCCCGGGTCACTGGGGTCACTGGGGTCACTCGGGGTCACGAGGAGCTTTAATAGTCTACTGGTGCAACTGATCATGTAATTAATACTGCACTGAGAAGTGAAGGTCAAGCGGTGCACCTCTCAGTAATTCGGTAGGATCATGCTCACATACGACAGGCCCGGGGTTTTCTGTTCGCACTCACTACCGGGAAACGTGGAACTTTTCGTCCTGTGTTAATCAAGCCTGTAGAGATCGGGGTGAAGGAAGGTGGCGTGTTCCTTTAAACACCAGACCTCCTCCAAGTGCAGCTCAGGGGAACGGAAAAATGATTAAACCCGCGTAATAAATGAATGCGCCGAGGATGACTTTCCTCTGCGCTCTAGTTTCCGACCTTGACTGCCGTCCTGACAGGAGAAGCAAATCTTCCAAAACATGATGCGACTGATAAAAACCCCTCATGGCGGATGTCGACGCGCTCGTTAAACCTGCTGGTTTTTATACTTTATATGAAGAGTCAGAATCCTCATCCTCGTCTCCGGACACTTTCCTATTCTCATTAGTTTGTCAACAGTGTGTCATCTGGAGTGTCTGGAGTCTGGATTTATGCTCAGCGCTTTATGGAATTATTTTGCAGCCATCGTGATCTATATTTCACAATTTCCCCTGAAGTGACGAACCTGACGATCAGGCTGACGAGCTTGTCTTCAGATGATGCTTACGATAGTTTAGCGAATGAACTTTACTTTGCATTACTGCCACTATGGACTGCAGGATGGACTATTGCTCCCATGATGATGGAGGAGTCAAGTGGATTTTATGATCATGTGGAAGTAAAAGCAGTAAAACTACACAAAATATAACCAAGGGCTGTCAATATTAATGCATTAATTAACACATCTAGAAATTTTAACGTGTTTCTCATTAAAAAAAAAAACACAAATCGATCATATCACTGATTTTGACCCCGGTGGCTTTCCATAATCGCAGCGCGGCTACGCGGCTGTGTGTGATGACGGCACGTTTGGCGCGGATAATAAGATGACTGAGGAACCATCACCTGGTGTACTGAACGTCAAGTTTCATTATAAGAAGCTTCTGGATGGAAGTTTAGATAAAACCAAAGTTGTGTGATTGAAGGACCTTCAAGGGGAACCATTATTACAAGAATACATTAAATGTAAGACACCGAATAAGGCTTGCTGGAGATCACTCGTGAGTAACCATAACTACCTCGTGTGTAACAGCACATCTAATCAGTGACAAATGCTAGCTGCACTCATTCACTCTGGGCGTCTAGACATGTTGCTGAGGCATGTGTTAGCCAGGGCGGCACGTGGTGTAGTGGTTAGCACTGTCGCCTCCAGGCTCCAGGTTCGATTCCCATCTCTGTGTACATGGAGGTCGCATGTTCTCCCTATCCCTAGTGGTTTCCCCAGGTTCTTCGGTTTCCTCCCACAGTCCAAGGACCTACAGATTAGGCTAATTGATGTTCCCAAATTGCCCGTAGTGTGTGTGCATTTGGAATACGAGCCCGCTTCCGGAACGAAATATGCTCGCAATCCAAGGTTCCACTGTAAATCTGAGTATTTTAAAAGTCTGATTAATCACAAGCTATGACTAATAAATTAGATGACATTTTTAACCCATTGACAGCACTAATATAATATAAACACCAGATTACACAAAGTGCTTGAGTTCAAGACAGTAAAACCACTAAACCAGCACAAACGGAGGCGTGCGGTACAGGACAGCGCAGCAGCCGCCTGTATGGAGGTTTATATAAGGGAACTGTTACACAGGCTGGTTGTGTGGGCCAGAATGTTTTGGTGTGCTCATGTGGTCCACCGTGCTGGAGACTTTGTGGAGGCAGTGTGTGGTCTAGATGTCTTTGATGGAATGGAGGGAGGAGAAGCTCAGATGATCTTCTCAGCTGTCCTCTGGCCCTGTCCGCTGCAGGATGCTCTCTATGGCCTCTCTGTAGAACACGGTGCCGATGTGAATAGGACGTGTGTGTGTGTGTGTGTGTGCGAAAGAGAGAGAGAAAAGAGAGATGAGCTTTTTTCAGCGTTTCAAGTCAAGTTGAAACAACGCTCCTGCAGGACCGAGAAATTAACTAGCAAAGACAACGAATGAATAACATAAATGAACAAATCTATCTAAGAACTATACAAAAAGACAACAAAAACGTAAACACGCGCAAAACAAGTTTGGAGAAATTAGAAACACTGCTAGACTGCTGTTATTTATGTACAGTATACCCGTGCTCAATACACACACACACACACACACACACACACACACAGTCCTCATCTTTCAAGGCTTGATTGACAGATTTCTCTGTGACGTGTTTGGATATGGTTGAGGAAACACGACACACAATGGTGTTCTGATGGTTCACGTCGTAGTGCTGAAGGAAGGAAGGTTTCAGGCTCTCGTCTTCTTCTCGGCATTAAAAGTGAACAACTCACGAGTTTGTGTGTGTGTGTGTGTGTGTGTGTGCGTGCTCTGAATTAGGATTAATTCACGCAAATCTAATTAAAGGACTAATAGCTTAATTAAGGTTCATTTAAGGATCAGCAAGCTCTGCTACATTTTACTAATGAAGAGGCAAAAATGTGTGACTGGCAAAACACACACACACACACACACACACACGTTTCTGCTTGTTAAGAAGTAGGAAGTGGATCACATTAACTGCTCTAAGGCTGTAGAGAAACGTCTGTGCGGTGCTGAGAGTCGTCTCTCTGGGAAAGAAAAACAAACCAGAAAACGAGATGATTCAGAGGAGAAAGTCGCTGATACTCGAGACTCTTAACATCCTGTAAATGATCAACATGTCTTACACACACACACACACACACACAAGTGTCATGTTTGTGTTTTCTTTATTACGAGCTGTGCTTTTTATGACCTGACTTTAGAGACAGGAATTCTCCACCGGGATGGAGATCTGCTCCACGCGAGGTTCTTCTGCGCTCTGGTCATAAATAAGGGTTATTCCTGGGAGAGAGAGACACACACTGTGTACGAGCGTCGTGATTATAAATCCGCAGACTGAATCTTTAATGGATCGGTGTGTTATTTATGGATCAGCGTGTGAGGATGTGCCGCGTCTCACTGTGTGGCCGAGGCTTTATGGCAGCCAGATGTTCTGTTTAAAACGAATTTAAACGGTGCTGGTCATCTGTTTTATAGTCGTAGTGTGTGTGTGTGTGTGTGTGTGTGTGTGTGTTATCAGAACACTGTGTTAGAAGAATAGTGTGTGACTGTGTGAAGTGATGAGTCTGCTCCACGTGAACCTGCAGGGGTTTTTATTGTATTGTAACTCAACACGATCTTGAATTGACTTGCAAAGTGTCTCATTTTGTGCGATCTCAGAGTGTGTGTACTCGCTCGACCTCGCAGCGGATTAAACAGTTCAATCATTGTGTCTGTGTTACACAGCGATACTACAGCACGAAGGAAGGAAAAACATTAACGACAGCAGGGTTCTGCAACCTGTAGTTAAGTCAAGTGTTCAGGGCCTGAACAAAGTGAGTGGAGGCTAGTGATGGCTCAATTAAGTGGGTGGAGCCAGGTGATGGATGTCAGAAGTGGGTGGAGCTACTGACAGCTGCAAAGCAACTGGCAGCTAAGTAGGGGGAATAACAAAAACTAAGTGACTAAGTAACTGATGGCTTAGTGGAATGGGTGGAGTAAGTGAAGTGGGCAGAGCAACTGATGATTAAGTGAAGTGGGTGGAGCCACTGATAATTAAGTGAAGTGGGTGGAGCCACTGATGATTAAGTGAAGTGGGTGGAGCCACTGATGATTAAGTGAAGTGGGTGGAGCCACTGATGATTATGTGAAGTGGGTGGAGCCACTGATGATTAAGTGAGGTGGGTGGAGTAACTGATGATTAAATGAGGTGGGCAGAGAAAATATGGGCTAAATAAAGAGGGTTGAGTGAATGATGTGGGTGAAGGTTGGAAGTGGGCGGAGTAACTATTGATTAAATGAAGAGGGTAGAGTAACTGATGACCAAGTAAAGTGGGTGAAGTAACTGATGATTAAGTGAAGTGGGCGGAGTAACTAATGAGGTCGGCAGAGAGAATATTGGCTAAAGTCGGTTGAGTAAATGATGCCTACGTGAAGTGGGTGGAGTAACTACCACCACTCTGATTATTATGCAAAGTGGGCAGAGCGACTGATTTTTAAGTGAAGTGGGTGGAGCCACTGATGATTAAGGGAAGTGGGTGGAGTAATTGATGATCAAGTAAAGCGGGTGGAGACTGATGATTAATTGAAGTGATTGGAGTGACTGATGTTTAATTGAAGTGGGTGGAGCCACTGATGCTTAAGTGAAGTGGGTGGAGCCACTGATGATTAAGTGAAGTGGGTGGAGGCACTGATGATTAAGTGAAGTGGGTGGAGCCACTGATGATTAAGTGAAGTGGGTGGAGTAACTGATGATCAAGTGAAGTGGGTGGAGACTGATGATTAATTGAAGTGATTGGAGCGCCATTAACAGGAAACTGTGAATTTTTCTACAATGCTAATGCTAACGCTGTGCAGAAATGTTCTTCTAAATTTAGTGTTTTCAGTCCACAGCTGCGTCACTGCCTCGGCCTGATGTTCCCTTTTTTATTCTCACACTGTCTCTGCCTAACAATTTATCTAAAACAAAGCACAGAAATGAAACAGCTGCCTGTCTCTGTGTGTGTGTGAGTGTCTGTGAAATCAGGCTCTCCGTGAGAGGCCGAGGAGCTCGGCCGTCTGGAGGTGCGTTACAACAGAGGACTCACTAGGAACCATCTGATGTTTCTTGGGCACCTTACGAGGACTACCACCGGCTGCACCCTGAGACAGCTGTTTCAGTAACGTACCCCCCACGTCTGGAGCCTCGCAGATCCAAGATCTCACGGCTGGGATGGGAACGTCTGGGACTCCTGCAGGAGAAGGTGCAGTCTGGAGCTGATGATAGAAAATTCTGGACTGACCTTCTCAGCCAAGGACAAATCAAGGTGAAAGAATAAATAGATCAGTTACCTTAGATTAAACACCATCGATCTATCTATCTGTCCTGGTCGGTACCTGTAGACAGACTCTCCTATGCTGAAGTCATGAACATATTCATACAAGAAAATAAAATAAAATAAACACCAGAAAGCCAGAGTTCAGTGTGTAAAGTTTGTCTTTTATTCTGCAGTTTATGTCCAGATGTTCGTTTCAAGCTGAAACTGTAAAATCAGGAGTAAAAAGACTCCCGTAAGTGGCATCACATTGAAATCCCTAAAGGTTTACGCCGAGGTCAGAAAGTCCGACACCAGCACAGATTCAATTTCAGTGTTTATCACAACCCCTACAACAGCGCTGCAGAATTCTGCCTTCTGATTGGTCAGGAGGTGCTGATTGTACAGCTGGAGTTCTTATGATAGATGCACACTTTGGATTGCGCGATTCATCCTCTTCAAGGCAGAGAAGAAGAGGACGAAAGCCGGTGAGGGAACCAGTGTTTAGAGCGGCTGTAACGTTAGAAACTGGTTTTCCAGACGTAATCGCAAACTGCTGTAGCGTGAGAGGAATAAAACACTTCAGCCTGTGCAGTCAGTGTACTCTGCGAAGTTACAAGCTAGGAAGCTAGCTTGCGAAGATAGCTAACATAAAATAAAGCTAGTTGTTATTTTATTTTTTAAAATAGATCGCCCCCGTCAGGCCATCGTTGTTCCGCTGAAGCTACTCACATGCTCTGGAGGGAGTTTTACTATAACAGAGATTCAGCTTTTTAATTCTCAAACCATTTCTGTAATGCTAGCAGTTAGCACATAACATTATTGCAAAACAAGAATGCCAAAAACAAACAAACAATCAAACAAACAAACGAACATACTCCACTACTCATGGTTCACTTCACGTCTGGTAAATCCTACACAGATGACTTTAGTGTGCATACGGTTATCTACAGTACATAAAGTGTATAATTTTGTGTATAATTTAAACTGAGACGTTTGAGTAAATCAGCCAATATACCTGAGGTCGCGGGTCAGGCTCCGTTAAAACCATTATCTAGTTTTGCGTAAGTTTTTTCTTGATAAAAAAAGTAGTATTGTTTTTTTTATTCCTCAAAAATCTGCAGTCTTTTGAAAATAGCTAATGCAGCAGGATCCCAAGTGTGGGACGATCGTTGTGAGACAGTCGTAATGACGTTGTGATGATGATACTGCTTTTGAAAGTTAGAATGACACTGTTAAAATGACGTGGAAATTAAAACAACACAATTTTAACCTTCAACTGGAGTATTATTAATTCAGCACCCGACTGTGTCATGTTCACGCTCACAGAACAGATCTCAGACCTTTAGAGGTTTTTTTTTTTTTTTTTTTTTTACCCTTTTACCTGTTTTCAAATTGAATACTGAAAAAGTAAATAACAACAAAAAAATAAGTAATTTTTTTTTGTGGCGCTCATTCTTATGTACATGCATTTACTAGCATCAACAGGATGCCCCCTAGTGGTCCATGGTGGGCACACAGCGCTCTCACTGATGGAATCAGAATCTCGATCACGCTGTCACTTCCGTTTAAAAAAATGTAAATAAATATGAACCCTACCACTCCTACGTGTTTATATTCAGCCTGCGTTTTTCACAATGGGCCCTCCCTTCAAGCCCCTCCCATTTCATGTTTTCCCATCATGCACCTGTTAGTGCAAAAACAGTCCATGTATCTCTCTCTCTCCCTCTCTCTTTTTTTTGATGTTCGCTTACACATGTGGTTTGACATGGATGCTGTTTGCTACTGTAATGTTTCAGTGAACACACACACACACACACACACACACACACACACACACACAAACAAACACAGGTCTAATCCAAAACGGGTCACATGCCGCTGAGGTCAGAGGTCAGAGTCAGTTGGTCTCAAAGCCGCGTGAAATGAAGTGAGCGAAGCGAGGGCACTTTCATTCCGGGATGCTTGCTGGTGTGTGTGTGAGTGTGTCCCTGCCGTTGTTGCGTGTGTGTCTCTGCATGGCAGGAGGGTTGTTCATATCTCCGCTACACACTTGGAGGGTACGAGTCCTCTCTTCTTACCGCTGGTCAGCTTGAAAAAGCCGTCTGTCTCTTCCGCTTTCCCGACGCAGATCTGAAACAGAACAAGTGCAGGTACAGAGACGAGGCTTATTGGGTTTCGGCGCGCGCTCGTCCCTCACTTCCCCTAGGACAGGTTGCTCATCGTCGTCTCTAATCATTTATCAGCCTAAACGTTTAGTGCATGAAGCACCGTTACAGCTTCGGCCCGTGTGCTGATCAGTCTGTTACATCATCACGCACGTCTTACTGGATTGTAATTGCTAAATAAGTGCAAGCAAACTTTTGCACTGCTCTAGGTACATAAAGGAGCGTAACATATATGGATAACGAATGTAAAACTGTTGTTACAGGCAGCAACAAAGCCACTGTTCTTTCAGCCGGAGCTGCACTAGCGCATGTTGTTTCCTTTATTCTCTTCATAATGAAAATGAATAAACTAAAAGTCAAATATCCAAAAATAAGCAAGAGTCTGGAGAGAAACGCTGTGGCTCAGCGGGAAGACCTTCGCTGCCACTTTAGGAGTTTTTAAGTGAAATCTCAGGCAGGATTCTGGGAAATCAATTTCAGTTGAAAAAAAAAACAGGATTACATAAAGGTTCACAGAAAGAGCAAAGTGTTTTCCTTTTAGCTGAGTTCATATTGTAACTAACTGGATGAATTCTATAGCTTGTATACTAAGAATTAAACACACTTTCTCCATAACTGTTCTTTTATTCTCATAAGCACTTCTGTAATAGTAAATCACACATTGTGAATATTTAGACCAAATCCCAAACTGTACATGATTGTACTGAACAGTGCATCGGCGAACTACCAGCTCGTAGCATCGACGCACGCACAGCTGTGAGATGCATCTCTTACGACTTGCAGTAACATTCTACACGTTTCAAAAAATCATAAGTTCTGTCGCCTGACATGGAACTCCTTCGATGTCGAAATGAATGATCAAGCCATAACACACTCGATGTCGTGTTGGATATCAGCGCGGCTCTGATGCGGCCGTAGGCACGAGGGTGACATCACAGCCGTGCTGATATTCAGTACAACAGCACGACCTCGAGTGTGATATCGCTTTTATAGAACCGCTGCACAAACACCATTTATTATCACCTTTATCATTGATCAATAATTTGTTTAATTATTTAATCAGTTATCTTGCTCCGCCCACACAACTAACCGCGACTGGCGGAGCTGGTGACTGACAGTTTGCGAGCAACATTTAGTGTGACTAACAGGAAGTGAAAGTAGTTTTAATGTCTTGCCGGTACGGCAGTTTACGTAGCCAAGCAAATCAACCATGGAGGTGGTGGACAGTCCTGAGAAACTTACAAGATTTACTTTACATTTCCACTTATTCCACTTTAGAATATCAGCTTTCCTAACTTCCGGGTTAAAATCCCAAATAGCGTTAAATGAAAAGCTAGTGCACTATGTAGGGTGTACAATCCCTCGTTCCACACACCAAATAGGTCAGAGGTTAAAGAGCGATTTGGGATTCAGCCTCGTGGTAGGAGCCAGTTAGTGTGTAGCCGTTTTTGAAACGACTTAGAAGCGATTAGTGCAGAGACGTGAGGCGTGTTGTTTAAGACGACATGACGTTATCAGATGTGTGTTGTTGCTGAAAGTGCTTCTGTGACTGGGTGTGAATGTGGGCGTGGTCAGGCAGCCGCTCTCTCCTCAGTACTGCGGACCGTACAGAATGACTCTCACCCACGCCGACACACACAGTTAGTGTCAGTAACCACCTGGGACACGCCCAGTCACACAGATAGTTACACCTCACAGTGCCGCTACTGTCTATTATCAGCACTCGTGGAATAACGCCTCTCGTCCAATCAGATCACTCCATCAGAACTATGATTGTACATACATTTGTAATTTAATGTTTGTACTTTAATTAGGAATTGATATAAAAGGAAATATTTGATGCAGGGATAAAATGAAAAGATATTTGCTTCAAACATTACACAATGAGACTAAAGTGAGAAAGGGAAAAGAAAACTTCTTTAAAATTGTGTGTGTGTGTGTATACTGTATATACACGTAAGAGAGAGAGAGAGATAAGTGAGAGAGCTCACCTGTAACTCTTTTACAGTCATCTGACCTGTCTCACGGTTGCCTTGGAAACCCTGAGTGACCTTCCACACTCGTTCTCCAGGACGAACCCGCTGCACAAAGTTGGCGGGGAAAAAACCGACTTTGTCTCGACTCTTCCCCTGATAACCACACACACACACACACACACACACACACACACACACACACACAAGATCAAGTGAGTCAGTCACCATAGCAATCCCCACCAGCAAGGGTCAGAGATGTTTTTTTGTTCTCTACACTGTATGAGTCACAACACACTCCGTCAAATTAAATAACCATCAAACGGGTCAAAGGAGCAGTGTTATGTTTTATTTCCGAACATTTTCCCCAGGTGAAGTTTTACTGTGTTTAGCAACAGCTACGCTTACAGGCATAATATTTCTTCTATTCAAATGGATCAAAAAGTCATTCTGATTGGAATAACAGTAATCTGTTTTCGAGAAATTCTAATCCATTCAGTAGAAGATGATGAAATGGACCCATGAACAATAATTCTGTTTCTGCTGTTCTCTCTAATTTACGCGTCAGGTGATGCTTCCCGCTAAGGGATGCTGGGAGATGAACCTTCCAGCTCTGTGTGAGGGAGTCGAATTTCCCTCACCATGGCTTCTTGGAAGATACAACACACCCCATGGCTCCACTTCATGATGTCCTGGCTCACCGGTCCGGCATGATTATGGATGGAAAGTCAGTCGGGAAGACCTCAATGAGTTCGTCGGGCTGCTCAAGGTCCCTCTTGAACACCTTTCAGAGGGGGTGAACGTGACAAACTCCACAGCCCTGCTCCCTGAGGGGTTCCACCTGGCATCCTTCATAGAATTACTTCCTGTGGAGATCAAGCTCATGAGAATCCATGCAAAGTTTCGAGTATAGGTTGTTGGGACAACCTCCAGTTCAAAGTGCTTTGTGGTTTTCATTATTGGATAGATCCTAAATAATTGGCCTCCTCTGCCAGACTTCCATGTCATATTCCATGCAGGTGTCTGCCAGGACCAGAAAGGTGGCTTCCTCAGCAACGTTGCAGCAAGACCCTGACAGTGTGCTCTCCTGTACCCATTTCCAGCTAGATGCTGAAGAGGTTTCTGCCTTCCCACCCTGCTCTGTCACAGACATCTTCACCCTCCATTGCCCCTCCATTGCTTCATAGAGAATTTTGCTCCCAATCTTGCCTTCCGATGGACTTTGCTTCCTTCTATCTATCTTCCTTGTCATTGGGACAGCTGGCACCATGGTCACCATGGTGACTCTCGGTCTTCCTTTCCTGGGCCGGTCCGCACGTCAGCCGGTTTCTTTGTAGCGCTCGATGCTTTTTGTGACTGCACTCGGGGACACTTTCAAAGTTTTCCCAACTTTTCCGACTGACTGACCTTCATTTCTTAAAGTAATGATGGCCGCTCGTTTTTCTTCACTTTTCAGCTGCTTTTTTCTTGCCATAATACAAATTCAACCTCTTTGAATGAGAAGGTGCGTCCAAACTTTTGGTCTGTACTGTACATATCCTCTTTATATTCTGTGATCTTGTTCAGTAATGTTCTGATTTAATACTGCTTTTAGCGCCGGTCTCATATCTATGTTTACTGTGGGTTGCTCGTGCGCTCATGCTAGTTGTCGGAGTCTTACAGGGTTCACGATGCTTAATAAAATGTGTTTGGGTTGCGTATTTTGGTGTCTACGGGGCGGGGAGTTTAGGGTTAAAACATGGCGGTCAGCATTGTATCTGAGAGTCCGCTGTTGGGTCACAGCACTGACAGCCTTTATCACTGACCACCATCCTCTCTATTACTCTGGACTGCAACTGTAACTTGTCTGTTTAACTTCAGCTGTACCAGATTAAGAACTTCCACCTCACACATGGTGTGAAACAAAAAAACAGCACAAAAGTGACCATCACCAACATACACGGCCCTGTCTTGAAGAAACATCCCATAAGCACAAAAAAGCAAGAGTAACTTTTGCATCTAGCGCAGTGCATCATGGGATTAATGGCGTATTCTTTAATTTATCTTCTATATTGCTTATCCTGTGTACAGGGTCATGGGACACCTGGAGCCTATTCCAGGAGACTTTGGGCACTAGGTGTGGTACATCCTTGCCAATCCACCGCACACATTTCACACACTACGATCAACTTGGGAACGTCAAATAGCCTAATCTGCAAGTCTCTGGACTGTGGGAGGAAACCGGAATACAATGTGAAAACCCACCAAGCACGAGGAGAACATGCAAACTCCACGCACACAGACGCCGAGGCGGGAATCAAACCCTGGAGCTGCAAGGCCACAGTGCTAACCGCTACGCCACCGCTACGCCACTGAAGAAATTTCTACGGTCATTTAAATCTAGTTAACCCTTAAGTGGCAAAATGTTTATTCAAACAGAAAGTGTGAGACATTTTTAATATTGTCCTGTGCTCTTTTACTTCTGATTTCTTATCATGGTTATAAAAACCACATTTCATGGTTCCTGCCTGTGGTGCTGTAGACAAACTGATATTTAGATATTTGCTGTAGACCGACGTGTCTATTCCATGTTCCTAGAGCTCTTCATGTTATTCTGTATGAGAGAGACGTGGTACCGACTGGTCTGTGCCCCTGGCCTGTTCTGTCAGTCAGCCGTCACTGTCTGTCTGTCTGAAATATCTGAACACGACTGGCATCCTTTATTTTCGGCTGCACTGTACCTTTTTATCAGACATAGACTCAGTAACTGACACAGCATACGACAGGATCTAGTACATAAACTATTTCACAGTTGTGAATTTTAAAATTACTTTATCCGAAGGACCCCTTGAGAATGCCCCGCCCACTATGTGCGTACAGTCTAGCTCCGCCCTTGCTGGCACATAAATGACTATACTGCCACATAATTTCCTATCCATGGCAGACTCCACACACACAGACCCAAAGCAGGAATCGCATGGAATAAAATCACTGTCAAAAATAATCGTGCGTAAAAAAAAAAAAAAAAAAAAGAAGATTTGTGTGTAATTCTGCGTTTTGTCCGAGTTGGATTCCAAACTCTACGGCCACGACAGATTACAGATACGATACAGTACAACTCTGAAATACACGACTCTGACCGTTCACAGACGCAAAACTCGTTTTTACGTCTCCTCTGTTACACGGACGAATTGAGAAATTACGCCCATGAATGTAGTGTGTTAAAAATACGTCATCAAGGCCACATGCACAGGCGTTAATATCCGAGTGAAGAGGAATCGATACGGCGCGTGCGCCCCGCCGCCGTTTTAAACTCCTAAAATCTTACCAGCTATAGTTAAAACATCTCTGTAATTTTACTTCTCTTAAACATGTAAGAATCTGTGAAAAAAAGAAAACTTACCTGTGACGATGAGAGAGCGCTCGGCTGCTGATCTGACATTTTGGCGCCGGCGGTTTAAAACGCTGGCCGAATCGATTCCTCCTCCCTCGGATATTAACGCCTGTGCATGTGGCCTTGATGACGTATTTTTGACAGCGGTTTAACACACTACGTTCATGGGCGTAATTTCGCAATTCGTCCGCGTAACAGAGGAGACGTAAAAAGGAGTTTTGCGTCTGTAAACGGTCAGAGTCGTATATTTCAGAGTTGTGGCCGTAGATTTCGGAATCCAACTCGGACAAAACACAGAATTACACACAAAGCTTTTTTTTTTTTTTTTTTTTACGCACGATTATTTTTGACAGTGATTTTATTCCATAGAATCGAACCCTCAACACTGGAGGTGAGAGGAGGCCCCATGCCGCCCCACCTAACAATATTTTATAACATTTACAAACAGATCAAAAGTGCTGATGCTTTTTGTGTATGATTTTCAAGGATTTTTCATTTTTTCCTCATGGAGAATTATCATCTAAGTAAACGGGAATTGTACAGATATACGGTATATTGATTGGAACGCTGGCTCGACTGAAGCCAGAAAAATAAAGAGAAAAAAAACAACAACATCTTAACGAATTTGGATCAAACCCGCATCAGATAAAAGAAAAAAAAAAATCCTCCCACAAGCTTTCTAAAACCGCAACCGTAAAAACGCTGCACCTCCTATTTTTTTCTGTATTTGTATGTGGTTTGTTCAGGATGTTCATGACGTCGTTTCTGTGTAAAATACTAGATGAAAATAGAGTGAATACTTGATTTTTACGGAGAACCAGTAAAGTGCTCGTATTTAAGACATAATAAATTGGGCAATGATGAAATGATAAATTATTCCCTCCGCCATCAGCAGAAAGTCCTTGAAGAGCCCTGAGAGAGACGCAGAGATTTCCCTTGTCGAAGTCTTCATGAATAACGTGATGGAGGGTGGAAAAATATTTGATGAGAAGAAGCGATGATAATCTTCATTTAAAAGCAAAAATGTCTTTGCAACAAGTACCTATGAAATTGTTTTTTATTAAACAATGACGACTTCTGTTAAAGTAATAAAATGAACGAATCGTTTTCAAGAGCATTCAGCACGAAAACCACCCGAGTCCCCAAAACCTCTCAGTCTGTGTGAGAGTTCAAAATACTAAATACACACATTCTCAATCCCCAGCCTGACTTTTGGTTTTTGAGCATTAATAATGTGTACAGTGTATTATTGCTCTGTTGGCCTTTGGGGAGAGTTTACATCATGCTGATTGGCTCATCTGACAATTTATCTCTTTATCGAAGGAAAAAACAACAACAACTCCTTTCTTGGTCCATTTATGAGTAAAAATTAATAAATAATAATACTACTACTTATTTTGTATATTTCTAATCTTTTGACAGTTATAATAAAACTCTACAGCAGAGAGCTCCAGACAGTTTGATTGACAGTTCCACATCTCTGGTGGTGAAAATGCAAATAAGACTGCAGAGGCGCTGGATTTTTCACAGAGTTCCAGCATTAGAACAGGAAATGTTCAATATTGAAGGCATGCAAATGGCTGGTGGACGTATTTTATACATAGAAATGGACATCAAACACAGAATGAGACCGTGAACCCGAGCGTTCTCAAAGCCAGCTCATTTAAATAGTACGATACTGTACCTTGTGTTATAGACTGATTATATAACGAGACTGATGCACTAGGAGGAGATAACTCGGTGTGTTGTTTCTCCTAATGAGAATTAACACCTTAAAGCCATTAAAGACATGCTCATTAATTTTTCATAAAGTACAGTTTTAAGTACAGCTTTATGTTCTTTGTTCATGGATGACGACGTAAAATGCAGCAGCGACGAAGCGCAACGGACTGTCAAAGTCTGGTTCGAGAGTGAGTTATTACTTGGAACCTTATTACTTTTCTTTCTTTCTTTTTAAATATCTGTTGTTGTTTTTTTTTTATATATTACCAAGAAGCACCAGGACGAAGCTGGATGATGAACCATGAAAGAGGATTCAGACACAAAGAACATGGAGTAGCTGTGCAGCCTGATCTGCAGAAACCTGGCGAGATGCAGTAATGAAGTCACCCTCAGTGCCAGGACCCTTAGTGTAGAACAGACATCAGCTCCAGGTAAACTGGGTAAGTGCTAGAATGCCGAAGACCTGATCCCCATGATGAGAACATGAATGGAATCGTTTGGAAGCCAACAGATCTGGAATGAAGGAAAGACAGACCAACAAGACCCGCTGAACCAGAGGGCAGCTACGATCAGTCAACCACGGCGAGAGCTGAGATCACTCAAGTGCCAGTATAAGAGTCGGGGGAGGAGTTACATGACTTTAACAACTTAGTCAGTGCCAAGGTTCACGGGCAGTTGGATTCACCAGAGTATAGAGAGTTCTGACCTGGGCATGGACGTGCTTTAAGGTGCTTTAAGATTCTAATTCTCCTTGGTAGACACCCCTGTGCCCAACTTTTTTCCAAGTCTATTAAGTCTAGGCAGCATGCTAGTGCAGTGGTTAGCACTGTCCTCTTGCACCACAGCGTTCCGGGTTCGATTCCCACCTCGGGGTCTGTGTCCCTGTGCTTGGTGGGTTTCCTCAGGGTACTCAGGTTTCCTCCCACGGTCCAAAGACATGCAGGTTAGGCTAATTGGCGTTCCCGAAATTGCCCATAGTGTGTGATTTAGGGTGTGAGTGTGTGTGTGTGTGTGTGCACCCTGTGATGCACTGGCACCTTGTCCAGGGTGTACCTGGGTGATTCTCACGAAAACATTAAAACACCACGGCATGATGATTTTAAATATAAAAATGTGTAATTTAGTAATATAAAAATTAATCAGAATAAAGACAATACTGCTCTCGACTTTGCACAATGTGTCATTTCAACATGAGAATTAATATACAGTGGAACCTCGGATTGCGAGTAACGTGGTTTACGAGCAAAAATTTTTAAAACATTTTTATTCGGAAACTGAGCAAGTATTAGTTTACGAGCGCAGAGTATCATGCTTCACACATGCGACTCTTATTTTGACACCGAGAGTCACTCTCTCACCTCACTTAAGGCCACTACTACCACTCAGCCGGGAGGACTGAAGACTATCACGCGTTTCCTTCGAACCACGTGACGCCAGCTGACCGCATCTTTTAGAACCGCTCGCTCGCGCACCGTTGTGGGCGGAGTAACACACTATACAGCGCTATCCGATCCTTCCACTCGCGTGAGCTCACAGACGCCCCTGACTGGCTGTAGAGCCGTGATTAATGTGGGAGCACTAAGTACCTCTCATCCCTCCCCTCTGAGAGAGCTCGGCCAATCAGCTCTCTCTAGACCTCCGGCTGCGAGAGGTTACAGCACCACCCGGGATTCGAACCGGCGATCTCCGGATGATAGGGCGAGCGCTGCACCACTGCGCCACTCGGAGGCCCGAGAATTAATTATTTTTCTATTTTTCTGCATTTTCTGCAACAAATTAACATTAAAAAAATATAAAACGATGTACTACTAGATTATTTTAGATGACAGAAAAAAAAATATTTGCTGAATATTTATTTATTATAATAATGAAAAAGAGTTTGACTGTGAGCGATGGAGCAGATGGCACGGTTACTTCAAGATGGCGACCAGGTGAGATCATGCCTTTATCTCTCTCCAGTGAAATATTAAATATTCTGTTGCCAGAATGTTTACACGACATTTTGATTCTCATTACCGAAACAGTTTTCCACATTTTGAAAATTGTAAAATTTACAATTTTTTTAAAAATGAAAATGTACTTTATTAGGGTCTAATTATATGCACTGAGAGAAAATAAGTGAAGTCATCATGACTCCTCTATAGTCAGTAGAACATCCCGAGGCTCCTCATCCTCCGCTACACCGTTCAAAGACACCGCAACATTTAAGGCCAGTTGTAGTAATGAGAACTTACGTTTCAGCAATCAATAAGAATTTAAGCATATTGTGTATGACTTTTAAATATCTCTTCTGAATTTAATATTCATTTCAACTGTTGATATTTTGCTTTATGATTTGTTTTATTGCAGACAGTCAGCAAGTGAATAAAAAGCAATTCTACAGAATCCCAGAACTGCTCGAGGGGAACAGAACGAAGAGCCCTAGCAAAAAATCTAAAACACCCTACAGTGTTACAGAACATTCCTCATCTCTCTCCACCTGCCTCTATCTTCTGCATCCTCAACACTTGCACCCAGTAGCTTCATATCCTCATTTATTACATCCATGTACAGGCTCCCCCGCGACTCTGTATACAGAACTTTGACTGAGTGATTATTGATGGTCTTAACTGAACTGCTCCCTGAGGGACACTGTATCTGTTCAGCCATGACTGTAGTTTCTGGTGCCAGTGGACAAATCAAGTCTGTCAGAGAAGTTCAAATCACATTACTTGCAGTCTGTGCTTGTGTAAGATGTCACCACTACTTCTTAGGGCTCGCCTGCATGCCAACAGATCCAACAACCCCAAAAATTTCAAATCAGCATCAAAAGTCAGGACCAAGATCAAGTGAACAGCAAAGGAACCAGTAGGACTGTTGAAGTTAGGGACAGTTTGATCAGTTGTGTTTTAGGCAGGGCTGGTCTCTGTAGCATCTCAATACCAGGCTGTAATGAATCACAAGGCAAGGACGGCTGCAGGTTCCTAGGAGGACTAGAAAAGGGAGGGGCAAGCAGGACAACAGCAAGGAAGATGGACAAGATCACATAGTCTGACCAGTGACTGGCCAATACCCAACCCATATAAGTCCTAGTCCTCCACAGGACTGCCAAATGAAATGTAGACCAACTCAGGCTTTACAAACACGTTGCCATGACAAGAGTGTCATTTTCCAGAAAACGACGCTGAGGCTAGAAATGAGTCTCTGTCCAAAACAGACCAAATGGTCAGACAGAACAGAGCAAAGCACCCAGTCATGGTTCTTAAAGTGCAGGGCTGAAGGACTTTTAAATTTAGTAAATAAACCTGACTGGGTCACCTGGATGGTGTTTGATGTTGACCACAGGGGACATCAATAACAGCTCCTCTAACTGCATAACAACTGTCATGGTCACACCACTTGGGACGCTGCTCCTATTTGATGCGTCACTGATGAGGTCACTCCGTCTCCTTGCTCAGCCAGAGACATCGCGCCTCCCCTACGACACCAGCACCCCCCAAATCCCCCCCCCCCCCCCACCTCCGACCAACCCGAACTTCTCAGAGGACGTCTCCCCTCCTGGCTCCGCGGTGACCATCACTCTGCTCTCTGACTTCTTTCATTGACTTCCATAGTTCAACAAACCTCTCTCATTATTCCTGTGTGTAGAAATTAGCACAGACATGTTTACTGCTTTCGTGTTTTAAGATTGTTTTAATAGCTCCAGGACTGGCTAGTTTCATGCAAACCTTGCAACCAAGTCTAACAGAATGAAGAAAGAAATTCATAGCTATTCATAGATAACGGAGGATGTCATGGTGAAACTGTAGTTATGAAAGTTTTTGTCCGGAGCACACAGGCTTTCTAAACTCGTGATCAGCTCCTGGGAATTAAAGCACTCTGGGACTTTGGCTCGGAAAAGTCACTTCTCTCTATCGTCTAGTCATTACCATGGAACATGCTTTGTCTTTTTTTTTTTAATACTCATCTCCAGAAAGATCACATTTAATAATGAATTTAAGCGCTGCTCTTGGACAGATACGACCATGAAGGTTGTTTTGGTCACGTGTGCAGACTGGGTGTGTGACTTCAATGTTGGTGAATTTGGTTGAAGTGTTTTCTCGTTAAAAGTAGAGCGACGGTGCTTTGGGAATTGAGCTCAGTGCGTTATGCGTGTTTTCATTCCTCTCGTCCCCAGACAGTCTGTGTGACCTTTAAGAAAATGCATAAACAGAAACGGTCTCTCTGCTGTTGAGCTCCTGAGGAAACCCTGCGAGTCCACCGTGCTGTGAAAAGTTGCGACTCCCTCATAACGAGGTGTTTCATTTAGAGTCGAACGCGGCATGTCAGTGATGGTGACACGGAGCTTTCAGGTCACAGCGCTGGACAGGAAACGAATCTAAATAACCCACGAGCTGTAAGACCGGTTTCATTAAGGAAATGGGCTGCGCTCACCTTCCACCAGTCCTCGTTTGAGTCGTCGAGTACCTGGACACGATCGCCCGGCCTGTACACACACACACACACACACACACAGAGAAGAGTTACGTGTAAACATTACAGGAAAAATTATTACATCATAATAATAATTTAAAAAAACTGACAGAAAAGATGAAAGGTGATAAAATGCCCAAACATTCATTGAAATGTGGGCGTGGCCTAATATTATACAGCGGCCTTGCAATAGTATTCACACCCCTTTCCACATTTTATCACGTTACAACCACAAACGCGAGTGTGTTTTATTGAGATTTTATGTGACAGATCGACACAAAGTGGCACATCAGTGTGAGGTGGAAGGAAAATGACGAATGTTTTTCAAAATGCTTTACATAGAAAAATATGAAAAGTCTGGCGTGCGTTTGTATTCGCCCCCTTTACTCTGACAAGCCATGTGGAACCGCAAACGGGACGTCTTATTTCTTTCTTCTTGTCGCTCCTCCGTGAAGGCCAGATGTGTGGGGGTCCTGACTAATAGTCGTCCTGTGGACAGGTTGTCCCTCCTGAGCTCTGCGTCTCTGCAGCTCCTCCACTGCTCCCCTGGGCCTCTTGGCTGCTCCTCTGATTAATGCTCTCCTCGCCCGGCCTGTCAGTTAAGGTGGACATCCGTGTCTTGGTAGGTTTGCAGTCGTGCCGAACTCTTTCTATTTTCGGATGACGGACTGAACAGCGCTCAGTGAGACGTTCAAAGCTTGGGATATTTTTTATAACCTACCTGCTTTTGGTTCCACTGGGTTACAGTGTCATTGGGGGTGTCGGAATAAAGGGGGGTGAATACAAATGAACACCACACTTTGGAGATTTTTATATGTAAAACATTTTGAAAACCATTTTTCATCATTTTCCTTCCACTCGACACCGATGAGCCACTGTGTGTCGGTTTAAAACACACTCACGTTTGTGTCTGTGACGTGACAACATGTGGGGAAGTTTTCGTACACTGACGCCGTACTGACGGTCTACTGACGGATTTCATAAAAAAAAAAAACTCAAAGAAAACACATTAATCACTGCTCTGTTCATCTTCTGTTCTAGCAAAAGAGTTGAGGCCTGAAATGATGCGACGGTGTTTTTCGATCCAGAAGTGCAGGTGAAGTCTGGTGGGATTTCAGTGGCTTTTTATTCCCTCATCAAAATTTCATACTGCAGTGAGACCTGATAATGACTGTGTGTGTGTGTGTGTGTGTGTGTGTGTGTGTGTGTGTGTGTGTGGCAGTAACAGGAGGTGAAAACAAATCCACACAAGGACAGACGCACAGAGACACACGCACGCACGCACACACGCGCACACACGCACACGCGCACACACACACAGTTACTTACTGAAGCTCAAGGTCGTTTTTCTCTTGAGGCAGGAACTTGTACAACACGACGTAGGTGTGAATGGCGCGAAGCTCAACACGCTTGGGGGGCTGAAAACACACACACACACACACACACACACACACACACACACACACACACACACACACACACACACAGACACACACACACAGACACACACACACAGACACACACACACACACACAGATATCTGTTGTATTTAGCTGTAAAGCCGAGTACAAACTACAAAAATCTCTGTGCTCAGCTGTTGAGATCGCTGGTGTCGCATGAGTGGGTCAGGACACGGCTTTATGTCCGCGAGGTCTCTCTGTCTCTCTCGCTCTCCGTCTGCGTCTCGCTCTCTGTCTGTCTCTCTGCGTCTCTCTCTCTGTCTGTCTTTCTCTCTCTGTCTCTGTGTGTCTCTCTCTCTCGCTTTCTCCGTCTGTCTCGCTCTCCGTCTGCGTGTCACTCTCTGTCTGTCTCTCTGCGTCTCTCTCTCTCTCTGTCTGTCTTTCTCTCTCTGTCTGTCTCTCTGCGTCTCTCTCTCTCTCTCGCTTTCTCCGTCTGTCTCGCTCTCCGTCTGCGTGTCGCTCTCGGTCTGTCTCTCTGCGTCTCTCTCTCTCTGTCTGTCTCTCTCTCTCTGCGTCTCTCTCTCTGTCCCTCTCGCTTTCTCTGTCTGTCTCTCTGTCTTTGACATTCTTGCCAATGAATCACGGCACCTCCATGACATGCGTCTCCTCTCGCGCGTGGCCGCTCTCTGACCGCGGCGCATCATCCTGCTGTGTGTTCAGGACCTTCAGGAAACGCTCTGTGTGAGTTTAATACGTTTTACAAGACGCTCCTGATTAAGGATGCATCACACTACTACCAAGTGTTTCTTGGTATTTCCTGTGTGACATCAGCACATGACTGCAGCGGCGTCCCGGGCGTTCAGCGTGCTCATGGAAAGCAAACACACGTTTGTTGATGCACTGAGGCTGGAGCACTTAAACAAGCAGAGAATCTTCCGGTCATCACCTCGTGGAGTGACTGATCGTCCTCCTTTGGGAAAAACTCACAGACTTACAGAACTGATCTCGGCCCTTCTATGGGCTTTACATGAACGACCCAGACGCCGGTCCAGTCCTGTCCTCCTTCTATCCACTTGTGTTTCTGTTCTTTCTTCTATGACCCTTCTGGAGGTGCAGGACGACAGTGCTAACCGCTACGCCACCGCGCCGCCAATAAAAATACAATAATAATAAAAAAAAATGATGGAGGATATTTAGAATTTTAAAAATTTAATTTAGTTTGAAGGTATTTTTTTTTGAAGGTAAACTAAACTCAATTTAGTACTTTGAGCTCAAGTTACACAACGCTGTGTTTTACCAGATCCAGAACAGAAGAAATATACACACAAACACATACAGATGTTCGAGTCAAACCGGGACTTCTGATGAGAATTTTGGAGAATTAAGTCGGGAAAGTGTTTGACACGTAAGTAAGACTTATTACCCGCGGTAAAACATCTGCGTGGCGCAAACGTGTCCGTGAATGTCGATCCCGGCCGCGGTGGATCGGAGCTCACTGCACTCGTTCCCGTCAACATTCAGCACCGGATCCCTGAAATTCGACTTGTGGAAGAGACGCATCTGTGTGCGTGAACTGTACACACACTCCTTCACCAACACCACTCGCACATTACAGGAACTCTAGAGTCTGGGAGTTATGGCCACGCCCCCCGTACGGTCCTGACCTCGCGCCGAGACATTTCAACGTGAAGTTCCTGGGAGGCCGGCGTTTCAGACGTGAAGCAGGAAAAAGAAAACGTCTTGATGGTGTCCGAACACCAGTGACACACTGGGAGACGTGCATTAGTGTAGCAAGGGATTATACAGAGAGATAATCAGAACAGTGTTCTGTGTTTCTGCACAATCAAAAGTCCCGGTTTGACTTGAACGCCCATTGTGTTGGTTTCATATCTACCTATAAAAAAAATTCCAGACTTTTTGACAGAGTAGGTAGTTTACAAACCAAAAAAACCCTCTAACCTGTAAACTGAGCTTGTCCTCTGTCTCACTCTTCTCACTCTCAGTCAGAGACACAACTGCAGAGACAGAGAGACAGAGAGGTAGAGACAGAGAGAGGGGGGGGACGGGACGGGACAGAAAGCGTTCTCTGTGTTAAAGGGTTCTCTGAGTTCTGTGCGGTTCTGTGTGACTGGATCATGACGTTCCTTTACCCTCGGACTCGGGAGCACACTCTGCTTCAGCAACAGCTTCACTGTTGAACTTCTCCTGTCCCTCTTCAGTCTGGACCAGACAGAGACAGAGAGACAGACAAGACATTTCATTACATCTAGTATGCGTCTTTTACAAAAATATCGTGGTTTTGTACGGATAATAAATATGAAACGGTGTTTATCTGCAGTTTGAAGGAGACGCTCACCTGGTGCCCCGGCGTCTCTGAGATGCTGCTGAAATTGGTTCGGCTCATCTGAGCGAGAGACGTTCCGTATCGCAGCGCTTCATACACAGGGTCCACTGGTCCTTTTCCCTGTTCTACACACACACACACACACACAGTGATGATCAGTTACCCTACACAAGAAGAGAGCAGCGCTCATTGACATCAGCAGTTAAAGATCTCCCACCTTGACTGGGCGGGGCTTCCTTAACGAACATCTCGTTAGTAAGCAATGGAGAGCTGAAGTTCCGCTTGAACGCCCCTGACTGACAGAACAAACAGAGGACAGAGACGAGCATCAGGGGACAAGGAGTGACAGAGAAGAGACAGAACGCAAATAAATAAATAAATAAATAAATAAACAAATTCTGTATATTTCAGTGTGTCTGTCTACGTCCATGTCACAGTAAAGGAGAACTCGCGAACTGTGTTTACTTCAACATGGACGCTTTTCTCCCAAGCAGAATTTCATGACGTGAACGTAGAGTGTTTTACATGGTGAGTGACATTTTGCTCCTCCTCCCAGACCTCCCCCCCTCCCCCATTGGTCCCGCTTCAAAAAGTTGCAGCAAGCTGATGATTCTACAATAGGCAAATCCGACCGAGTGATCTGATTGGACGTTTTATTTTGTCCAGTTCCAGTGGTTAATGACACTAACTGTGTGTCTCAGCGTGGGTGAGAGTGGGTCTGTACGGTCCGCAGTACTGAGGAGAGAGCAGCTGCCTGACCACGCCCACATTCACACCCGGTCACAGAAGCACTTTCAGCAACAACACACATCTGATAACGTTATGTCGTCTTAAACAACACGCCTCACGTCTCTGCACTAATCACTTCTGAGTCCTTCTGAATCGCCTCTGAACCGTCCGCGTCGTTCTGTTCACGGCTAACGCTTAGCTACAAAGCTAACTCGCTTCTAACACGAGGCTGAATCCCAAATCCCTCTCTAACCCCTGATCAAGGGCACTACTCGGTGTGTGGAACAAGGCAGTGTACACCCTACATAGTGCACTAGCTTTCCATTTAACACTATTTGGGATTCGACCCCAGAACCCCAGAATATTCTAAAGTGTAATAAGTGTAAATATGCAGTAAATCTGGTGAGTTTCTCAGGACTGTCCACAACCTCCATTATTTATTCTCCTCACCTGGAGCACCTACAGAGAACCGCTCAGAGTTTAACACTACTGCCACCTCCTGGTCGTTACACTAACTGTCACTCGCTAACTGTCGCTTGCTAACTGTCAGTCATCGGCTCTACCAGGCGCGGTTTGTTATTTTCACCAATCTTGGAAGGATGTGAGTGGGCGGAGCTAAATAAGTGTTTAAATAAAGAAAGAAATGATAATCCGTTGATAATAAATGGTGTTTGTGGAAGCGTTGTATAAAAGCGATATCGCACCCGGGCCGCAGCCTCGTGCCTACGAGCGCGTCACAGCCGCGTCACTTTGCTTCAGTTAGTTAACGTGTGACGGTGAATCACATCAGTATAGAGAGACATGACGCGGCCTGAATCTGAACAGGAACAAAAACAAACACAATTCCATTAAACGAATGAACTTCTCTGGTGAGAAGCGACAGCAGTGTTAGTGTACGCTCATCTAGAAACACACAGACACACACACTCTCACTCTGGATTATCAGCACATGCACATGATTACTCAGTGGGTTATAGAAACAGTGTGAAATGATCTGGTGTAATAAGAAGAGAGAGAGAGAAACTGAGAAGAGGAAAATAATAATAAGAATAATAAGTTAGTGTGTAATAATGTCAGTGCAGCTGCAGAGCTCCAACCCTCTCGTGTAAAATAACGTCCGCGAGGGACAAGGAGAGGAAAAAAAAAAAAAAAAACCCTGACGTGAGGTCAGCAGTGGTGTATTACTGCTGATAAGTAGAAAAAAAGTGTCTCGCAACGCAGAAGAGAAAGAGAGAGAGAGAGAGAGAGATGTTTCTAGAAGGTCTTACTCAGCTCATTATAATCCTCACACTCGACAGCATGAAAAATAACTCGCGCTCACTCGCTCGGTTTACGACGGAAAACCTGCTGCAGACTCTCTGACGGTACGCGGTATCAGACTGAACACTCAGACTGAAGAACACGTCACTGTGGAACGAGCAGAAACACCAGGAACACGGAGCGACGGTCAGGAGCGCGCGACACGCGGTGTACACGAGTCAGGACGTCTGTACGCTAAGCGCTCGATATGCCATGACGCGATCCAGGTGCGCTCGAGCCCGCACGTGCCTCACGTCAAGCGCTGCTGCCGGTTCAGTTGTGTGCCATCAATTTTACACCTGGCTCTTCCACAACTAATTGCCTCCCTGGGAATAAACACATTTATTTAATTTAATACAATCGGACATGTTAATTTATGAATGTGGGCCATCTGTGAATTACAAGTGATACTGGAGACACTCTGTGCTGATAATGAGACAAGGAGAGAAAGGACAGAGAGAGAGAGAGAGAGAGAGAGAGAATAAAGAGCATCAGAAAGAGAGCCTCATTATCAGCCGTCTAACCTGAAGCCGTCTGTCAGTCTCCTCTCAAACTCCCGCTCAGTTCGGGTTATTTTATTCTTTATTTCCCCTCTTGCTGCCACTCTCCTGCTTACTCCCTCCCTCCCTCCCTCTCTCATCTCACTAACATTGCATTGCACTGATCACACCATGTATATATATAAGGGATTACGCCATAATCAATGAGACAGTTTAAATCCTCCAGGTTTGTGTTTCCACACGCCAGCTACATGTCTGTAAATCCCTTCACAATACTCATATGAGAGGTTTTTTGTGATCGGGTGATAATGAAGAGAAACATATTGCCAAGCTTAGGAACATTTTATCTGTATCTGATGCAGAAAAGCTGGTTCATGCATTCATGACCTCCAGACTGGACTACTGTAATGCATTACTGGGTGGCTGTCCTGCATCCTCAATTAACAAGCTACAGTTAGTCCAAAATGCAGCCGCCAGGGTTCTCACTAGATCCAGAACATATGATCATATAACCCCAATATTATCATCCCTGCACTGGCTACCTGTTCAGTTTAGAATTAATTACAAAATAGCATTACTTGCGTACAAGCCTCTAAACGGTCTAGCTCCCACATACCTAACCAGTCTTCTGATACGTTACAATCCACCACGCTCCTTAAGATCAGAAAACTCCGGACTACTGGTAGTTCCCAGAATATCAAAATCTACAAAAGGAGGTAGGGCTTTTTCATATTTAGCTCCAAAACTTTGGAATAGCCTTCCTGACAGTGTTCGGGGCTCAGAAACAATTTCCCAATTTAAAAGTAGACTCAAGACGCATCTCTTTAATCTGGCATACACGTAACTCATCCCATAACCTCATACTCCAGTACATCTATCGTGAATGGCAACAACGCTAATTCTTTTCACCTGCTCTTTATTTTTCCACCCATCCCGAGGCATCTGGAGATTGTGCCAGCTTCAGTAGACAGAGGCCGACCCTGCGAGGTTCCTGAGGCATCCAGAGAAGGACCTGCTCCAGCTGAATTCTTCTTCATGTTGGTTTGGATCTACACATGCTGCTCCTGAGCTCCCAGTGATCCAGACCCCCATCTGCCCTCTGCACCTGCTGACTCATCCCTGAGCTGAACTGGACTTTGTGTTAATTTAAATAACTTCTGTTATATCGAACTTTCAGCTGCATAACACACATGATGTTATATCATCCCTGCTCTCCGTTATCACCCAGATGAGGATGGGTTCCCTGTTGAGCCTGGTTCCTCTTAAGGTTTCTTCCTCTTGCCATCTCAGGGAGTTTTTCCCTCAGCACTGTCACCAACACCCTCGGCTTGCTCATCAGGAACATTCTCATTATTATACAACCATTACAACCAGTACACCAACTAGGAACACCAACCAGCACACTAACCAGATAAAATGCTCAATGTGTGAAGGCAAGCAAAAAAAACAAAAAGGCAAAAATACACTGATTGGTTTCACACTTCAAAAACACACAAAGGACTCAAAAATGAACAACAAAAAACGGGTATAAATAGTTCGGCAAATCAGGAGCATGTACGAATAATAAGCAGGATTTCCTCGAAGAGAATCAGATCTCCAGTGGAGACGGGAGGAGTGGAAACATGCTAAGCAGGGCAGCAGGTCTGAGCGGAGTTAACAGATGACACTCTTTACAGCTTTATGCTAATTTTATACTTTATCAAATCTTTGAGCTAGCATTTGTAATTTATTTTCAGCTCAAAATCTTTGTAGTGTGATGTGAGAAGCGCTGCGCTCCCTCCTCTAAACATGACACACACTTTCTCAGCTGCTTTGTAAATGTCACTATAGGTCTCTGGCATTATGGCTGCACTCTGTAAACACAGGAGAACTGTGACCTTTACAGTTCCAGCGTCTTTTGGGAATCATTTTATCTTTGATTTAGGTTATGTTTCCCTCCATTCCCATCCGCACAAAAGCCCCATGTTAACTTTTTTTTTTTAGACATGAACTACCATTTAGAATTTACCATAGTGAGGGGCGAGGGTGGGGCTGGCGGTCAAAAGCATCGTTTACATAATTCATGACAAATCTTTCTGAATTTTCTGGCTTTGGGGAACGCTTTGGGTTTCGTGAGGCCGAAGGGAAGGCGAGCTTGACGAGAGGTTTGACGAACCCGTCCGGTCAGAATGAAATCACTGAATGTTAACACATCCAGTGCATCACGTCAGACGCCTCTTAGTGGCAGCGTTGTGAAGAAAAGCTGAAATTGAATCAAGCTGAATTTTTAGGTAAGCGAAGGTTCCCGCTACACTGTGAACACTGCTCCAAGTGCTGTTCCCCCTGAACTAATCTGTTTTGGTCTTTTGCAGTGAACCATTCGAACGCTTTGGTGAACACGACGGGATTTACGTGTTTTGCTCCGTCGTGTTCACCAACGCGTTCGTGCATTCACCATCTGCCGCATAAATCCTAGCCGTGTCAGCCTGCTTGCATTTTCCAAATATAAATAAATCCTGTGATTTTGACTCCTGAATTCTGAATGCTGATTGGTCGGTCAGACGGTAGTAATTTTTAGTATTAATATGTTCTTTATAAAAGGTCTGATTTAGTTTATTTACCCAGTTAGGTATAACCAATTTTCTTCTTTGACTCCTAATGAAGTCTTACAAGCACACACACACACACACACACACACACACACACACACACACATATACACACTCACACATGGTGTTCCTAAAAGACAAATAAAACACCAGTGTAGTCGAGCGTAGTCAGGAAAAGAAGTGCGCTCTGGAAACAGAATGCTGTTATTAATCACGCTATTTTTGGAGAGGGTGGAATATTAACATAAGAGACACGGAAAATAGACTGTTTCATGCATGAACGAGTGTGTGAGTGTGTGTGTGTGTGTGTGTGTGTGTGTGTGTGTGTGTGTGTGTGGGTGTGTGTGTGTGCCAGGAGTAAACCACTCTGGAGGATGATTTACTGTCAGTGCACAGAATAGAAGATGCTGATAAGGTCATAAAGAGAGAAAGAGAGAGAGTCTTCATGGGAATGAAAAGATTCCCACATGGAGAGAGCATTAAATGTTCTAGACAGGCTTCATGCTTATTTTTAGATTCCCATTAGTGCTATAAATAAACCTGCATTTTATACACAATACATTGAGATAAATACACATGTTCATACAGTATTTTGTTCATATGTACTCCAATCAGCCATAACATTACAACACAAAGCATTAAGCCCAGTATTGTGCAGGTTCTGCTTGTGCCACCTGGGCAGCGCTGACTCCACAAGACCACTAGAGGGTACTGAGCAGATCCTTTGGGTGCTGTGCGTTGCAGGGTGGGGCCACTGTGGATCAGACTTGTTTGTCTAGTGTATCCCATGGGGCTCGACTGGATAGGGATCTGGTGAGTTTGGATGCGGGGTTGGCGCCTTGGGCTCTTTGCCTGATGGATCCAGTGCGCGGTAAGCTGTGGTGCACCGGGTGTTCTAGTGCCTTTCTATCGTGGCCAGCACTGACTTTTTCAACAAGCTGTGTTACACTGGATTTTCTGCTTGATCGGACCAGACAGGCTTAGCCTTTGCTCCCAACAGGTATAAATGAGCCTTGGGTGCCCGTGAACATGTCACCAGTTTACTGTTATACGGTGGATAATCAATGTTAATGCACGTTAATGTTAAGGCTGAGCAGTGTATATCAAAAATAGTTTTTATTGTTTAACTAACACATTACAAAAGCACATAATCAGCCATAACAGTGAAACCACTGACAGGTGAAGTAAATAACACTGACTGTTCCAGTACAATGGCGCCCGACAAGGGGCGGGCAAGTGTAAGAATCTGAGTGACTCTGCCACATGCCAAATGTCTAGAGCATCTCCAAAACAGCAGGTCTTCTCAGGTATTCCCTGGATGGAGTGGGGCTGCATAGCTACGGACCCGTCAGAAGGGCCATGCTGACCCGTGTCCACCAAAATTATGTTTATCATGGAAACGAGGCAGAAAGCAGAAACTTTGGATCCTGGTATTCATGTGGATGTGAATACATGGACACATACCACCAACCTAAAACGGATAAAGTACACCCTATCCTGGAAAATGCTCATGCGTAATGGGAGTGGCCTCGTTCAGCAGTATAATGTCCCCTGACACACTGCACACAATGTTCATCATTTCAGGAAAAAGGGTTCAATGTGACTTGGCCTCCAAATTCTCCAGATCTCAATCTGATCGAGTGTCTAAGGGATGTGCTGGACAAAGTAATCCTATCCATGGAGGCTCCACCATGGCCCTATTAGGACTTAAAGGATCGGCTACTGATGGCTTGGTGCCAGATACCATGTAAAAAAAACCATGTAAAGGCGAAAGAGAAAATGTCTCAGGTTACTTTGCTGTAACCCTGTTCCCTAAAAAAGTGGGAATGTGATGCTGCGTGAAAACGCTATGGGAACATCTCTTGTTCAGTCGGTTGTGAAGCATGTGTGTATCAAACATGCCAAATTTTGGCTTATATAACCTCAGTCGTCAGGTGACATCATCTGATGAGGTGCACCTGCAGGCTTTAAATAGGAGTGAACCGGAAACGTCCTCAGGTCAATTTTTGTTTGAAAGGACGTCCAGCCACGCCAGCAGTGCGGCATTGGAGCGCAGCATCTCGTTCCCGCTTTTTCAGAGAACAGGGTTACAGCAAAATAACCTGAAACGTTCCCTTTCAAAAGCTTCACTCGATGCTGCGTGAAAACGCTATGGGAATGAGAATACCAACGCTGCCGCACTGCAAGTGCCTGGACCCCCAGGTTGTGTAGCATGTGCGCACAATAGCCAAAGAGATCTCAGACATAACTTTGGGATGCTGACTCGAGGACCCGCGAGCCTGAAGTAGCATGGACATCCAAACTATAAAATCTGACAAATGTGTGCGGAGAGGACCAACTTGCCGCATCACACACTTGCTGAAAGGGAACACCTCTTGCCAGAGCAATTGATCAGGCAATCCCCCTGTTCGAATGAGCCCTGACTCCTAGAGGCGAAGTGTGACTACGCGCCTCGTAGGCTAGGGGCAATAGCATCTCTCATCCAATGTGACAGCGTTTGTCTAGTGGCGGCCGCCCCCCGGGTGTGGCAACCATGGCAAATGAAAAGTTGCTCTGACTTACGCCACTGGCTAGTGCGGTGGACGTAAATCTGCAGAGCACGTACTGGACACAGTAGGTGAAGTCTTTCCTGCTCCGGAGATGTAAAAGGCAGAGGACAGAAGGCTTCAAGAACAACTGGGTGAGATAGTTCAGGTGTGTTCAGGTGATGGTTCAACTTTCGGGAGATAGTTCAGGTGTGGATGCAGAATAGCTTTGACTAGCCCAGGGGCAAAGTCTAGGCAGGATGGGGAGACTGACAGAGCCTGCAGATCTCCAATTCTCTTCAAAGAAGTAATGACCATAAGAATAAACATCTTAAGAGTCAGAAGCCTGACAGGCGCTGAGTCTAATGGGTCGAAAAGGGTGTCAATTAGACCTTCGAGCACAATAGCTAAGTCCCACGAAGGGACCGGTACTCTAGTGGGCGGCCTCAACCGTTTAGCTCCACGAATAAAGCGGGCAACTAAAGGGTGCTTTCCCACAGAAACCCCATCGGTCAGAACATGACAAGCCGAAATAGCGGCTAGGTACATTCTGAGAATACTAGAGCATAAGCCCAAGGACATCTTTTCTTGCAGAACCTCCTGCACTGAAACAATTCGGCAGTGGACTGGGTCTACATGTTTTGCCATGCTTCAACTTTTAAATACACTCCATTTGAGGGCACACATTCTTCTAGTGGAGGGAGACCTAGCACTTAGAATAGTTTCAATTATGCTGGCTGGAAGACCAGTATGTCTTAATTGGACCCCTTCAGGGGGCAGACGTGAAGGTTCCAGAGTTCGGGCAATATTGTCCCCTGCGTCTGAGACAGAAGATCCCTCCTCACTGGAATCACCCACGGTGAGCCGTCGAGAAGAGATATTAGATCCGAGAACCACACTCTGATCGGCCAATGGGGCGCTATCAATAAGAGGCGCAAACCCTGTTGACGGACCCTCACCAGGACTCCCGGGAGCAGAGCTATCACAGGAAATGCATAAAGGCATAATCTGGGCCACGTATGGGCCATCGCGTCCAGACCCAGGGGAGCCGGAGGAGTCAGAGTAGTCAGAGTAGTAAAGGGGACATTGTGCTGTTTCTTGCGAGGCAATGAGGTCCACCTCTGCTACATAAAATCTTGCCGAGATTTGACAGACTACTTTGGGGTGGAGTTTCCATTCCCCATGTGTCATAGCTTGTCTGGATAGCAAGTCTGCACCCACATTCATATGCCCCGGAATGTAAATCGCCCTGAGGGACAGGAACTTGTCCTGTGCCCAAAGCAGAACCTGGTGCGCTAGCTTGTTCAAGCGGCACAAGCACAGTCCGCCCTGGCGATTTATGTTTGAGACTACCAAAGTGTTGTCCAACTGCACTAGGAGTATATACAAGAAGTATTTCAGGGCCAGAAATAGAGCCATCATTTCGAGGCAATTGATGTACCATGCGAGAAGATGACCTCTCCAGCTCCCTTGGGCTGGACGGACATCTAAGACCGCAACTGAGCCCATGAGGGAAGCGTCTGTCGTTAGCATCTTGCGACAACAACACGGACCTAGAGTGGGACCCAGAGTCAAAAACCGGGGTCTGAACCACATAGAAAGGGTATGAATCCCCTGGCGCGTAATCCTTATTTGCCTCTGGGGATTGGCCCTTGGATAAAATCTCCTGGCGCTTAGCCACAACAGAAACGATCTCATGTACAGAAGGCCCAAAGGTATCACGGTGGACGCAGCTGCCATGAGAGCTAAAACACTCTGAAAGTAATGAACAATCACTTTCTGGCCTAGCCTGATTTCCTTTAGGGTATTGAGAATGGATTTGATACACGCAGGAGACAGCTGTGCCTGCATTGCGATCAAATTCCAAATGACACCCAAATACATTGTCCACTGAGCAGGAAAGAGAACGCCTCTCCTGGCGTTGAGTCTCAATCCTAAAGAATGGAGCTAGGACGACATCTCAATGTCGAAGCGCTAGCTGCTAAGACGGAGCCAGGATCAGCCAGTTGTCTTTTATAATTCAGAATACGGATGCACTGAAATCATAGAGCCAGAGCTGCATCCGTGCATTTTATATATGTGCGGGGTGACAGGGCTAGGACAACTGGAGCACCTAACATTTCGCTGGAGACCGCTGCTCCCCGAAAAACCAGTGGTGGCAGAGATTGGACAACAGCATCCAGAGGATGCCAGGGAGCAGTATTTATCCCTTTTTGGAATTTTTTTTACACGCTCCTCCCCGAGGGGGAGACACCCCCCGTGGTCCTGGGCTCGTCAGCCTCAGGACTTCTTTTTGGCGGAGATGATGCTCCTCAGGTCCGGTATTTTTGAGACGGATTGCGAAGAGCGGCGAGTCCCTCCCCAGTCTCTACGAGGGGGTACCTGGCTTGCCACGCTCTCCTTCTGCACCTCACGGCTCGTGGGGACCAGACCTGGTTGGGACTGGGTGCCTCAAGGAGGAAAACGCATTCCCTGTCCTTGTTGCCTGTGAGGTTAAGCCATAGATGTCTCTCCATGGCGACCATGGCAGCCATAGAACGGCCGATAGCATGGGCTGTCTGCTTGGTGGCACGGAGAAATAAATCTGTGGCTCGGCGTAGCTTCGCAAATGCCACGTCATCAAGAGACCTGTCAGTGCTCAGCCATGGTTGACCCGCTGCCTGAAAAGCTCTCCCCACCAATGAAGATGTTAGTCAACATGGCCTGGTGAGGAGTGTGGGTTTTTTCAGGGAGGATGAGGTCCAAGGAGAGAGATAGGCCGCAAGCGTCTCTTCAATCTGGGGCATCATCATATAACCCCGCGCTTTCGCATCAAAATGAATGATTCGATGTTAATAGCAATGAATAGGGCTTATTCCTATTCGTATAGGGCTTATGAAAGAGTTAACTCGTCATGGAGGTCGCCAAAGAAGGGGAGAGACCATCGTTGAGGCCCCTCCCCCGGCCACCCGGATAAATAGAAAACAGATAGAAACCTGTCGTCTAACTTTGAGCGCTTGGAGGATTTTATTTATTTTTTGCTCCTGCGGCAAGATAGGAAGTCTCTTCTGCCCCTTTGCAAGAAGCGCCGGGGCGCACTTGAGAAGTGGACGCTAAAACTTCCTGATCCGGGGAGAGCACGAGAGAAAGGGGGTTTCTGTCTCATGTGCGTCTGCCAAATCGGCACGTGAACCCCACGAATGCGCCACGGCTCGCAAGGCCAGCCGCATGAGAAGCACCTTATTAGGGAGGAGATCACAGTGCTCATACTCTCCCTGGAGCCCAAGGAGAGCGTACTCTTCCCCCAGACACTCAACGCAAAAATCGTGGAGATCGCCTTCCGGAAGAGATCTATCACATGGAGGCACGCATCTCTTAGTAAACTAATTGGTGAGTTAACACTTTTCTTTTTCTTTTGTTTGTACATTCACTTGCACACACACACGCAAACACAATGCGGTCCTTGAAGACAAAAAGACCTGAGGATTTTTCCAGTTCACTCCTATTTATAATCTGCAGGTGCACCTCATCAGATGACGTCACCTGACCGAGGTTATATAAGCCAAAATTTGGTGTGTTTGATACACACCTGCTTCACAACCGGCTGAACAAAGATGTTCCCATAGTGTTTTTACGCAGCATCGAGTGTAGGTTTTGAAAGGGAACACAAGCTTTCCGGGCTCAAGAACCTCTGCGTGAGTCCGCTCGAAAAGGTGCTCTCCCAAAGTATGGCATACTCAGGCACGGATCGAATCAGGAAGCAAAGCGTACCTGAACAGGAAGGGGACTGATGTTTAGACATTTTTTCTGACATATTAATAATATTACACATGCAAGAAGAATGAAGTTCTTGTTCTCTTCTTCTCTCCGTATTTACTGGAGGCACACAAACCAACAAGGTGCATACTGCCACCTGCTGTGTCGAATAGTGAATATATACGAAAGTTAAGTTAAGTGTACCCGAGTACGGAGAATAAATAATAATGTGAGCGCTGGTCGGTAGGAAAGCAGGGAGGGAGGATCAGTTGTTCCTGGACATGGTACTAACCCATCACACCTAGTGAGAAAACAGAGACTCACCTTTCCATTGCACACCTGCTGTGAAAGTTCTGACGAGCACCATAGATGAGCTCCTATTTTACACGTCCTGCACCGCAGACCCTGTTTTGAGTTCCCTAAAACAGAGGGACAGAGAGAGGGGGTGGTGTGGGGACGGTGTGGGGTTTACTTCCAGATGATTAACAAATTTAAGGCAAACTCTAAAAATCTCAACTAGATTTAAAATAGCAATCATATTCAAGCGTTGAGATATTTTGAAGATATTCAGTTGAACACGCTTTCAGGGCTGGGTTTATTTTAGAAGGTGTTCATCAGGACTATCCAAATTGCCTTTCATTTCTTTTTATTACTCAAAGAACAAAGAATAGGAGAGGTGTGCACTGCAGCTTTGGTGTTTTTTGTGTCTTCTATTACTTTGGAGGGTTTTCTACCTTCAGTCTCCTCTTCACAATGTGAAACACATGCTTAACTGGGTTACGCGCTGAGATCTACAGTTTTCAAATCGTTTGCCACAGCTCTCTTGTTTCGATCAGCATTTAGATTATAATGTTTTTTTTATTTTATTTTTTTTATCAACAGGCTGTGTGCTTTCACTTTATTTTAGTATTTTTCATTTTCCCCTCCTGTCACGTTTTCATTTTTGTTTGTAAAAGAATGCATCAGTTTTTCAGTCTGGAGACAGCAAGCGCGATCCGTCCACGGCAGATCCTTCTGGAATAATATCATCAAAACCCCAAATAAGGTACATTACAGCTCTCATTAAAGCCAACATTCAGCTTGTTCAGTGTGTTTAGTCATTCTTCCTCTGTCGTTAGTAATGACTTTATCTGTGATAGGTCCATATATTTCTAATGCCACAGAAAATGCCACAGTTTTTTGGCATTTGTCCTCTGTACACGACCACGTTGAATCTGAAATGAAACACTCGCGATATGAGCCGAGATGAGTCAAGACTTTAAGCTTTAATTCATTGTGGTGGTGTACAGAGGCCAAATATCTAAAGACCTATCTTTGTTCCAAAATTTATGAGCCTGGCTGTATATTAGTTGGCACTCTGACGGAGAAGATTGTAGCACTGGAGCTCAGCCAGACTTTACAGAAGGTTAGAGCGAGCAATAGCAGCTAGTAACTTCTGTAAGTAAAAGTAGGGCGAGTGGGTGACGGCACACTTACAGGTAAATCAGCTTCCTTTCACTCTGCAAGTATTAATAATGATGATCTAACCATCACAAAAACACGGGCATAAATTTAATGCATTCAAAGTTCTAATACTGTTTTAAAATGCGCTAGGGATAAGACCGGCACAGACACATGCACATCAATAACATGTAGCAGTGACGACTTTATGATGTTTTCCCCTTGTGCCGTTGTACCTACAGTAAGTGAACTGCTAGTATTTTATGATCAGCCCCGTTTACTTCGATCAGAAGGTGCAGACTATTTGTTGGTGCCTCATACAATAATACACACATTCTTACAAAGCTCAACAGTGGACATATGTTTAGGTCCAGGCTGAAAACACTGAGTTTATCTAACTGTTTTTTCACTATTTCTCTCTCCATCAAGCTACATGTGATGCTATTGAGCTTCCAGTCCCTTCTGCCTTCCAACCCAGTCTGGTGCGTCCTGGTGCCCAACTTCTGGTTGGAGTTCTCATCACACAAACATTGCCTGCTGGCTCCTCAGGCCTCGTCTCTGGTTGCAGTAGCTTATACATTTATGTGACAATTGACGATAGTTACACAAAGATGGCTTGGATTGCATTGATACAAATGATTTCACTATGACGGCTTATAACTGCAATTGCTTGAATAGTTTAAGGACTAAAACTGGCAGAACAGTTTCGTACCGTCACTGAACTGCTGGTTACCTCAACAAAGTCGACATTCCGACTAGATAAAAGTTGAATTCATTAATATTGTATTGTTGGTCCAACTTCTTACTGTGGTATTTGTTGAGATAACAGGGAACATTGTGTTCTAGAAAACTTTAAAGACTGAATAAGCTAAAAAAACTCAAGTTGAGCCAGCAGTTTACCTTCTCTGAGATGCAATCATGTGATTGCATAAAACCCTCGACCTCCCTGCACCTGCCAGACTGATGCAACTTTATGCAACTGCTATCAAACTGCACTAAAGGGGTGAAGATGGCCGTATTGTGAACTCTTTATTCTGGGCAAATTTTTGTTTATTTATTTAAGAAAATATGTTTAAGTTAGCTTAGAGGTATTTTAGACAGTTAGCGTTATATATGTGAGACCGATGGGTTTCCACTTATCGTTATACTGAGGCACCCTGACATTACTGAGGTGAGCTTAGATAACGTTAGGCTTCATGTTACCGCATTAGGAGTTTGGTGATGTTTGGTCAAGTCTGTGCTCTGGACATTGAGTTCCACAAGGACTGGACGGACACCTATGAAGCCGTCCAAAACCATTTCTATTGGACTCGGAGAGACACGCTCCCCGCAGATTCACATGCTGAGAAACAAACACTGGTTGCCATAGAGACTCTCTTTGTGTCTGACATATTGGAGGAAAAACTCTTCATCTTTGCTAGTTTTTATGGTCATGATATCGTAATATAAAAGAATCAGTGAGATAGTGATAAGCATCAGGTGTTCTCCAGATATTTTATTGACCTTCAAACAAAATAGAACGTGTATTCTAATGTTTTATGCAGATCACTGTTTTAACTTTGACTAGTTTTGAAAGAATAAAGTTTTTTTAAGTACTGTAATGTTTGTTTGTGTGTGTTAAGTGTTGGGGTATTATTGCGTTAACTTGTTCTTATAGAAAAACTGAACCAACTTCATCAATGGGCTACAATAGGAAACAATTTACTGTTATGAGTTGACAAAAAGTTGCGCTAAGTCAACTGTAGAGAAATATAACTAATTAACCCCCACAACCAATATTACTTAAGCTGACTTAAATATCTGAATTACAAGTTGAGTCAGATTTTGAACTGGGTACACGTGTCAACTAAATAGCAATGTGAAATATTTAGTTCGGCCAGCAAATTCCTCTAAAAGTTGAGTAAATTAAAAAATTATTTATTGTTATTCAATTGTACTTTCAACCTCAGAACTTGGCCAGTATAAAACTTTCCCCTTTGTGTATTTTGGATGGTTGTCTTGCTGCATAATGAAGTTCCTCCCAATTCTATTGGATGGATTTCTCTGTAAATTGGACAGACAAACATCATCATTATTAAAGATTAGCGAGTCCGTTCCAGAAGCCATTACACTGCCTTCACCATGCGTTACCCTTGAGCTTGCATCATGAACGGATGCTTTAATTTCCCACATTTTGGCATTTCCATCACTTTTGTAGAGGTTAAAGCTGATTCCAGAACGTTTGTGGATTATCTCTGTATTTATTTCTGAATTTTCTAATTCTTACTGCTAATGAGTGATTTGCATCTTTGTGGTATTTCGTCTATATTTTTGCTTTGGACGTTTTTTGAGACTGAAAAATAAACCTTGGTGTAAACCTGGACCTATTAATGTAATGCAATTTGAGTATACGTGACATATGGTGATAAAATCAGGTATTTTGCTCAGTGATGGCATGTTGATGTAAAATGTTTAGTATTTTTAAATGTAATTGTCAATTTATAGTAAACAAATAATTGCTGACTAATCTGTAATCACTCAGAAGAATTTCAACACCGGAGCGAGGATGTACACCTGTTATCATTTGCTTGCACTGCTGACAGACGGTGGGACGGCGAAACACATATTCCAGGAAACAGTGTGTTTTCTGTACGCGCGGCTGAGGAGGAGGTGGAGTGCTGGAGTTAACTGACAGGGATGGGCTTGACGAAGGTGAAAGCGAAGTCAGTGAGAGGTTCGGACTGATGGATGGGGACCGGTCGAGGGTCAGGGTGCAGTCACAGAAGGGCGACTCAATGATGGAGGACGCATCCTCAGTAGTGATGATGCTGTCGTCAGGGGGCAGGATCTCAATGTTTGACCGCTGGAAGAAGTTCTCCACGCTTTTGCTCCGCATCATTGTCTTGAATGACAGGGAGCGCTTCAGTTTCTGGAGCTGGAGAAAGATGGAAAGAGAGACGGAGAGAGAAATGAAAACTCATTAATAAATCGTTCAGTGAATGTTTAGGCCTGACTACAGTAACAAGGTTAAAGTATCAAACGCCCAGCTACTGGCGTTGAGTCTAAGCTTGCTTATTGAAAAGTTCAGGTCCTGATGGTTGTTAGTTCGTAACTGGTAATAATGTCATCTTTGTAGTTCCACATGTGTCTATTTTAGGTCCATTACATTTTCCAAATACAGTGGAACCTGGGATTACGAGCATAATTCGTTCCGGAAGTGGGCTCGTATTCCAAAACACACGTAAACCAAATCATCATTTCCCATAAGAAATAATGAAAACTCAAATTATTCATTCCACAGCCCCAAAAAATAAATACATAAAAATAATTAATACAATCTATAAAATGAAAATCAAATAAATTAATCTGCACTTTACCTTTAAAAAAAGAACAAATAAATCCTGACAGATAAGTGTTTCCGTTGGTGCGCGCAGTGTATGTGTGGAATTAGCCCCTTCCCTCGCCTCGTTTTACACAGTAACACTCCTCCTCCCTCTCCCCACCTCGCTTTTTAAGATTCACAACAAACACACACACACACACACACACACACACACACACACACACACACACACACACACACACACACACACACAACGGAAACACCGTTTTAACAGGAAAAAAGAAATCTCTCTGAGACTGGCATGAGCGTATATTAACGGACTCACTTTTTAAGTTTCACAACAAACGCATAAACACAGCGGAAACACCGTTTTAACGGAAAAAAGCGAGACTGGCATGAGCGCATACTAACAGAATCACTTAAGTTTCACAATAAACGGACACACACAAACATGGAAACAGTTTTAACAGGGAAAAAAGAAATCTCTCTGACCTGGCATGCGCGCATACTAAGGGAATCACTGCGGTAAAGTAAAAAAGAAAAAACAAATGAAACAGAAACCTTTGAAAAGAATCGCGACAGAGCAGAGTTTCTGTGTGTTTGTAAAGCCGGGGAGGGGGTGAAAAGACGAGAGAGTGTCTGTGCTCGAGTGTGTGTGTGTGTGTGTGTGTGTCGGTGTCAAATTGCGCGCGCACACTCATAAGAGACAAGCAGAGTTTCTGTGTGTTTGCGAAGCCGTGGGGGGGGGGGGGGGGGGGGAGGTGAGAAAGTGACGCTCGGTGTCAAAATAAGAGTCGCATGTGTGATACATGATACTCGACGCTCGTAAAGGTCGCAATCCATCCATTCATCTAGGAATTTTGAGGCCAGGGGTTTACTTATTTATATTTTTATGACTGTGGTATGACCTCAGGTCAACATTCACACAAACATTATGGACAATTTGGGAATAGAAATGAAGCTAATCTGTATGTCTTTGGGAGGAAACTGGAGTACCTGGAAGAAACCCACCAAGCACGTCGAGAACATGCATGTACACAGACCCAAGACACAAGGCAGGAATCGAACCCGGACCCTGGAGGTGCACGGTGATAGCGCTAACCGCTACACCACCGTTCTGCCAAGTTACAATGATGCTAACAATTCCGCTGACACACAGCGAAGACAGAAGACAAAGACCTTTCACTAACAACATGAGTCCTCAATTTACTGTGGTACATTTTTTAAATCTTGTAAATAACCAACTATTTTGTGTGTGTGTGTGTGTGTGTGTGTGTGTGTGTGTGTGTGTGTGCGCGCGCGTGTGTGTTGTGTCCCAGTACACCCTGCTTACTAATTCCGCTTATAAGGTGACAAAAGAGAGACAGAAACAAAAACCTGAAATTCAAGCTGCAAATCACAGTTTCATTACAGGTTTTTTTAAAACACCAAAACAATTATTCAAAGCCCATGTGCATGTATAAGCACACAGAATCACACACAGAGATAAATTAATGATAGGGTGGCAGGATTTCTAAATCGTGCACACACACACACACACACACACACACACACACACACACACACACACACACAGTGTGAAAGGAGTCCGAATAAGATGAGGCTTTAATCCACTCTAATCCTCTTCTATGATCCTGAAATATAAAAACAGCTGAAGGAGGTTTTTATCCTAAACTCAGTGTGACACCACGAAGATGTCACACACACACACACACACACACACACACACACACACACACACACACACACACACACACACAGAGTTTAAAAATCGACAGTACAATGAACCGAAGGCTCCCGGATGGCAAACGAGTAAATAAACTCAATAATATTCAATCAAAAACATCAGTCTCATCTGAAAAGAAAGAAAGACGTCTCTGAATACTGAATGAGTGAGTGTGTGTGTGCGTGTGTATACTGAAGGGTTCTAAGCTTGGTATAAAGCGCTCTCACTGAGATGAGCGTGTCTGTTTGGAGGAGAAACTCTCGGTGTTTTTAAGAGGCGCGCGTGAGAACCCTTACAAGCGAACACGTGAAATCCAAACCGCCGCCTCGTGAGGTCGCGCAGCTACGACCGGGCGGCTAACGTGTAGCAGCTCCTCCGCACAGAACTTAGCATTCGAGCGCGTTAATTACACTGTAGGAATTTAATGAATAAATGTATTCTGACTCGAGGTGGCTGGGCGTGTTACACTACACTGATTACCCACAATCCCCCAAAATGACACCATATAATATAGAATACAATAGAATTTCTCCAAATAACTTATAAGACACTAACTAGTTTATGAACATGATGAAATGAATTTACTTCTATTTTTCAGTAATTCAAGGTAGATTGTGTTTAAATGAAGTGGTGTGAAAAAGGAAAAAGACCGAATTAAAGGTGCAGTGAGAATGTTCTAATATCAAATATTAAATATCTCCTCTCGCTCTGTTCGCTTTCTGCTTCCTATCCTGAGACGTGGACATCAGCTGTCTCTGTGAACAAACATTTCCTATGAGTTTCCTACAGTCTACCTGAGTCTCCAATAACCAACTGGACTCCATATGAACTTAAACACGTCTCCTGTTATACTGAACCTCCAGCCTCCTAACACACAGTATGAGTGCAGATCAAATCCCTGCTCTCCGTTATCACCCAGATGAGGATGGGTTCCCTGGTGAGTCTGGTTCCTCTCAAGGTTTCTTCCTATCACCATCTCAGGGAGTTTTTCCCTCAGCACCGTCGCCCTCGACTCGTTCATCAGGGACCATCTGATCATTCTGATTCACAGAATCAAATAAAACTGAGCAGAACTTCGGTGCCTTTGGCAATACGCGTCTGTGAGTTTGGGGGTGGAGCACTGACGTGTGTGTGTGTGTGTGTGTGGAGGGGGGGGATATGGTTGGTTGTATTTGTTCGGCTTTCAGGTTCAAATATTAACACAGATTCTCCAAGATCATTTACCGCACCTTTAATGAAGACAATGTAAAACACAGGTCCAAAACAACGGGTAATAAATCAGATGAAAGTCCGTGTGAACTACACCTCAGGTAACACGTCAAAGACAGAGGCGAGGTCGAGGACAGGAACAGGATTGGAGTCGAAACTGGAAAAACATACAAGAAAATAAATGGCTCTCTGAGCCAAAAAGAAAATAAACCAAATGATGCAATACTTTGCAAAGAGACGAGGAAACGGGACGGAGTCGAGGAAACGGGACGGAGTCGAGGAAACGGGAAGGCTATATAAAATCAGTTGGGAATCGGCCAGTGACGGTGCAGGAGGGGTGATGGAACTGGGACAAGAACAGTAAAGCAGTGGCTCCTCGGGTTAAGACTGTGGGCTACTGTGCTACTGATCAGTTCGTCGGGGGTTCGAGCCCAAGCGCTGCCGAGTTGCCACTGTTGAGCCCTTGAGCAAGACCCTTAACCCTGTCTCCTCCAGGGGGCGCTGTATCCTGGCTGACCCTGCACTCTTCCTAACTGAGATATGCGAGAGAATTATTTCACTGTGCTGTAAAGTACACGCGACAAACAACTGAATATTAATAATATTTCCTATTAAGTGCATGTGCACAAAAAACAACCAACTGCTGAAATCTCTCCCAGTGCGTTGTCGAGTCCAGTCCTCAGGTGTGCGGTGAGAAACCTCAGACGAGTGTGATTACCGATCATTACATCATACAGGTGTGGACGAGTAAAGACAAACATTACTGAGTGTGTTTACCGAGAGTCTGTTTAATACGAGCGAGCTAGAATTCCTGCACTCGCTCCAGGGACGTCCTGTTCAGTGTGTGTGTCCCCGCGTCGGCGGTAATGCTTGCACCCTGTGCACTGATGGAGTCGGTAGAGGGGTGCCAAAACTTAGTGCAACATAACAAATGGGCTGAAATCAATATGTTTACACACAGAAAACTGACCCGTGTGTCAGGTGCGGATTTGTTTCAGTGTGTAATGGCCGTCATTACTCTACCTATGTGTGTGTGTGTGTGTGTGTCAGTGCGGGTTACGCCTCGGCTGAAACATCAACATCAGTTACCATCATTCAGGCTGGCAGGAGCTGTGTGTGTGTGTGTGTGTGTGTGTGTGTGTGTGTGTGTGTGAGGGAGATTTTGTCCTTAACATGTTAAATGTGTATTTCTGTACAACATGGTGAAGGAAAAAACAAAAGTAACATCGGTGTTATTAAAACTGGGGTCCACATTAATCTGACCGATGATTATTTGCTGTACAGGAATCAGATGTTACGAGTGGAACAGAGGGATGAATATTGGAGAGCGGTTTCGTGTTTCTGTAATTCCACCTAAATCCATCACCTGCACGTGGAGGGGAGACCAAAGATCAAAGAGACGAGCACATTTTCCCTCCAAAACCGGGGCTGTAAATATAAACACATGTCACAGATGAGACAATAAATCGTCCCATCAGCCCCCGAGAGACATCGGATTTGATTAGATAAGATTTCTTTTCCCTGGCGCTCCAGTCTGATTTCTTCATTATTCCTGAAATAAAGAAAGGAACCTTGCAACAAGGATGAAAAAAAAATAATAATAAAAAAGAGGGTTATAAAGGACATAAAATGTCACCCAGTCGCAGGGGAACAAAAGATATCACTCCATCCGTCTCCGTCTGCTGTCCAGATTATTCAGTGTCTAAAACTGTGCTGTGAACAAAACACTCGCTCTGGTTGCATCACCCAGAGTCCCGACCTTAACGGCTTTATTATACCAACGAAATTAATCAGCTGCTTAGCGACCGTTATCGCACCGCTTTTCTTTCACTGCGTATTAGGAGTATACTGATTATTGAATCACATTCACTATTAATCATAATAATAAAACATTTTCATCCATTTTTTTTCATCCCATACAACCGCAATACACTCGCAAAGTACAAACGAACGTTATTTTCTAATCTCGCAAAAACAAAAAACGTACCAAACTTAAACGTTTAAAAACAGCCGTAATTTTTTTTTTTTTTTTTGTAAACTGATTGTGTCGTCACTTTGGGAGAAAAATAAATGCAGTGTGTGATTGTGGTTACATTTTGTAAAGGTTGTTTATGCAACAGTAATTAGGTTTAATACACAGCGGTCAGCCGTAACATTAACACCCACCGGTGAACTGGGCGGCACTGATCACCACGTGTACACCGGATAGAAGGCTTTCTGATATTATGTGAACTCTCCTGTGACTCCGCCCTCAGTGTGCTTCCTGATTCCTTATAAGGTAACACTTCCTATAGCCCGTGTCCAGATGAATATACATACAAACATCTAACATGTCTGCTGGAACCCATCTGTTTAACCAGAAAATGCAGATCGAGTTTCGTACGTAATGACTTCGTACGTAAAGGTTACGTAATGACTTTTGTTCTTTTCACCAAAAGCTTACACATGCTCTCACTCCGCTGATAAGAAACAGAGAACCTTTGACACACCATGCATGTGTGTGTGGTGTGTGAGTGTATCGAGGGATAAACCGTTAAACTGGATAAAATGGGAGAGTTGTATCAGGAGGGCGTCCGGTGTAAAACCTGAGTGCGGATCGAATGGTCCGCTAGAGCGACCAGAGCAGCTAAAAGACCAACAACAACACCAGCAAACTAAGGACAGGATCATGAGCACCAGAGACACAGCCAAGCCTGCGAGGACCAGAGACCAGGCCCTCGAGTCTGATTCCACAGAAAAGCCGATGCAGCACAAATCACCAAAGGAACCCTCAATGCTGCCTGTAACGCTGAGGCACCGTGCGAGGAGCACAAACTGCTCAACCAGCCTCCAAACACCCGAGAACCCAACCTGATCGAGCATCCAATGGGATACACAAGAGAAACAAGTCACGGAGGGTCCAGACTGCAACCCACAGCACCCACATGACTGGCTGCCAGCGTCCTCGTGCCGGACACCAGTGATGTCGTGGAGTTTGCTGTAGCAGTTTCTGGTTTTTGAATGCTGACGTGAAACCTGATGATGAAACATGTTTTTGGTCCAGATGGAGGGTGGTGTGATGTGGTGTCCTCTGCTGGGATGACAGTTAAACTTACTCATTTAAAACCCTTATTTTATTTGTTTTGGAAGTTCACAAAAATACTGTAGATATCTACGGTCACTTACTCCAGATATAATTCTCATATGATAATATAAGCTCTGCTGAAAACGCAAGGATTGAAGAAAGGGCTTGGAGTCTTGTACTCTGTAGAACACTCAGAGTGTATATATATATATTGATCCATATTACAGTTGTGAAACTCCTGTGCAGTTGTGAAAATCAATAGAATGCACAAACTGACAGATTTCCAACCACAGTCATGAAATACACACGCTGCTGCTGAAATAACGAAGGGCGTGGCCGCTCCACATCAGCACGACTCTCTGGCGCACTCGGTGAAACAGCCAACCAAACGTCTCATGTTGTGCGAGAAATAAATAATCAGAGATTTGGGGTGTACACTCGCAAATCCTCCATCGTCCTCTTATCAGCATGTCCGAAAGGTTTTCAGGGGAAACACAGGAGGTCTGTAGCTTCACCGGCAGATCATAGTGCAGGTTGGTTATTTGATTATTCCCACAGTGGACGTCAACACAATACAGATGTACAAATTAGCACGGTTTAGTCCTCGGAGTGGCCGCTGTGTGCCGCTACCATGCCATCCTGGATTTTAGCCATTTTTAGCAGGGAGGGTTGGACTGATATTAGGTGGGGTTTAGAAAAGTCAATGCGGTACTTATCAATCCGACGCTACATGTTGATGAACTGCTCGATGGGTTGGACTTCATCAAATGAGATCAGCAAATTCCCTCCACTCCAATATCTCGCAGAAAAATGGGCAAAAACTCTCAATCCATTTGGGTAGCGCGAAGTTATCACTCTTTAATTTGGGTTGTTTGGCACTCCAGTGACGTAGCGGTTAGCACTGAGGCCTCGCGCATCCAGGGTTAGAGGATAAGCGGTATAGAAGATGAGTGAATGAATGAATGCCGTTGCTTATTTAGATGACATGATGGTTTATAATAATAATTGGCAGCATCAGTTAGCATCAGTTATTTTGTCACATATACATTACAGCACAGTGAAATTCCTTCTTCACATATCCCAACGTAACTGGGGTCAGAGTGCAGGGTCAGCCATGGTACAGCGCCCCTGGAGCAGTTAGGGTTGAGGGCTTTGCTCAAGGGCCCAACAATGGCAACCTGGCTGAGCTGGGAATCGAACCGCCAATCTTCCGATTAGTAACTCAGTGCCTTAGCCCTCTGAGCCACCACTGCCCCACTGTGGAATCTGGGCTCCACATGGGCCATGGTCAGATGTTTCCCCAAACTGTAACACTTAGCACCTGCTCAAGACCCAAAGCCAAAAAAGGCGTGTGAGGTGGGTGAGAAACGGCAGTTCTTCTGACTTTTATATTCCTTTTGTTTTGCATACCGATTGATGAGCGAGGCGTGTCGAACCAGCAGACAATCTATGACGCTTCTCAAAGGTGTCTCAGTCCGGCACCCATGCTCATGTGTGTGTCTTTGTGCTTTCAGAGATCGATCCTCTTGCCGAGTCCTGACCTGTCTGTGGTGTTTCGTGGCCTTCCATGATATTTAAGAACAATTTCAGTAGAACTGATAATGAAAGCTGGTGCAGAACGTTACACCGCCTGATGGTCTCCCAGCTCCTTCACTAAAGTGCCGTTACGGTTCTACTGATTTCATGATGATTTAGGGACAATACCATAAACATCCTTTATTGCACTGTAGCAGCGATCCAGTTTTCCCATCTGCAGCTGGACACAAGATTAACAGTTTATAGTTTTCCTGCACTTTGGAGAAGTTTGCGTGGTTGAAATCACCCAGAATAATGATGGTAGAGTTAAGGTGGTAATTTACCAGCTGTGTGACTTGATCAGACAGCTGCTGGTGTGCATCTGAGGAGCAATGTACTGTATACACACACACACACACACACACACACACACACTCAACAGCTACAATTACAGAAGAGAACTTTCAAGGAGAGAAGGATGGAATACAAACTGGTGTTGTGGATCTGCTGGCCACCAGAGCTTTATTTTGGACCAATTACGGTTCACATGGAAAACACACTCCACTATATTTTTTACTTGTTTGTGAATTCAGCATCCCTCTCATCTTTTAACAAGTGTAGACCTGGTAGACCCAGCAAACAACATCGGGCTTTCAGGAGTCAGCCATGTCGAGACAATTTAGATGGGAGAGGAACGTCAAACTTCTGCTTTGTCTGGAGGTTTGTCCAGATGATTTGGTTGTTTTCTCTGACAGACCTGTTTTACATCATGTACTGGTTCTGTTCATTGCTTGTACGACGACTTTCGTACAACAACACGTTCCCTCTTTCATTATCTCCTAAATGTCTAGCTTGTCTCCGACAGACAGCTGCATGTTTATCATGAACACCAAAAAAGAGAGGTACAATAAAAATGCTGAAATGTTCACGCGTGTACAGGCTGTGTCAGGAACACCAGCACACTCTGTGACTAGACGTCGCTCTATTCTTGTTTTTTATGTCTGTTCCACAAAACCCTTCATATCTCAGCGCAGAGCAAGCCGACAATCACTTCTGAGATTTCTGTCACAGTGTTTTATTCAGTTCAGTCTATAAATATTATTATTCTCTTCCAGATTCTGTGCACGACTTCTTTTCAAGGCACATAAGAGACACACACACACACACAAAAAAAAAACCCTCCATTGAAATAGACATGAAAATGACACAGACACTTATTTTTCTTGAAGGTATTCCTGAATCATCATGTTCTTCCTTTAATTCTTCAATCTCTTAATCCCGGTTTTTTTTTTCTTCTTCCAGTTCCTATTTCACTCCCTACGTCACCTTCAGCTCAATCTAGTTCTGTACTACTTTACACTAGCGGTGTTTACACGTACCATACTTCTTCAATCTGATTGAAGTCTTTCTGATTAGAGATCTGAGTGTGTTGAGGAGATCATTAATAATTGTAATTTATAAATATTCTGATTCAATATTTAACCCTTTTTTTTTTTTTTTTAGATTATATTACTATTCTAAAACAAATTTAGCAAATAATTAGCTTCATGCCAATGGGTGAAATGTTCACACACACACCCTGTAGGATTAGAGAGGAACTGCAACAGTTTTCCCATACATGAATTGCCAATAAAAGAACTGCAATATGTAACTGAAATGACATGTTGACATCATGTAGTAGATCTGGCTGGTGTTCAGTGTGACCGGTGATCAGCCACAGATATAAACCACGCTGTACAGAGCGCAGAAGCTTCAGAGTGACGTCACAGAAACACATCGTTATGGCGTTACGTCATCAAAAAATTTTGTGAGCTAAAAGCCTCCGATCTGAGTTCATCTCCAAACTCTGTGAGCGAATTAGTCTCAAACCCACTCATTACACACACACACTTACACCAGCAAGAGAGCTAATTAATCTAAAATGTAATCTAAGAGCTTTGAGACTTTGGAGGCGTTCGAGGTGGTAAAGAGTCTCTGCGTCACGATTTCCTTACAATCCTGCAGTGGATTTATAAATCTGGTTTATAAGTCATTTCCATCCCGCGTGGTACGAGTGAATTATTTGCTAAGTTTGTTTGATGACCGATGACAGAGATACGCGATGCTCAGTAACAATGTAGCTTTGTGTTGAATTTAATTTCAAGTTAAATGTTAAACTCTTGTGTTGTGTGAAGTGAGTTTGTAGTGTTTAAACGCTGGGTTCGGGTTTTAAGTGAGAAAAGTAATGATGAAACTAACCAATTACTCATTCAATTTTTTAAAAAGATATAATAGGAGGGAAATGTTCTATTGCATTGAGATATTTACAGAATCGTGATATAGGTTTGCAATTTTAATCGAATCAGCACCGAGGTATCGTGATAATATCGTATCAGGAGGTGACTGCTGGTTCCCGTCCCTAATATTTACATGACGGGTTTGTTCCTGCTCCGTCAGTCCGGTTCACTGAGATCGGGTCGGGTCGGGTCGGGTCGGGTCGGGGTGGGTACAGGATGCAGGTTTATTCAGACTGGGCTGCTGTTCTCATTGTTTGTAATTGTCTTACTGCTGGTCAGTGTTGCCTCACACACACACACACACACACACCGACTGTTCTGCTCTTAATCTCTTATTCAGACACACAGATGATAAACACATAAAATGAGCATCTTATTCAGTGGAGAAAATAAACAGTAAAAGTGAAATAACTGAAGCTCGCTGGTGTGAAACCCCTCAGTGACACCGCGGACACTCCGGACACCCGCACGACTCAGAGCTCATTACATCAGAACCCTTTAATTAGTACGAGGTTTGTTTTCTTTTTTTTTTCTTCCCGTGAAAACGACATAAACGCGTCTGAACGAGTCCCGAGTTGTGAAGGCGCGCTCCAGCCCGCGCGCGCGCGCCCTCCTTACCTTGGACTCGGGCCGGACGGTACCGGATCCCGGGGAGCGCTGCGGGTCCCGGTGCTGCTGCTGCTCGCTCTCCTTCTCTCCGTTCTCCGTCATATTTCTTCCTGCCGGACGCGAGACGACGCGTTTCTTTCTCTGTTGAATGAACGGCAGGAGCGCGCGCTCGCTCTGACGCAGTTTCACCGCCCAACGTCACCGGGCTGCGCGCGAGACTCGCTTTAAACACAAAGCCAAAGCGCCATAAAGTCCGTTAATCAAAGTCTTCGTGACGTCATCGTGTCTCTTTAACGCTTCATTGGAGCGTCTGCTTAAAGGAAGCTATTATTCCAGCCTCGCGCGAGACGAACTGCTTTCGAAAGAGGCAAAGTGCGCGCGCGCGCACACCCACACCCACTACGCTACTCGCCTCTCGCGCGCTCAGAACTTTCAGCACGCGCCCTCCGCTGGTAATTGGACGCAGTGACGTGGTGACGTCAGTCGACGGGGCGGGACTTCGCACTGCTAATATGCTACACATCCATGCACGTGAAACCCTCAGTAGTCCGACTAGCGCCCGCTGGTGATGACTGGATTCATTCACATCTTTACTACCAGCAATTTGGGAACATTAGACTAACCTGCATGTGAGAGGAAACCAGAGTACCCGGAGGAAAGCCACCAAGCACGGGGAGAGAACATGCAAACTCCATGCACGAGGCGGGAATCGAACCCGGTCGACGGTGACGGTGCTGACCACTATGCCATCGTGCCGCCAATATACAGCGCCACCTCGGCCTCATTTTCAGAATGTGACAGACCCGGACCGAGCAGAACTGAACATCGGCTAAGTTGAGTTTTTTTTTTTTTGGTGGGTTTTTTTTAGCATTTTTGTGCAAGATCCACCTGTCTCACCGTCACCTGCTGTCAGGCCCTGGGACTGAGAGGGTTTGTAGCCCCGCTCCTAACCCCACAAACACCCCCTCCAAACAAAGTCTCACAATGAAACAGTAATTGCTTCGTGCGTCACCAGCGAGAAACATATCCGTGTCTCTCGGGACGCACAAAGGTGACCTGTCCCTCTCCGAGCCAGAGAACACAACAATATTTATATTATGAGATGACCAAATCACTTAAGCCTATGTGAGCATAAACACACAAGTCAGTCTAATCACTTTAATAGCAACCACACACACACACACACACATTAACTTATAAATTGAAGGACTAGTCGATGTGATTATAAAACCAAGATGTGTGAAAGTTTGATTCCAGTCTGTCTGTAGAAACACTAATAATAACAGCACACAAAACAAGACATCAAAAGAATAGCTTCATCTCTGTCCCCGGTGGGCCCTGTGAATCTCACACACACACACACGCACGCACGCACGCACGCACACGCACGCACGCACACACACACTCATCTCGTCTTCTCCAGCTCCTCCAGGTAATGTTCCCATGTTCCCCCTGTCTGTTCATCCTCCCCTTTAATTTTCTCTCCATAGCGAGTAGAACGAGACGTTCTTGGCTCCGAGGCCCCGTGACCGGGGGTGACCCCATCCTAGCAGCAATTTATGGCTCCGCCTCCACCGTCCTTCTCATTTACAGCTTTTGATTCTTTTTTTTTTTCTTTAAACAATTCAGAATCACAAATCTCTTTCTCATGTAACATTTATCTGTTATGAGCACATTATCAAACCTCTTCTTTTCTGACATTTTGAACGAGCTAGCCACAAGCCTCACCTGCCACGGGTATCTGAATACCAAAACTATTCCTCTAAATTCTGATTAGGCTGCTGTGTCACAAACATGTGCATCAAGTGCATCAATCATGTGCAATTTGCTAAATTGTAAAAACGTGTTTTTCTTTTCTTTTTTTTAATTGTCTCATGATAAGGATCCTGATCTTTGCTGGAGCTCATACACATACACAGACTGACCAAAAAAAATAAATAAAATACGTTGCACAATAATATTGAATTGGATTGCCTTTCACTTGGATTATGATGTGCCTTTGCTTTGGAATTTATTTGATGATTTAATGCGCCGTCACAACAATGATTTCCATCCAGACTTACATCAATTTTTGGCTGAGATTTTGTATTAATGATGAGGGGGCAAATCCACCTTTCCAACATCCCAAAGATGTCCAATGTGGTTAACGTCAAGATCCATGAACATGATTCCTCAGGCTCCCGGAAGCACTCGTTCACTGTCTAGGAATATGTTCATTTCATCAGGGGAAAAAAAACATTCCGTTTTTGTCCGTTCAGGTGGTCAGGCTGACTTCTAAGCCTAGACCTGAGCGACTGAAGCAACCCCAGATCATAACACTGTCTCCAGAGGCTTGTACAGACATCTAATCAGGAAGAGTTTTCGTTTCTGTATACTGTATTCTTCTGTAGATCCTTTTTTTTTTTGTACTTACTTACTCTGATACGGTCAGAGGCTGAAGCGGTGCATCATTACCCTTAGTAAAAAAAAAAAAAACCTCAGCTGGCCTCTGTGTGTATGATTATACCAATTATTATCACATGAGCGATTAAAACCCAAGAGACAGGTTGTGTAATTCATGTCTAGGCTTCATGTCTGTTAGTGTTCCGACTCGGACCATTTTAAATAGGCATCCCAAATGCTAATCGCATCAAATCCCTTCTAGCAAGACCGAGGCGGCGGAGCGCATTCTCCATAATTCACTGCAAACGTATATCACAGCTCTTTGATTCTGGAGCTCTACATTCCCAGGGACGTACAGCGTATCCTCTTCATTAAGGCCACGTGGCTCGGCTCCCGGGTGCTGCGACAGGAAAGTGTTTGCCTGATTGTAGGGAGAGGATCGCGGAAGCAGTGGGTATACTGTACTCTGTCCTGCAATCAATCACCGTTACACCTGCACGTCGTGGGCGTCTGTTTTCTTTCTTCTGCAGGGCGGGATGATGCTTTCCTCTGGGTGTGATGTGCTGCCCTGTGATGCAGCATGAGCATGTCATAAAGGTTGTCTCAGAGAAAGAATGTGAAAGTCAGTAGAGAGTGTTTCTGTGGGAGGGGATAGGGACAGATGATTAGATTTGGGAGAAAAAAATAACCAGAGTTCATGATCAAAATCTATACTTATTTAATACACATTGATGTTGGGAGATACTTCAGTCCTTTGTGAGGTTGTAACATCGAGACCCGGGATAATTGGGATTTATTATTACACCGGCCCTGGAGGTTATAGTTCCCTAGAAACGGTGGCTTTGGGAACATGGAAGTGTAACACCTGCCAAATTAATAGAAATCTGCAGCTTTTAATGTAACAATAAATATCCCACTAAAGCAACATTACATTTGTGGGAAGTTAGTACAGTTTTGAAAGCTGAAACATTTTCACCTTCACACAAACTTAACAAATCGCCCGAATGTAATCGCTATTTATTGCATTTGTTGGATTATTACATTAAAAGCTGCAGATTTATCACGATTGTGGTCTGTTATTACGTTGGCGGTTTCATGGGTGAGTTTTCAGGTCCTGCATCAAGCAAGAAAGAACAACTGAGGAAATTACTAGAACTGGGCTAAGAACCGATAACAGCCTGGGAGGATATTGCGCAACCGCCAGCTTTGTAGCTGGAAAAAAAAAAAAAGCATAAATGGATCCCTTTAATGCTTGATGAAATTACATCCTGACAAATGGACAAGCAGGGCTATTACGCTTAATAGACATGAGACAATTAGACCAAGTATTGACGAAACAGATGCGTCTTGAGTCGTCGTTTAAAGATGGTCAAAGATTGCGCTGTACGGACATCTAGAGGAAGTTCGTTGCTCCACCTGGAACAGAAGGGAGTCTGGATGAGTGTCTTCCTCGATCCCCGAGAGACGGTGGGACGAGGCGAGCAGGATCGGAGGTCGAGACTCAGCAACGTTATGTGGCAATAAAATGAAGTCAGCTGAGCACCTGAATGTCCTGAATCACCAGCACATCACATCTGTGGAGGGTTTCTGCTGTATTCCAGGACTTAAAGTGTGAAAGCGTGGTTCTGGGAGCACGAGGAATCGTTTTCACACACATTTCTGGAAATGGAGTGTGTGATTATTATTACTTTTGGCCAGGTGGCGTTTCTTACCCTGTATAATGTACAGTATTTAATCAGGTAGCGCAAGGGGATCTAGAAGTGCAAAATATGCAAAATAATTGAATGATCAATAATTAGCCATGATCTGTTGCGACCTTTAGGGCTTGTCGAGTGTTTCCACAACATGTGTGTCCTCTAAATCAGCTGCATAATTCACTTTACATTTCATAAACATCTTCCATTATGCTAGTGCAAATAAATGAATTAATGAATCTGAAGCAAACAAATCAAGCTGTTAGTAACGTAGTCGACACAGCGTTGATATAAAATGCAAATTCCAGGCGCTGATTTGGGTCCGGGTGGGGGGAGGGGGGTGTGGGGGTGGGGGGGTTATGGGGTTTTTGAGAGGAGCCTTTGTGATGAGCAGCACTTTTGCTCTTTGTGATGAATTGCCTGTTTGTTCACCGTCTGATTAATTTAACATTTGTATACAGGTCACGCTAATCAGGGTTATTTTCAGCATTCGCACAGCATCAGGACTCAGACTGGGCCGCTCTCACACACGGCCGTGACGGATGTGTTTAGTGCTGTTTGAAGGGAAAAGGTCAGCGCTAATCCAGCGCATCATTGACGGCATCACTAGTGTTTTAGCACGGCCTCGGCCGTGTCCCCTCCGGCAGGACGGTCCACTTCATTACACCATACGTGCAATCAAGGAAGAGTGGAAGAGAGTGTAACAAACAGCGTAGCAGAGGAAGTGAGAGTGAAAAGCAAGAGAGGAGAGATAGAGAGAGTGTGAGAGAGAGGAGGCTTTATGCAAATTCAACAGAAAATTAAGAGATCAGGTGATTTCAGTGCTGAGCTGAAAGCCTAATCCGCCATGCACCTGCCCCTCCCCCCCCCCCCCAACCCCAAATACACACACACATACATACATACAACTCCTTCAGACATGACAGAAGACTGCTTCTCTTGGTAAGCTGATCACCTCTCATATGAGTGTGTGTGTGTGTGTGTGCATGGAAGGGGGGTGGGAGTAATGTGAACGAGGGATTAAAAGAAACTAAATCCCATCCAGTAGGCTATGCTGCATGACACACACACACACACACACACACACACATCAGGCTAATATGAATAAGAGATTTTACAAAAATTGTTCATGTCAAAAAGGTGTGTGTGTGTGTGTGTATATATATATATATATATATATATATAGCGTCAGCCAAATGTATAGACACTTCGGAAAAAAAAAAATATATATATATATATAATTTTTAAAAATATTTGTAATATTGAATACTAAATTTGTTGTTGTACATTTTATATCACAGCCATGCTGATATTCAGCACAACAGTACGACCAGTTATTTTGCTCCGCCCACACATATCCTGGCGGAACCTACTAAACATGACTGGCGAAGCTGGCGGGTGACAGTCAGTGTAATGAACAGGAGGTGAGGGTCGTGTTAAACTCTTAGCGGTACTTAGCGGCCGACAGGTGAGGAGAATAAACCATGGAGGTGTTGGACATTCCTGAGAAACTCACCAGACTTACTGCATATTTCACCTTATTACACTTTAGAATATCAGCTCCGCTATGTTCCATGGGGTCGAATCCCAAAAAGGAATATGCACTTTGAGGTGCATAATTTGAGGGTGTACAATCCCTTGTTCCACACACAAAGTAGTGCCCTTGATCAAGGCATTTGAGATTCAGGCTTGTGTTAGAAGCTAGTTAGCTTTGTAGCTCGCGTTAGCTGCGAACAGAACATGTGGACTGGCGGCAACAGAGTCCAGACCCTATTGAGAATCTCTGGGATGAAAGCTTTGCGCAGCGTCCGACGCCCTCGTCATCAATACGAGATCTTGGAGAGGAATTAGTGTGATTCTGGATGGGGATAAATGATGTGCCTTTGCATAAGGGATCAAACGGACAACTCACGATTATAATACGATTACAAATAGTTTAATAGCTGAGAATTCTGGCTTTGTGAAACATTCCAGACCCACTCAACGCAGGGGGGAAACACACTATGGAATCATTTTGTAGGTTGCATTTCTAGAACAGAAACCAGCACACGGTAAAGTCTGCAGGTAAAAGTTAGTGCTTACAGACTTTAACAAGATGCCTGTAAATGAAGTTAATTGAAGGGAAAAAATGGTTGAAGCATTTGAAAATATGATAACTTCTTTCAAAGAAAGAAATCCAGCTTGGAGTGTGGCAAAGGCTTATGGTGAGTAGGAAGTAGGAAGGTTAAAAAGAAAAAATATTTAGGTAGACCAAGGATAGAAAACAAAGCAATATGCCTTGAAAATAGAAAAACCCACAAGAAAACAAATGAAAAACAAAAGAAGGAAAAAAAAACAGGCATCATTGTTTGAGACGGAACTGTTAGAAATCAGCTGAATGAAATGGGATGCACATAAACCGAATGAAAGCAGCACTGATACATAAACAGAAGAAAACACGGCCACGCTGGGCTGAAGGGAAGCAATCATGGAGTGGCGGTGATTGGATGAAAGTGATATCCCGTGATAAACCAGGAATCTGCATTAGCTGAGGAGATGATGCTGGAAGCTTTGGTCTGGTGCTGTTCTAATGAACCACGTAAAAGCGACTGCCTGAGGACAACAATCAAATTCTCCCACTCGTCTATGGTACGAGTTTGCGTGGCAGGTAAACGAGGAGGGGGACATCAATCAGTACCTCAACGGCCAACGCACAATTTAATTTATATATATATATATATATACACTTCATTCCGTTCGTTCTGTTACTAGAAAAAAAAAGGTTTTGTGATGATGAGGTCATTTCTCAGCGTTAAAGCTTTTCTTCAGGAAATGCAGATCAACTCAATGTCATGACCAGCAAGCAGCCCGGATTCCAATCTGATTAAAAATTTATTGTGGAAAAAAAAGGTCAATGACAAGCTGCCTTTGTGCAGTGTTGATGTGTTAAACACTGGGAAGACTGATGGAGATTGTTTTATCATTAGCAAAATCCAAGGCTCGAAGAGCCCAAGAAGGAGCAGAAAAAACTAACAAAAAAAGTACAAATTGTTGGTAGATTTTTCCTTGGCATGTAGTGATTCCACAGATTTGGAATTCCCTCTGCTTGATCCGGACTAAAACATGGCATTAATTAAAATACATTTGTTTTATAGTAAAATTCAAACTGGTGAACAGCCTGTAAATGTGGTGACTTCATATTTTTTTGCCACTGGTTGTAGAACCTTTATTGTGATATAGATCTGTATTCAGAGCTGATGGGTTAGGTTAGAAAAGGAAAAGGTTTAAAAAGGAAAATTAGTAAAAAGTTTGGATTTATTTTCTACATTCTAGAACAATACTGGATTTTCTCAAAACTATGAAGTAACATATGGCAATACATTAAATAACAGGAACACAAAAGGTCAGATGTTCTGGAACAGTTCTTGCAAGAACAGTATTGTGTCGAGTGCGTTTGTAAACCCCATCGAGCTCCATGATGAAACTGTCTCACATGAAGACCTTCCCAGGAAAGCGAGACCAAAACTTAGCTCTGCTGCAGAGGAGAAGTTCATTTAGAGTCACCAGCCTCAGAAATCACCAATTAACAACCAGCACCTCAGATTAGAGCCGTTATGAAGCTTTACAGAGCAGAAGGAGCAGATATACATCTCAATATCAACTGTTCACAGGAGATTACTGAGAGTTTTGGATAAACGTCTTCAGCATTGTTTTACAGTGTAGAAAGAAATAAACATTAGGAACGACCATGGAGTTAGAAGGCATGTCCAAATTTTGATTGGTAGTGTAAAGACGAGAATAATACAAACACTATCTCACAGAAAAGCCAATGCATCACAGCCTGCTGAAAAGAAAAGCAAATGCTCATGCAGCGCACCATAACATGCCATGCGCGGGGTCCAGCAGACAAAAAGCCCAAAGCTGCCGACCCAGCCTTCAAATTCCCCAGATCCCAATCCGACTGAGAAACCATGGGATACACTGAACAAAGACAGATCCAGAGGCCTCGCCCACAAAACACCACGGTGGTACAAGTGGAACCCAAAACCTAGGCGGCTATAACGTTAATGCTTTTAACAATTATAGGACAATGGACTATACTGCTGTAATGATCTTTTTAAATATGGTTGAACAAAATGTTTGCTACTGTTATTATCCAGCCCGTCATATTATTTTGCAATGTATTATATTTCACATTGCTAAATGGCACAACGTAAGCCTGTACTTACTTCTGAATACAGTACTGAACTCTTACTTTCACCCTTGGTTTTGCACAAGTGGTGTAAAAAACAGTTTATAATAAACAGTGTGTGGTAATTAGTTTCTTAAATGAAGGTGCAAGTTGTTTTAATTACAGCATCGAAGAACGTTCCAGCTTTAGGGGGCTGTTTGACACGTTGTGTACGCAAATATGTTTTATTATACATACATTAAGCTGTGGTGTGCCGATGTGCAAGCACCTAACCACACAAAAGTACAACAGTACATTACAACAATAAGGTCTGAAATTGTTGATTACTGAAAGGCTGAAAGACAGACTTATGTTTTCAGATTTCCTCATTAGCCAGCGTTATTGAAGTGCTTGAATAATATTTGAGACCATACTGACCCCTATTGGTGGAGCGGTCAAACACTTCCAAAGACGCCACACATTTCATATTTAAAATTAAAGTTGAATTCACCAGCAAAGTTTATTTCAATCAATCATGTATAATGAACGACCTTGTACAAATATTTACATATGATGAAGGAAATTTTAACCAGCTAAAAGCACGTGACAAAGATCTTAATAAAATGTTTTAATAAAATCATAACGCTTACAAAAGACATGATTTCAGGAAACAAGCGCTTCAAGAGAAAATACTTTTTTTTTTAAACACATCTTTTAAAAACAGCACATTTATTTCTCTTTTGTTAGATGATAAACACAAAAACAAAAAATCAAAATGTAACTTAAAAGTTATAAAATAATTTAGATCCTTTTAAACAAGCTGAACTTGAGTCTAAGTTTTCATCACCGGTATTGGGAGGCTTTTTTTTTTTTTGTATCCCGTAATAAGCGGAAGATACATGAAATACAAACCGTAATGCGTATCGTGTCACCTTACTATATTAAAAGTAGGGTCTCCATCTGATCTTTAAAATCTTCATTTAAAAAGAATGGAGCGTAATACATTTAAAGTGATGGGACCATGACAGCGGTACCAAAAAAACAAAAAAACTGTGAAAAAGATGGTAAAAACATGTGGGACAATCTCTACTTGAAGGGTTCCAAGTTGGAGCCCGTTAGAGCAGAGTCCATCAGATCATCGTCCTCAGTGTGCATGTAGGGAGGACTCTGTCGTGAGATACGCTCAGAGCTGTGCAAAGATATAGATGGTTCTGAAGATGACATTGGAGACCTGGACCAGCTCTCTGCCTTCATTGGGTGTGATGAGGGACCACAGGACATTGCTGATTTTTTCTTCTCCTTCTCTCGATCCCTGTCCCTATCCCGATCTCGGTCCCTGTCCCGCTCTCTATCTTTCTGCTTTTTCTTTTCTTTCTTGTGCTTCTTGTGTTTCTCTCCCAAGCTGACCGACATATAGTCCTGTGGCGGTTGTAGTGGCCTCATAGTCTGATCGTCATCAGAGCTGGGGCTGTTCTGGTGAGACTTCTCTGCCACTGAACTGCTACCAGACTCGCTCCCACTGTCCTGGAACAGAGGTGTATATCCAGGCGAGCGGCTGTGGCTTGGGGAACTGCGATCATGCTTTGGTGTTGAGCCACTGAAAAGAGGAGATGCTTTCAAGCCGGAATGCTGGGAGCGCATGGAACCTTCAGATGAGCCATCACCAGGCTTCTGGAGAGTTACTTTGGACTTGATGCTTGGAGAACCTCCGTCTGGCTTGCTTATGATAATCTTCGCCACACCAGTACTGCTCACTCCGCTACCTTTTGGGTCCATCATCTTTTTATCCCCAGAGTTTCCTGTTGAAAGAGATCCTTTAGATTTTCCTTCTTTTTCAACCTTGTCTCGTTTTGGAGGACCAACATTTGGAGGTACTGCTCCACCTCCAGTCCCTGCACTGCTGCCAGGACCACCTGCTCCTCCACCTCCTTCACATTCCTCTCCACCAATGCTACCACCGACACTCTTCAGCTTGTCAATGACTGCTGTAAGGGACGGTTTTTTGTTTCGGCTAGGGGACTTTCCTTTGGCATTAGGGTTGTTCCCCCCACCTCCTCCACAACTTCCACCACCTCCTCCTCCACCACCACCCCCACTTCCTCCATATTGTGACTGACCACCAGAGGAAAATGACATAGAGCCTGATGAAGAGGAGGAGCTAGCAGATGAAGTGGAAGAGGAGGAAGAACCAGAGGAAGAGCCACTTCCTAACTGTTTCTGGGAACCCATTCCACTGCCAGAGGAAGACTTTGAGCCCCCGGAACTCCCACTTCCAGAACCAATTGGTGACTTAGCTTTTGAGGATGGTGGCGTACCTGGAACCTGACCTTGCCCAAGCTTCATCGGGGAGGAAAGTTTGTCCACACTCCCAGACCGAGAGTGTGAAGGAGAGATGTTCGGCTTAATGCTAGGGTTTATCAGTGATCCAGGGGGCTTGCCTCCTTGAGGCCTAATTTTATTCCCACTAACTGATCCACTGCTGCCACTGCTGCCTGAACCCGACATACCATGCTTGGTGATGGGGGAAGAGCCTGGTTTACCTGAACCCATCCCAAGAGAAGAGCTTTTGGACTGAGGGGGCATGCCACTACCACTTCCACCCGTACTTTGTGGCTTAGAACTGTTACCTTGTCCCATGGAGCCTTCCAACTTACTGGTCTTTATTTTTCCTGACGACGAAGAAGAGTGAGAATGGTGGCTTTTGCTGCTGCTTGTGCCACTTGCACCACCAGTACTTCCAGCTGCTGAGCTGCTTGATGTATAACCTCCATGAGATGACGTTTTTCCCCCAGTTAAGGTTTTGGGGATCTGTATTGTGATTTTAGGTATGGGAGGGGTAGCACCTCCTGGTGGGGTCTGAGAACGACCTGAGCTGCCTGGGGATTTGGACCCACCTCCACTCATTGAACCTCCTGAACTGACACTTCCACTTGGAGGGGTATAAGGTCGACCCCCAGAGCTGTGTGAGGGAGACTTGCCGTCTGGATCGAGCTTTTTACGCTTAGGTGGCTTTTCTTTCGATTTTCCCTCACTAGACGGTGTGCGACTACGTTTTATCTGCTTTCCTTCAGCAGAGCCTGTTCCTCCCATCATCATCCCAGAGGTACCTCCCCCATTATCCTCCTTTGGTCTCATCTGCTGTTGTTTGACCTTTACTTCACTACTTTTAAAATCACTGCTAAATCCTGCCATGCCCATTGTAAGTGGACTCTGACTGCCACCTCCATGAGAATGTGGATCACCCAAATCTGGCCCTGGGCCTAGCAAAGGTTTTCCTCCTCCACTGTTCCCACTAAAAACCATGCTAACATCAAATGGATCCTTTAGAGGGGCATCAGGTGTGCTACGACCATGCGAAGTTGGATTCTGAGGGGTGCCTGAGGGCGTGTTCTGCTGACTTCCCCCACTAAAACTCTTAACAAGGTCAATATCTGGCTCTGAACTAGGTGAACTGTCAAAGTAATTTGCTGGTGCAAAGGTTCCCTGTTCATGCAGCAATTCATGGCCAAAGTCTGCATCTGCATAAAAATTATGCATCGATCCATCACTATTTGGAGTTGCCGCAGTAGCGGCCTCTGCAATTAGATCTGCTGGATCAGTGTAAGTGTTTTCATTGCTGTTGGTGTTAAAAAGGTCAGCCTCGAATACTGCACTGCCCTGACCTGAGCTAGAAGAATCTCTTAGTGGAGTGTCTAGGGAACCTCCTTCTTCCCCACCCATGTGATGCTGCCCATGGCTGCCGCCACTCCCTTTGGTGGCTGCATCAGGAATATCAGAGAGAATGTCATGTATATCCGTAGGAATGCTTTCAGAGCTAGAGAGCCGCCCCATACGAGATATAGACCCTGGTGGCTGCGCCTGAATTTGCGTCTGAGACTGACCATGTGACTGTGTGTGGTAAGACATTCCAGAACCCGGTGGTGGGGTCCCACATTGACTTGGAGCTGGGGTGATACTGTGAGGAGTGTCTAATCCATCACCTGGAAGATTGACATCAAAAATGGTATTCTGAGAGGCATCAACATCCATGGAAAAGAGTGCACGATGGAAATCATCTTCAGGGGGAGGGTGTGTGTGATGGTGCTGGTGGCTTATGCCTCCCATTTGCTGTTGTTGGGCCTGCTGTTTCATTCCCATCCCTGCTCCTGTTCCCATTACACCCTTATCAGTGCCCCTTGGCCGCTTCTTCTTGCCTTTGGTGCCTCCACCAGGGCAGGGCTGACCCTGGCTGTCCGTACGAGGAGAACCAGAGGAATTTTGTCTTTCTAGAGGGCTGCTACCATAAAGGGCTGCAAAGTCCTGTGAAGGGTTGTCCTTTAACAAGTTCATCAGCATGGGATGGTTTTTGGTATTGCTAGCAGGTGAGGTGGTTGGTGGTGGGGTCTGGTGTGGCTGTGAACCAGCAGAGCCCTGGGGAGTGGGACTAGACCCTACACTTCCTGTTATCTTCAGAAGGCTAGTGAGTATTGGGTTCTGAGTCACCTTGCTAAAATCATCCGAACCATGGCTGTGCTGTGGTTGGAGCTGCTGCTGTAGCTGTTGCGGCTGACTTCCCATCTGTCCCATAGTTTCTACGACCGAACCTCCCTGGTGGTTCATGCTGAAAAGTGAGCTGATTGTGCCTTGGAAAGTCCCACCTGCACCCAAGTTCCCAGCGCTACTGCCTCCTGTAGGTGTGGCAGCTTCCCCGACACCAGTTAGCCCCATTGTGTTGCTCCCATCAGGTCCTGCGCCCATCCCCATGTAACCAGGGCTACCTGTCGGGGGAAGGTTCTTTTTCACCATTATCTCCACAGTTTCAGCTATTAGGGATAAGGCTGGGGTGTCTGCCTGAATCGTCTCTGCTTTGCGACGAATTGCACGCATTGTCACAGGAATGGACATGCATCTGAGGATGTAAAAGTTGCAACAAAAAAAATTGATATTTGTTCCTGTTCAAGCATTTATTCTCTTTCTGATGAGCAGCATATCATGTTCCAAGTATATCGTGTCTATACATATACCCGCAGGTTATTTGTTATTTTTTTTTTTAGAAAGTATGACAAAGTTAAAATCCAACAAGGGTACACTACCGGACTTACCTCTGAACCACCTTGGTAATGAACTCATCTGTGCAAATCAAAGCATCAGACAAACCCTTATACAGCTTACATGCGACCTGCCGTGAGTCGATTACGTCCATTACAACTGAGAGACAGAAGAAGATAGACGACCCAGGAGAGAGAAAGGTAGACAAAATAGTTTAAGTTGAGTCCAAGTAAAGAGGTCAGTCTAAATCTAATCTCTGAAATTTCATTAAAATCGACCCTTACCACATACGAGAGACTCATTGACAGGATGCTGGAAGGACACGCTGAAGCTGGAGTCCGTCAACGGACAGACCTCGAACTGCAGCAGCCCAGGAGCATCTATAGAAACGACAGTACCACTTAACAACTTTGCTTGCATGGGGTAATTATCCCCATATGGACTATATTATGTATAATTTACAGAGTTTTCCGGAAGTTCGGTAACAAACTGACCAATCCAGGTCAGGGGTGAACTCAATAAACGCAATAAAGGAAAAAGTTCTTCCTTAAATACTTTGAGGCGTCAGGCTCACCTTCCTTTATGTAGGTTTTTTTGACGCAGCTTCCAATCAGTGTGTTATAAGCTGCCTGGTGACGTATTATATCCAACAGAGCAGGCACATGAGCAGGGTGTCGAAATGGGATTTTGGACACCAGTGCCCCCTGCAGAGAGTTCCCATCCTGCACTGGAGCATCTCCGTTCAGAAAGTAGCAGTGCTGCTGTCCAGGCAGGGACTTAAGAAAACAAAGCAACGTGAACTGTTAGACGCGTAGTTATAATAACCTACAAGATTAAAATGTACTTGGAAGTCAAGATTAAATGACTTGGAAGAGCAAGGAGTGCGTAGCGTGGACCCTCACAACAGGGATGAGGCGTTCAGCATGTTTATAAGCCACAGTCAGGCTGAATCACCCAGCTGCTTTTAAATGAGAGCACCCGATGTACTCGATAAGTCACGGGTAAGATGAACACTTGCCATGTTGTTCAAATAGTTCTGTTAGGCTTGTATCGCACATGTCCTGTAGATAGCCAGGCAGGTTCACAGGACATTACCTGGTTCACAAATTTAGAATCCATCTCTTTTCTTTTAGCTACCTACAAAAGACATTTGGGTTTTAACTTAAAACATTAATACGAGAAAGATCAGAATCTACACATGTTAAACAACTTAGAACATAGCGCCTTTTGTTGAAACCCAACCATTTTTCAGTTGATGACTGAACACCTGACTGGTGTTTCCTATTGCCCAGGTGCGGCCCTGTTAGACCGATTGTTTAAGCGGTTAATTTCCCTGAATGTCTGCTCTTGGTCTAGGGATTCCCTTGTGAAATCTGCATGTTGTCAAAAAGGATAAACCAATGTAAAGACCTGAAAGCTGTATGAAAGAAAATCAAGTCATTTTAAAGCAGAGAAAAAAGAGAGAATGAGAGAGAGAGCGAGAGAGAGAAAATCCATCAGATCAACTGAACAAACATGTGACGTGACAGCAATTTAAGAGGTCCTGAAAAAAAAAAAAAACAGATCGGCTAGCAAAATCATGAACAGTAGGAAACAACAAAAAAAAAACAACAACATAAATAATGGCTTGATGTGGTTATTGCAAAAAAAGGAAAACATTACAATGAAATATTAAGATTTTAGTTTTTACTTTAATACTGTCAATTAATTTCACATCTAAAAAATTCAATGGTCTGACCATGGAAGTGTAATGCTCAAAGTTTAAATTTGGAAATTAAAACTAAAATTCTGATCCATCGTCTAGCCATCGTCTGATCTTAAACCCAAATGTTTTTAATGCAGAACACAAAGTACTGGTCTCATCATTCAGTACTGGAATGTTTTTATCAAATGAAATAAATGCACTAAGCAGTGCATCTAAAGTTTAACAGCTAGAGTTATATTTCATAAAAAGTCAGGGCCATAGGGATGTGGACAAATTTCAGTTTTCTTTTGTGCCATGGTACATAGTCACGACAGATGCAGTGTGACAGAAGGCCTGACTGAAGTGTAGACATTGGGCTTCAATTCAAGAACTTTGTTGGCAAAAAAGGCAATAATTCCTACAGTTAAAGCAATATTTTCTTCAAAGTTCCTCCAATTATACCAGTTTAAAAGTAAGTGGACAAACAATTTGATGGTCATTCCTGGTTATAATGATGACAGATTAAGGAGATAAAATAATAAATTTTTCAAAATAAAATTAAATATCAAAAATTGGTTTTGATAAGGAACTCGAGGGAGGAAACTTGGATTTGGGTTTCAGACTTCAGATAGTCAATAACTGCGAAGGATTTGACTCTAAGTGTTAAAAATATATTTTTTACATTTATAATTATTTTATGAATCACTTACTCAGGTAAAAACAACTATAATTTATAAACGTCCTATTTACTGCTCACTTGCTAAAGCAACAAAAGATCTCTCTCTGAAAGTAACGTATTGTGGATAATTACATCACCGACAGCGGCGACCTCGCCAGACGGCAAACTCGGTCAAATCTCAGGCATGTTGTCTTAGATGGAAACCTCAGATTGATCCATTTACATTTCAGATGTTACTCACTGCGTAAAATCTCATGGATCGGGCCGATGCCAAGGCGCCGTTTCCGTCTTCTTCACCGAGCTGGCTCTTAATGATGAGGTCGTAGAGAGTGGACAGGGCAGGAACTGACTCAAACACTGGGATACCTATAACAAAGGACACGCACATCACTTTCTTCTCGTCCTACACACGTAGGATTAGTTCCCATTTACTGTCCTTTTTATCTTAAAATTATTCCGTACACGTGATGTATTCTTAACACGTGCTTGAAGACGCTAAAAAGAAAAGTACAGTGGAAGTAAGCCAGTGTCATTCTCCGCTAGAATCTGAATTAGCTTGGTGTGATGATTGACACATGATGCTAAGCTATTAGCATCCTTGTTATGTATGGTAACAATTAATTATTAATTCAATTATATTTTTTTAGGAATTTAACTGATTAACACAATGTTTTGCATAATATTTCTCCATAGCTTGTGCATAAATTAACTTGTACACCACAAGAGGGCGCAATTGCAACTTCTGTAAATTGGACATTTTTTGTTACCTCGGTTTTATTGTTTTGTCAAATAAAGACAGCGAGAGATGTCTCTTTCCATGGAGTTACAGTTTTGTTTTTAAAACTATTTATGTTTTGTTTATTGTCTTGCATTACCAATTTGTTGAGATTTGTTGTACCACTGTTCAAATAAAACTAAAAGTGAAAAAAGTGCATCTAGACATTGGTAACTATTAATGATCGATTGATCAGTGAAGAAAAACATGCGCAACTTGGACCGCCGATCTTTGTAACAGTAGAACAAAACTGAAAGCAAATTTGGCTCCGCCCACTAACTCATTATTGACGTGTCACCTTGTACCAGGTGTGTCTCTCGGTCTTACCTGTAACGTTCCCCATCCTGTGAATGAAGGACAGCGAGAAGGGCATGGGCCGCTTCATCTTCAGGAAGAAACACGCCGGCAGGTCTACGCAGTTGGCGCTCGATGCCGGAGAAAACGTCGGCGTCCTGAAACGGAAAACATGAAACCGACGGATTTAATGAATAGACACGCCACATTCCTCCGCATAGCGTAGACAAGATTACAATCACGGGCATTTTATGAAAAGGGACCTATAATGTGCAAAATGTAACTTTTTAGTCATGTTTTAGACATCCAGATGGGACTCCACTCCGTGTGATCACACACACACACACACACACACACACACACACACACACACACACACACACACACACACACACACACAGAACAAAAGACGTGAGATAAAACATTCCCTGCTGCTTGATCGTCTTTATTTATGTCTGTGTTGGCCAGGGCTTTAAAAGCCTCAGGGATCGACGATGCCAATCACTTTTTTCCCCTCTTTGTTTTTGTAAATGAAATCATATTGTAGCAACCAAGAAAACAAATATGTACATAAACGGTAGACGGTTTTATTTCCAAATAAATGTTTATTAAATGTTAAAAAGAAAAGGCGTATGTCAAATTCTCGTCTCCATACGCGCGAGACTCCATTCATACGCAAGATTTATGTAAACGACTCTATTCAGATGTAAGTGAATGCTCATTGCCGTGTTGTTTGGGGGAAGTGATGTGCTGATGCATGTCCGTGTCCAACAGAACAGGAGGGCCTCGAATAAAGTAACAAAAAAGTTCAATAATAATAATTATTCATCGCATGAATCCACATGAAGTGCTTCAAGTTTTTTTTTTTCAATAATAATCATGTTTTTTGCCATTTGTATCCAGTGTTGAATAATTATTTGACCACCGATGGCTGTTAATTTATGACAAATAAAGCTGCTCAAATTTTCCCGAAATAAAATGTCTTTGAGTGTTATAAGTTTGAGTATATTTCTCAGACACGCCCACACACTCAAGAATTCATGAACTTGGTTTGTTTATTCTCCATTTTCACTGTTTTTTTTATTTATTTTTTGCTAGAGTTTGAAATATGTATTAAATAAATAAATTTTGTATTTTTTTTGTGTGGAATTTGGCATGTTTAAAAGTCGCACATAAATCTCAAATATTTACATCAGCCACATTATGAAAGTCCAGTTTGTGCTCTACATAAATAAGAAACGTATTAGCTTTACTTAAAAAGCTTAAAAAGATGTAAAATTTGCAGCCTTGACTCACTGCAGGTCTTCAGAAAGGCCTCAGACCCCCAAGGGATTTATTTTAACAAGCAAATCAGATTTTCTTTGCTGATTATTGAGAACATCATTGTGAATTAACGACCATTACATACATTTACCTGAGTCGGAGCTGTATGTCAGATAGCATGCATTTCATTTTGGAGATTAATTAAGTGCAACATGTGACCTCTTAAGAGTTACACTTTACCCTTTGTTATCCACTGGGTGAGAGCCGGTGATGAGAGGAGCGATGGGAAGTTTGACGACGGACGAGGTTCCCTCCACAGTCACTGACACACACACTCCGAGAGAACGAGGGACTGAAAATAAAATGAGTAAATAAATTGTGAGAAGGGTCTGGGAATTATAAATCAATTGTTTAAGATAAAATATATTTATACGGAAAAAAAAAAAAAAGCCATGAACAAAATGAGTTGATCTAATACAGATAGTCCCTGACTTACAAACAGGCATCGTTCCAGGAATACGTTTGTAAGTTGGATTTGTTCTCAAGTCCGACAAAGTGAGCGTTACACGCCTTTGACATGAATATACAATGTAAAGCATACCGATCCACATGACTAACTCTCTGTCCCCTTCACCACACTGCCATCATGTGGCCAAAAACTGTCCTCAAGCCTAAGGAACTTAATCTCACGAGTCAAATATAACTTGTCCCTGCGCCTTTAAATCTTGAGGGGAATCCTGGACGCCATCCTGTCTCACTGTATTGGACTGTGAACTCTGTTTTCAGGACAGCTTTACAGGACAGACATTTTCTACCATCGTGCTCCTGGACTGATTCACTGAAATCGGTGATGCAGGCAGACAAAGCATGAAACATGCGCCACGGCGTGATCACATGGCCATAACGGGATCAAAATGTGCAGATGATGATGATGATTATGCCACGTTTGCTACACGTTGACACGTTGAGAGAGTGTGTTTGCGTGTGCATGTGCTCACTGGTTGTATCGGTGTAGTTGAGATGAGCGCCGGTTCCCTCCTCGAAAATGTCGTAAGGTGAGACGTAGCACTGCAGGGACAGGAGATGTCCGCCGCTCCTCGGGGTGAGCAGACCCACGCCGCCGTGCAGGATCGTCTCCACCGTGCTAGCCTTCGTGGCTATCCTGCAGGAACCAACACACTTTCAGCACTGCCCAGTAATAATGGTGTTTTAGCGCCAACGACATGGACGGTAATGAACTTCTCCACACCTGAACATGTGCATCATCTTGGTGAGGTCGAGCTCCAGAGACTGCAGGGCCAGGTACATCTTAGTCTTCAGTTTGCTTTAAGAGAAAAACAATTATTATTATTTTTATTATTATTATATTTGTTAGTCCTATTTCTTTTTTATCATTTATTAAACACATAAACGATGTCTCACTTGTCTCCAGGAAGCTTGTACAGGTTCACGAGACCCTTCAGGTGTTTGGAGAACTCCTCAAAGTTTTTCTCTCTATAAGATGATCATTAAAAAGAGAAACAAACACACACAGTATGACGTGTAAGTGCAGGGTTACTCAGAGACACAGCAGCATTTTGAGCCAAGAGTTCGTCCTGTGTGTGTGTCGTTACCTCAGGTGCTGGATGAGTTCGGGACAGCTCTACACGAGGCAGAGAAAAGGAACAGAAGAGGCCGGTTAGTCAGCACGGAGCATTCGCTTTATCAGACTGAAGTAGGAGATATTTGCTCATCTGTGCGTTTCGTTGACGATTTAGGGAAAGGGGCGGAGCTCTGCTCTAGGGAATGTGTTGGATCTAATTTTATTATGTAACGATAACGTAATTATTTCACAAAAGTTCACAAACTAACAGCCGAGTTCTATAATATAGATGGGAATGTTCCGGACTCGTAACATTTGAGTTCAAAATCTTTCTTTCCTCTCATCTCTTCCTCTCTCTCGTTCTTGGTTTTGGTCTCTCATTGTCTCTCTCAGTCTCTTCCCATCCCATTTTCTCTCTTGATCCCTCTCTCACTCTGCCTCTCTCCATATTTCTTTTTCATCACCATCTCTTTATATTTCTCTCTGCCTTGCTCTCCATTTCTTGCTTTCTCTGTCTGTTTTACTCCGTCTCCCTGCACACTGTGTGTGTCTCTCTCTCTCTTCCTTTGCATACATATTTACCATGTCCTAAAACCTTGTACATCTCTCTCCTTAACTTCCTTTCTCTCCTAGTCTCTCTCTCAGTTTCTCCCTCTCTCTTTTTCTCACTCCCTTGTTCTCTCCTTCTTGGCTTCCTGTCTCTCCCTGTTACACTCTGCCTCATCTCTCATCCCCAGTTTCTCTCTCCCTCTGCCCCCTTATCAGCTCTCTTCCTGTTTCTTTTTTGCTCTCCATCTCTTGCTTTCCTTCTCTCTGTCCTTTAACCTTACCCCCATCCCCCCCTCTCGCCTTCCCTTCTTTCCCCCTCCTCATCTCCCTTCATGCTCTCCTGTTCCTCCCCATCTCTCTCTCTCTCTCACCGCAGGGTTTTCTCCGTGATGAGCCACTTTCACGTCGATCAGTTGTCCCATGTTGTCGAGCTGGACTTCTACGTAGAACATGTCCGAGGTGATGTAGCACTCTGTCTCCGAGGGACTCAGATGTGAACCCAACCTACAGGACGGATGGCAAAAATAAAAGAAGAACCGAGTGACTGTGGAGAGACTGTCAGGATGGCGTGACGTTAAGGCTAAAATGCTGTGCGTGAGCAGTGTCATTCATTCGCAGGGACACTCACATGTTCTGACGGGCGATGGACTCCAGACGGTCGGTCATAGACGCCAGTGACGACACTGTAACGAAAACACACACACGTCAGCGGGTACCCGAGATGGCGTCAGAACACGACACTGCTGTAGTGCTACAGTTATTAAAAATCTGAGCGTTTAATTAGTGATGATTGATGGGCGTGGCGCACTCACCTTTAAGCGCCCTCTGAAGTGTCTCTAAACAGTTGAGTAGAAGCTGGTGACCGGCCGAGTTCATCACACCACGCTTCTCCTACACACACACAGACAAACAAACACACACACATGCACTTTGCTCAGATTTACCCGGTCAACACAATTCCATCACCAAGTAAACACGATGATTTTTTGTGGGCGGAGCTAAAACGACTTTCCGACCCATACAGCTACCTCACTATAAACAATTCACACATTAGCTGGCAGCACAGCATCCTGTGTGCTAAAAGCTAATTATTTGTCAAGTTTGTTCAGGATTGCACCGAAATGTGAAAGAAATACAAAAGATATCATGTTTACCGAATCAGGATACACACAGAAATGCAAGGTATCGTTTCGCTGGTGACTAAACACATCCGTATTGTTCTACACCATAAACTGATAACTCTGTCTACAAGTCATCTGTTCAATCTGTGTATTTAAAGTCGTGTGCACATAATCCGTAGGGACATGGTTGTATACAGTACTGTGCAAAAGTCTTAAAAGCTCCATATTATCTGTAGGACACATTTTGTTATCACTTTCTTTACAGACATGCAAATATTCTTCTGTAATGTTAATTATTAATTCTTGAATGGTCTTGTACGTAATAATGCCGACATAATAAACTTATATAACAAAATTTGCACTATAGATAATATGGCGCCTGAGACTTTTGCACAGTACTGTACATCTAAAAGTTTATACACCCTCAGTTCCTTTCTGCCCAAATCTTTCTTTTTGTTGGCTACCTCAGACACTGTTTGCCATTTAGATCTAGAAAAATGAAGATATAAACAGTAACACCGGTCACGCTAACCCACTCTTATCGCGGCTTGAGAGAACGTTAAGTAGCTTACCGATATCATCATGATAATACACATGAGAGAAATCATTATCCTAGTTGAACAAATTCTCGTACAGACGCACTATGTACCTTTAAACAGACAATACATTACTTTAACGTTACCCGATGCTTTTGTGTGGTAGGAGCGAACTATTTGCCAAGTTTGTTTAGAAATAATAATCACACCGGATGATAAAGACACGTGGCGCTCAATAACAACGTCATTTTGTGTTTCATTTAATGTGAAGTTAAATGTTAAACCCTTGTATTTGAAGTTCGTTAGTATTGCTTAAACGCTGAGCTTAGTTTTTAAGTGAGAAAACTAATGTTATAAAGAACGGGCTACATTTAATCACTCATCGAACTTTTCTACAAGTTTAAAATTGTTATAATATTGATTCGGGATATTTGTAAAACAGTGATACTTATAGAATCGCAATATGAATTGAATCGGCACCGAGGTGACCGCCGATTCCCATCTCTACTACAAACACAAGCGCTTTCGATTATCGCCTTTTGTGACTGACGATCCTTTCATCTTATCGTGTACAAAGTTTGTCCTGAAACTCCTTCGATTCTGCACAGCAAGACAGTACGTTCGAGGGGGTTAAGGAGATCCGCGTTTGTGGCCGAAATTCCCGTTTTGCCTCCAGCTAACATTGTGACGTGATCATGAAATAAACTCTACACAGATAAATGTCTTACAAGAGTACAGTACTCGATAAAGACTCACACACACACACACATGAACACACACACACACATGAACACACACCATGGCGGTGCGGACGACTTTGCTGGTCTCCTGCCATGGCCGTGCGGCGTTGTGTTTGGCGTGCAGCCTCTCCAGCAGGGCAGAAACACGGCTTTGCTTCTCCGCTTCTGCAAACACACATTCACTTTAAACAGGGGAAACCATTCACGATTCAATTCATAATAAATGTTACAGTGCGCAATAGGCTACAGAAGATTAAGGATTGGAAGAAATCTCTCTCTGTCCTCCATCATGTCTCTCTTTCACACACACACACACACACACATCCTCTGCTGTAATTTTATTACTTCAAATACTTCACATACAAAAACCATTTACACTTATCACAGTAACATTTAAACAATACATCACGTGACCTCTCAGGATTCTGTTCGAGATCTTTCCTCACTAACACTCCAACACTCCACAGTCTTATATGAAGCCTCCCTGCTCTGCAGTGCACACACTCACACATTCACTTCCTCCCTCATTACATGTCATACAAATAACATCAAACAGCTGCTATTTAAAAAAACAAATTGTTTTAAAGCGTACTGTCCACTTTAGTCCGTCAGCAGTCACTCAGGAGTCTCAGCTCGGCTGTAAACAAAACCGCTAGCTCTGAAGCTAATGCTAACGCAGCCTTTGGGTTGTTCGCAGCACATTCACTAAGCAAAACCGGGTTTATATCGAGTCGAATGAGTGGTATATGTTAACCCGCCCCCCCGTGATGCATACCGGTGCCTTCCTCCACTTTAACCCGCTCCGGACCGGGCTCTCGCGCCGGACTGCCGCTCCGTAGCGCCGCCGCCGCCGCCGCCATCTTCCCCGTTTAAAGCGTCGCGTTTCTGGTGACGTAACGCGCCGAAGCGCTCTGTCGCGTTGTTTTGACGCGCCCTCTGCCGATGGAATATGCAGGGGAACCTTGGACTGCGAGCATAATTCGTTCCGGAAGCGGGCTCGTCTCCCAAAAACACTCGTAAACCAAATAGACTTTTCCCATAAGAAATAATGAAAACTCAAATTATTCGTTCTACAGCCCAAAACAACAAATTCCTAAAAATAATTAAAACAACATATAAAGTTAAAAAATAAAACAAATTAACCTGCACTTAACATAAAAAAAAGAGTAAAAATAAATCCAGACTGTTAAGTGTTTCCGTTTGTGCCCGCAGGCGCCGTGTATTTGTATGCGTGTCTTAAACAGTAAACACCTCCTCTCTCCCCACACCTCGCTTTTTAAGTTTCACAACTAACATACACAATGCAAACAACGGGGGAAAAAGAATTCTCTCTAATGATACTCGCGTTAGCAGACTAACGGAATCACTGCTGTAAAGTAAAAAATAAAAAATAACAAATGAACCAGCACCTTACCTTTGAAAAGAATTGCGACAGAGCTGTGTAAATAAAGCGCGTCTGCACCCAGGGAGATCTCTGTGTGTGTGTGTGTGTGTATATCTGTGTCGGTGTCAAATTACGTGCACGCGCACACACACACGCACACACAAAGTAAGTGTGTGTGTGTCGGTGTGCGTGGGGCACACAGAAGAGAGAGGGAGATGTTGATTATAAGAGACGAGCACTAAGACGCAGAAGGGGACTCTTATTTTGACACAGGGGATGCAGCAGGGGAGACGATTACCCATAATTCCTGCAGCGCAAGAGAGAGAAAAATCATTGGCTCAGTTGTGATCACTTGCTGGTCGGTGTCAAAATAAGAGTCGCACGCGTGATACATGATACTCGGTGCTCGTAAACTAATACTTGCTCGGTTTCCGATTAAAAATGTATTAAAAATCTTTGCTCGGTTTGCGGAACACGCCGAGGTTCCACTGTATTTGAAATAAAATATATAAAGAAAAAAAGTTTTACACACACACACATATACACACAAGCAAAAAATACATAAATAACTAAAATTCATACACACTTCAGGAAAAGAAACGTGAATAAATATTTTAAAACTAGACTTTATATTGCTATACGTTATACTGTATATTGCTATATACGATAATATTATGATAATAGTATAATAATATTATTATATTAATATAGATATCATACTATTTTTCTTTTCCTGAAGTGTGTATGAATTTTTGGGCTGAATATACTGTACAGTATATAACAAACAGCTTTATACCATTAATAGAATCAAGCGCAACAGCACCACCCAATGGTGATAAGTAAAAATGCACACACAAAGTGTCATGATTTAAGTCAGGATTTAAGGCTAACCCTGCGTTCACACCGAACGTGGCGAGAGCGTCAAAATGGCCGGAAGTCATTCATTTTCAATGGGAGCCGGCGGCAAAGAGCGGCGAAGGGCGGAGCGGTGCGGTGAGAGCGGCGGAGGGAGTTGAAATCAGCTCAACTTTATGGTAATGAGCTATGACGCGGTTGAACGGCAACCAATAAAAAAGTAGAGGTCCTCCGCTTGAACGCAGTCCTGTAAACTTTTGTTCCGGCGACATTAGTTCCCAAGCAAAATGGAGGAGAAGTTAATTATTGCGGTAGCGGGTTTCCCGGGTATTTATGACATGTCCCTGTTTGTGTACAGGGACATTAATTAAAAAAATTATGCGTGGACAAGATAATAAGAAATATAATATAATAATTAAAAAAAATATGAAATTAGACTAGCAATTCACAATGAACAGAAGCCACACCATACAAAAGCCTTATAATTTGTTTATTTCTACAATACAGTTCTTTCTATCAATCAATTTAATAATAATAATAATAATAATAATAATAATTTTTATTCATATAGCGCCTTTCCAGAGCTCAAGGACACTTTACAATGAATAGAAAAAGGGGGACAAACAGACATTTAAAAAAAAAAAAAAAAAAAAAAAATTCTTGTTTTCTTCCACATTTTGGTCTCCATAAGATCAAGCTTGATTGCTTTGCGGCCCCTTTAAATACAAGAAAGGCATTCGGTCTACGTCAGAGCGGCGACGAGCGTCGACAGGCGTCGGCGGCAGGGCGGCGAGAGTGAACTTTGACGCTCTCGCCGCGTTGGTTGTGAACGCAGGGTAAGACTGAGTTCTTTCCAGACCACCCTGTGGAATCATACCAGTGCTCTCCAACCTTCCCCCCCAAAATGGACCAGCATAATAAAGTACTGAGCCCCTAAAGGGACATGGCTGGAAAAAAAAGAAACTTTGGAGGGAAAAAAAAAATCCACCTTTAAAAAAAATAAAATAATGCGAAGCAAAAAAAAAAAAAAAAAAAGGCTAACATGATATGGGTAAAAAAAAAAAAAATTGCCTCGCATTTTTTCCCCTAAAGGTTCGCGAGATCTCGCAATTTAGTCGCCGACTTAGTCCAGCTGGTGGCAGCAATGCTCCTAAAAGCTTGATCCTTGTCCGTGCAATACCGATCCAGTCCAGCTAGGGTCAGTAATGCGCGTAAAAGCTTGCTACCAACCGCTAAAAAATAAAGGAAGAAGACGCATCCTGAGAAAGCTACTACACGAGCGTTGTCTCGATTTGTTTTCATCCTATGCCCCGTTTTTTTCTTCTTTAGATTCCCCCCCCCCCAAAAAAAAAAACTTTTTTTCCTACCCCCCTCACTCATGTCCCTTTGGGGGCTCCGTCATAAAGTGCATGATATGAAAAAGGTTTTGAGATTAGTTCTGTAACTCGCCAACAGATGGCAGCACAAATCTGCACACACACACACACACACACAGTCACAGGGATCACTGACCTACATAATTCTGTGTGCCAAAAGACATCGTCCTGTGTAGACTGGGAGATGTGCAACTGGTGCTATTCTGACCACATCTGCTATTTCATCACGCACAACGAGCAAACGAGAAATGCTGCGTGAAATAGGGCGACTCCGCTACAGAGATGTTTGACATAATTCGACAAGTTTGTGGCGATGCTGCAATGAGTTGTTTAAGAAGTGGCACGCACTGGGACATCACTGAAAGATGCGAGAGATCAGGGAGACCTTTAAAGAGCTCGACCCCCGAAAATGGCGAAACCGTTCAGCAACGTGTTATGAACAGTTATGTGTGGGATTTAATAATCTACTTTACAATAAGCTTCTAATGCGCTACTGTCTCAATGTAAACAAACACCTGCACCAATAGATATTAATGAGAAAAGATAAAGTGAATATTTTGACTGGGATTAGTTCATATTCTCACTTTGGCTGAAATAACAGCGCTGAAGTGGTATAAGTGAATTTTAACACGCCGGAGTCGTTTTAAGACAAAACTTCATCTTTATCTGATCGACTTTTTCCATTTCTCATCTGTGATTCTCTCTCCGATTACCGAACAGCGAGTGTATTTGTCTGAGCACCAAAGAAGTACAACTTAGTGTAAACAAGGCGTCAGATACTCGACCTTACAGAATGTGATTTCTGTGTATTAATAAGTGAGACAGAGAGTTCTGCTGTACAGAGAGACACACAGACATGGACGTGGACTTCAACCTCAAATAATAATAATAATAATAATAATAATAATATCACTCATTACATTAAAGATCAGCAGATTATTATTAGATTTAACCTTTAACCGCCAACGAAGCGTATTAACACCTGTTATTTATATGAGTGCTAACTCACCATATGCGCTCACACAGTCCAGTCGAAGAAGAAATCACACCAATAACCGTATAAGTAAATTTGAGTTTTTTGTTTTTTTGATGTTCGTCTTTCTGTCGTTGTAAAGTTTCAGGGTTCATGTTGGTTTCCTCCGGGATCCCGGGTTTCCTCCATCCTCTCAAGAATGTACAGTATTGGTTAAGATAAAACTGTGTGTGAATGACAGTGGAATGTGTGTGTGTGTGTGTGTGTGTGTGTGTGTGTGTGTGCACAGTGCCCCGTTCAGATTAGATTATTAGATTAATATTTCTTGAATATAAAATTTGTGCTACCTCACAGTGTTTACAAGTTGTGTGTATGTGTGTGTGTGTGTGTGTGTGTGTGTGTGTGTGTGTGTGTGCCCTGCGATGGATTGGCCATGGTGTACCCTGACTTGTGCCCTATGTCTCCTGGGATGGGCTCCGTCCCTCGTGACACTGAATAAAGGATACAGTGGTACAGATGATGAGTGAGTGAGTGAGTGAGTGAGTGTTTACAGGTTACTTCAGGTGGGTCGAGAAGCAATGCCTTGTCATTGTAGTAACAAGGTCATACCACCAGAGGGAGCCATTGACAAAGACATTAATTGCTTAAATATCAGCAAGCATGGTCAATTATTATTATTGTTGTTACGTGTAATATAAGTCTTATCATGCAACAAAATATATAATGTTTGTCTAAAGGATGTTTGTGTGTGTGTGTGTGTAAGAAAAACCATGAGGGAAAAATCTAATTAAAACATTTAAAACAGATTTAAAAAGTGTTATAAACCTGCGCGTGTGTGTGTGTGTGTGTGTGTGTGTGTGTGAGAGAGAGAGAGAGAGAGAGTGAGTGTGTGTGTAATTGATGTGTCTGTTGGGAGCTAGCAGGGGAAGGACTTGGCGCGAGTTGAGTAAAACGGAGGGGACACAGACAGGAGGACTGAAGCCGTGCCATCAATCAGAGGGCATTTCACCCCCCCCCCCCCCCCCCCTTTGCTGGCACCAGGGTGTGTGAGAGGGGCACATGGGCACGTGGGGCACGTTCACTGGTGGTAAATAACCCTCACTTGCCCCCCTACCCGCTATACAGTTGGCACAGAATCTCTTTGATTGCGTGCCATTAAGATCTCCATCAATCCGCCATCTTGGTTGTGGATGTTAATCCGCCATTTTGGCTCTGCTGTGCTTATTTTCCCAAAGTCTGTGAACCAGAGTGGAAAATAGAATTCACGAAGAGGAGCGACGTCGTAACCTCGCCTTAACACACACCCGGAGAGAGATGAACACACACACACACACACACACACTCGCAAAGTTTATCAGACTTTATTTTTACTTTTAGCGTATCACCTGATCTTATTATCCACATCAACAAAAACATGCTTCATCCACCACCATTCTTTTTGATCTAACAACCATCATCCACCATTCTTCATCCAATAAGCTTCATCCAACAGGTTTCATTTTTCCAATATGCCTCATATGCCATGCTCCACGCAACACGCCTTACGGAAATCGGTTAGTCCGACCGCACTTTGCCCAACTCGTATCATTCAACACACTTCATTCAATACAGCTCAACTGAAACACACCTCGTTGTGTTCTGCCTCATCCGAATGACTTCATTCACCTTGCCTCACTCAGTATGGTTCATCCAAAATGCTACGCTCTCACCCTCCCTCAGCACCCGTCATACACTACGCTTCATCTAAAACACCGCTCGTAACATGTCTTACTCATATTAATCAGCCACACTATTTAACTCTACTAGCATTTTTTGGGGGGGGGGGGGATATAAGATGATTATTAGCAGACATGTAATGTGTGACATGTAGTGGTTTAGTGAAGAGCTAATTTTTCGAAAACGAAACCATTTCCATTTTAAAGCAGCTATGATGTTCTGCCCGTCGCTCAACTGTTCAATCTGAACACATTTGCTGCTCATATTACTTCTACATTAGCACTAAAATATTCTGTAATCTCTCTCTCTCTCTCTCTCTCTCTCTCGATCTATGATATTAGCTAATGTTTGTTTACTCAAAGCGATGCTAGTCTAGCCTGGGATTAGCAAAGAAAACATGCTAACTTTGTTGAAAATAGCTAGCAAACTTTACAAATAAAAATAGCACCATGCGTCACGTGTAGCAGTGTGTAGTGTGTGTGTGTGTGTGTGTGTGTGTGTGTGTGTGTGTGAAGTCTAGCGTACGGTCATTGGTTAGAGGAGAGAAGCCCTTTGTGGTTTGTAAAGGCAAAATACATTTTTTAAAGTAAATGTTAGCTCACAGGTTAGTGCAAAATAATTATTTACAGCAAAATACATCATCAACAACAACAACAACAACAACAACGACTACGGCTTATGATGATGGTGTTTAATCAGACAAGGATTTTCCTGTGAGATTTGCACAAGTCATTCTTGAAACGTCTAGACATGTTCGAGTAAAATGTTCCCTGGTGCCTGATTTCTTTAGTACCAGTATCTCCTCCAGAACCTGATCTAAAAAACGAAAGGTATCAATAAAATCCTACTAATTTACATTTACACTTACAATCCGTTGGCAACTAATCAGTTTTATTCGCCTGTCGAGTTCGAGCTCCGTTCGGCTCTTCAGGGTTTCAGACGCAGAGCTGCTGGACGTTCAGCACAGACACCGGAGCGCTCCGTTCCACATGATCTCTATAATCCTTCACCCTGTCATCATCATCATCATCATCATCATCATCATCATGTTCTTCTCTGTGACTGAGTCATTAAGTCCTAAAAACTGCCCTGTGCAAGAGAATATTTTTTTTGTTTAATAGCGTTCATTATAAATATGTTTATTTTTTGCATTTTTTAAATTTCATTATTTATTTATTTGCATTTGATTGTCGAGGACTTCGCTCGCACCGCTCCTGGCCAGGAGAATGAGATTTATGTGAATCTGTATGAGGTCTTTTTTTTTTTTGTTGGGTTAATTACAGTTAAAAAAAATAAATAAATAAATACAAATAAAAATGATATCCATGCGATAAATACTAATACAGAGGTCTGTTTACAGAGGTCTTCTGACACGCCTTCTAGGCTTCTCGACCTATAAATACTAATGCGAATCTATTAAATGTAATAAAAACACATACTGTTTCACTGGTGAAATTTGACTTCTGTTTCGCTCTTATCATCATACAGACCGAGACTTGTGCTGAAATGTCCGGTGAGTGAAGGTGTACAAGTGACTGAGATTTACAGAAGACTTCAAGCACAGTCGGTCTGATGATGAGACTCGTAGCTGCAGTAAAACATCTGAAAGGTGCAAACATTTTAGAGAGGACCGGTATGTGTGTGAACGACGAGCGCGGCCGAGGCGGAGCCCTGCGGTCACGTTACAGGAACTCGAGTTAATACCACGTCCCCTGTACAGTCCCGACTTCAGTCCAAGCCGTTTCCACATGTCCCTGAGAGGCGGGCGTTTCAGATGTGAAGCAAGAAAACTGTCTGCCTTTATAGGATCCAAGCAGAAGCGAAACGCGGGGAACCATGTTGTGTCGTTCTGCACAACCAAAAGTCCCGCTTTAACTCGAACACCCGTTATATATGAGTTAAATTGTGGGACACAAGTGACCAAAGGCTACTAATGAGGTCATTATTATTATTATTATTATTATTATTATTGTATTTTTGAAAAAATATTAACATACAGTAAGCCATGTAGTCAGAAATCAGTAATCAGGTGGTATTTTGTGTACACGGTCCCCCGGAGGCATTAGATCGTAAATAAACAAAAAATGTAAAAAAGCATTAAAAAACCTGTCAAGACCCAAATATATTGTTTTCTTTTTTTTTCTTTTTTAATACTATGAAACTTTACTCAGTGCCAAAACAGGTTTGCCATGGTTTGGTTGCTACGCCATGCTTGATTGCTCCAGGATAATCAAAAGCGCTTAACGACCCTAATGACCCAAACCCTAAAGGTGTACTGATTAAAACGTGAACAAATGCTTTATGTGTGAAAGAACACACACACACACACACACACACACACACACACACACACACACAAATCCCCACACGGTGCCCCGCCTCATATCTTCGAGGGGAGTCGGGAGGCTGGTGTGAGCCAGCGTGAGGTTGCTCAGAGTCCCGGGTTCTCACGGCCAGCAGTTTTAAACCGTGCTAGACGAGGCGGGATGATGCAACCAGCACTGAGTATCATCTCCTGTCCGGGGTCCAGATCACATGTGACATCTTCTGTCCAAGATGGGGACGGATTTGTGAGCGTTTTAGAGCATGCGCAGAAGGTGCACAGCTTGTTCAGCATACAGGGAGGAGACACACACACACACACACACACACACACACACACACACACACACAGAAAATTGTGAGACCTGCAATCTTACGTAACTGAGCTGCGTAAATAAAGAAATGCCATGTTAATAAAGCAGGATGATTTAACTGTGGTGTGTTTGATTTTTCTCAGACTGGACCGAGCTGACAGTTTCACTAACTTCTCTAACGGGGCTGAGGCTCTGGAAACGTGTGTGTGTGTGTGTGTGTGTGTGTGTGCGTGCATGCCATTTTAGACAGGGCCCTGCAGGACTCTTTTGCGCTGAAGCTCATTTGCGCGACGCCACTTAATTGGCTACAACAATTAATTAATGTGTTGGAAAGTTGGCAGGAAAAGTTCATTTTAAAAGCGTTTTAATAAGCAATTAGGGGAAAAACAACCGAGGAAGGGGGGGTTAGGGGTGCGGGTGTGGTGGAGGGATGTCTCACACGATAGTAATAAAAAAATACATTAACATGTGCAACTCGACACACTATTGATATGGTAATTGATGGTTTTTCATTATTCAATTATTATTATTATTATTATTATTTTGTTTAAAAGTGATTTATTGTGCAGAACAATCAAAATTCGTGTGTTTTAGCAAACTATTAATATTGATTTCAGTTTTTTCTTCCACAATATATATATATATCAAAAAAAAAAAAACACACACATAGCTCATTAGTCACACAGTTACTGCTTTAAAATAATGATTGTATTTTAGCATCTTTAAACATAACATTCGTAAAATACTCTTAGCAACTAATTTTAAGAATTTCAATTTCAATAAAATAAATAAATAAATAAATAAAATATTGCTTGGGGGGAAACAAGTGTGGTACTATATGGCACTGACGTGAATCCACCATAAAATGTCACCTTTTTAAAAATATATACATCATTAGAATATATATTCATAGAGAATTATACCAATTATTAGATTTTGAAAATGAAATAAAATAAAAATAATTTGTATTAGGTCCTAATTATAAAAAAAAGTTAAAAGTTTAAATGGTTTCACACACACACACACACACACACACACACAAAATCTGAAACTTTTTTTTCTCTCCATTTCTGCCTGACTTGCTTGTCTTCTCTCTCTCCCTCTCCCTCACACACACACACACACACACACACGCACGCACGCACGCACGCACGCACTGCGTATGAAATATCGCATGACTAATGAGGGAAGCAGGTTGGGATCCTGGGGAAGATGTCCTTGGAAGACGAATGCATTTTCAGCAGAATAATTAACTTAATTAACAAATTCGCATGCATATTCATCAGCCCATTAATGTGTGTTCTGTGTGGGGGGGCCCGCCTCATTAACATATACACCACACACACACACTCGCTAACGGATTACTGAGACAGAGAGAGCGAGTGAGAGTAAAGGAGAGTAAGACTGGCAGAGATCTGGGAAAAAAACGATTTATTGAGAAAAGACGACAGAACGAAATGAAGGAAAACGGAACAAGAGTCAAGGATAGAAGACAGGCGGGAAAAAAAAGGCTTGAACTGAGAGAAACAGACAAAGAGAAATGACAATAGGAAGAGATAAAGAAAACAGGGCAGGAGGAGGCCCTCGAAAGTAGTTTTTTTGTTTGCACTCAGACTTTTTCGGCGAAGATGAACGACTTGTGTTAGACGGCTGTGGAACAGAAAGCGATAGGGAATTTCCGAGATGCTTCTTTAATCCACGTTGCTGTCACAGCCGAACAACAAAAAAAAAAACACTGCTGCTGACGTCTTGTCACACTTACTATAGACTTATCTGTTCACGAGAACATTCAGGAAGTGACGCTGAAGCTACAGGATGACTGACCGCGACACGGGAGCTTAGTGGTCAGCACCGCCGCCTCACCGCCCTACAGTCCGTGTGTGTGTGTGTGTGTGTGCTTTCTCTGGGCCCTCCGGTTTCCTCCCACAATCCAAAGACACGGTCCAGGTTGATGTGTATTCCTAAACTCCCTGTAGTGTGTGATTGTAATCGTGTGTGCTTGGTCCACTGATGGTTTGGCACCCTGTGCAGGTTGTATCCTGTCTTGTGGCTGAACCAGGCTACAAACGGTCTAAATAAGTGGCATAGAGACCGAATGGCGGCGGCGCGGTGGTGTAGTGGTCAGCACTGTCGCCTTGCACCGCCAGGGTCCGGGTTCGATCCCCGTCTCTGTGTGCATGGAGTTTGCATGTTCTCCCCGTGCTTGGTGGGTTTCCTCCGGGTTCTCCGGTTTCCTCCCACAGTCCAAAGACATGTAGGTCAGGCTAATTGGCGTTCCCAAATTGCCCGTAGAGTGTGAATGAGTGAGTGAGTGTATGTGTGTGTGTGTGTGTCTGTGCCCTGCGATGGATTGGCACCCTGTCCAGGGTGTACCCTGCCATGTGCCCCAAGTCTCCTGGGATAGGCTCCGCCCCCCGTGACCCTGAATGCAGGATTAAGCGGTATAGATGATGAGTGAGTGAGTGAGAGACCGATGTCCAGGAGCTTGGCTCTGTATTCTGGGTGGAATTTCAATCTGGAGCTGTGGCTCCAGTCTAATACTTGGGGCCGCAAGTATACTTGGGGACTCTATAAGCTAGGACAAAGAGCATATTTTGTGGAACGTTACTTGGTACGTGGTTCCTGTTTGAGGGACTGCAAGACCAGGTTTTCCACATCCAGGTGTTGGCCACAAGACAATAAGGGGGAAGAATAGTTCTTTGAACCAGGCTGGTCTGACGATGTGTATTGAAAATGGGAAAGAAAAAGTGACCATTGTGCCTGATGCGAATTAAATCTCTTGGCTGTCTTAAAGTGCTCAAGGTTCTTGTGGTCTGTCCAAGACAAGAAAAGGGTGTTCCGCTCCTACCAAGTGTCCCTTCAAGTCAGTGAGTCAGTTCCCTTCAAGTTTGTGCCCTGCAGGATTATACTGTGAATACGGCCATCGCTTTACGTCAACAAGAGTCAGAATTTCTTCAGAGATGATATAAGAGCATGTGTCAGAGGACAGTCATTGACAGACACGGATTAAATCTATTAGAACTTGGTTTGAAGTTGCAATCTGGCAATCTGTGCTCGCATAAAATAGGTCACTGGCATCTGCTCGTCACTGGTTATATTGCAGGAGACATGGCTCTGTTCTCTGTCTACTGATCGGTCACTCTATAACAGCCCATGAAGACTAGAGGTTCACACTATGATGTTACTACTTTATTGACGTACGCACAAGCCAAGGGTGCTCTTTTGGTGTTGTTGATTGATTTCTGCCTCGTGATCTGCTTGATTACTGCAGGTAGGTTGCCAGCACGCTGGTGAAGCTCAAAACTGAAAATTCGACAGAAATCTTCTGATTAACGGAGCGGGGTGAAGCTGTATTATCTTCGCTGTGGCCCTGGACCAATCACTACAGCACTGATCAGCTATAACATTAACACATTGAACCCCAGGGCCCAGTTGAAAAAAAAAAAAAATCTGGATCAAATTGGTCCGGATTTGGAAATCCCATGTTTTGCTATCCAGGATTAACTGATCTATCTTACTTTTGTGACAGTTTTTTAAAGGAACATTGGGTTGGACCACTGTGATCCAAATATCAAATTTCAGGATGACCAAATCCTGTTTACCATAGCCTTAAATGGAACCAACAGTGTAGCCCACTGGCTTAGCAAAAAACAACAGGTAGGGAAAATACCAGTGGCCACAAACAATTTTGATGAACCTGAGCCTGATGTAGAACCAGAACAGCCACCAATGTTCTTACATAATGAAGGACGCACTGGACATGCAATTAGAGATGCAATTGTGAGAAATTACTTTTGCTATTAAATGACTAAATGAGTATATCTGTTGTGGTCATTGTCATTAATATACTGTGGAATTATAGAGCTATGAGCAACAGTGACATTTATTTGACATCTGATAGCTTTGATATTTTGTTGTTGTCGTTTTTAGCATATCTCAAAATCATTATATGTGACATGCTTCATATAGGCTTCAAATATGAAGGAATTGATATAATCATCAGTAACCATTACAATTCTGATCATTCACTTAAAAAAAAAAAAAAAAAAAAAAAAATATATATATATATATATATATATATTTGGGTCAAAAAATCACAACTGAATCCTGTTTTTTTTTTTGATCAAATAGATCCCAATCTGAGTTCAAAGTTTTGAATAACCCAAAGGGCAGGTTTGATCCTAATCAAACGTAAGATTGGATTATGTGGTCTGATCTTAATTCAGAATCCCTCTTTTGCTTTTGAAAAACCCATTTCCAAGATTTGATCCAATCCGTGATCCAAAATGAAAAACTGGGCCCAGGTCAATATGTTTAATCCCGGGTGAAGCTGTTAACCCCCTAGCAGCCAGGAGCCAAGAGAGAGATGATTGGCTGAGCTCTCTCAGAATGTTTAGGCTCTGTTGGGAGGATAAATCACGGGTCAAGCCATTCATGGGCTCACGCAATCGGAAGGACTTTTCCTCCGAGTGTGTTTTGCCACTCCCCCAACAGTGCGTGACTGAGCAGTTCGAAAAGATGTCACGTGGCTCGGAGGAAACACGTGATAATCTTCATCCTCCCATAGCATTCATGGGGAGTGCCCTGATGATGGGTGGAAATTGGCTACAACTAAATTAAAGAGAAAATTGGGAACCCCCCCCATCCCCACTCCAAAAAAAAACAAAAAAACATATTAACATTGATTATCAATTATATCCCATCAAACTGGTGACAGGCTCATGGGCACATAAGGCACATTACCCATGCCTGTGGGGACCAAAGTCCACAGAAAAGCCAATGCTTAGAATGATAGAAACCACCAGAACAACCAGTGCACCACAGCCACCAAGCCAGTCCCCAAACTTCAAAGCAACCATGGCATGTTCTGGAGAAACAAGTCCGATCCACATAGGCCAACACCCTGCAACCCACAGCACCACTGCCAATGTCCTGGGTCCAGGCACCATAGCACACCCCCAGAGGCCCTAGAGGACCATGCCCTGAGGGGACAGATCTGCCTGGGTGGCACAAAAGCAAAATAAAACCTAGGTGGTTATAATGTTAATGATTTTAATGTTATGGCTGATTGGTGTATACCATATAAGGACTACATCTAAAACCAAAGGAGAATACCACTCGCAGATCATCAGTTCTCTTCAGGTTCCTCCAGGTGAAATGCAGGAGAAACCTCTTAATTTACGAATCAAGCCCAAACATGATCCTGAACATGATGCTCTTGACATTTGCTCTTTCAAGACCATGAACGAGAAAGTTGCTAAATAATGTCTCTTGTGATTGCAGGCTAACAGCCAGTGCTCACACATTGAAAAGTGCGTTACACTGTGTTATAGAAATACAGAAAAATTAGTTCCTTGAAATGCACTCCTGCACCGAATGAGATATTTAATCAGTTCTCTGTGCTACAGGTTATGAACATACGACAGCACATTGCAAGCTTCACAAGGTCCGAGCACCAAAGCCAGGATCGATCTATGTCTGAAGGCGACTCAGTGCATGCTGGTACTGTTTAGAAGGTGGCAAAAGGGGTAAGTTATTGGCCTATGGATCAGAAGGTCATGGGTTTGAAACCCAGCGCCACCAGGCTACCACTGCTGAGCGAGGCCCTTAACCCTCGGAGGTAAAATGACATAAATCGCTCTGGATGAAGGTGTCTGCCAAATGCCATGAATGCAGAATTACTCACATAGGGAGGATCGTCTATATACCATAGATTGTGGGGATTGGCATGGTTTTTATGCCCATGGGAAGATTGGGTGTGTGACCCAGGGAGCAACTTGTGGTAATTAGCAGGGGCTTTTGCCCATGAATGCATAACTATGCACAACCTTCTTGGATGACTTGGATATAGAAGGAAAGAAAACAGCTATTGCTGCAAAAAGTGATAAAATCTTACATTTAGTGAAATATGTTTTTTTTTTTTTTTTTTAATTGAAAATCAAAATTAGGCAAATAAATGATTACTAAGTCGATTTCTAGACACATCTGACAAGTTTTTAAGCATCAAATTATTTTTTTTAAAGGAAATAATGCAGACTAACGAAAGAAATAATAAAGAAATAAATCTTAAATTTGTCTCGAAATAGCCTTAATAATCTTATATTTGGTTTGTTGTAAATTTATATTGCGATTATGTACAGTATTTGACCAGATCCAAGATATTTTCACTTGAGTGTTGTAACTTTAAGTCTCTTAGATCATGGATCAACCTTTTTTTTATAAGTGAGGGGTGTCTCAGGTGTCTTGGAGTCAGAGGATCTCGTCGTCTAGTACCGCATGGGTCCCGGCGCTTCGGCCCATGTAGTTATAAGTAGAAACTTTTTTCGTTAAGATAACTGTGATCAGAATCAGAATCGGCTTTTATTTGCCTACCATGTTAACGCAGACAAGGAATTTGATTCCAGCTATTTGTGGCTCTCAAAATACAGACCAACAATAAACACTGTACGTTATAAATAAATTGATTAATATGATGGAGCTCTGCTTGTACCAGACACTTTATAAGACACTTTCATGCATATTTGCACATCCCAGCCCCGGACATTTTCCACACTAAAATTTCTATAAATGTCTATATTTTTCTAGATTTGTACAGGATCATTTCTTCTTCATATTTGTACGGCGAGATTTCCTTAGATTTTCCTTAATTTTTTATTATATTGTATATTTTATACTCTATAGGTATAATATTCTTTCTTAGCTGAATTTACTTTCTATTTGATTTCTTTTTTTATTCATATTTATTTCTTATTAATAATCTTTTATTTTAAGGTCACAGGCGGTCGTTTAAGCATTTCACTGCATATCGTACTGTGTATGTGACAAATAAAATTTGAATTTGAGCTTGAACCAGTCTGAATGATACATTACTGCGCAAAATGACCGAAAGTATGATGGTGGCAGCCCGATCACAGGGCACACTGTAATTTGTACTGAATGTAGAATAAAAGGCAATAGTACGTATAGATAAGTAAGATGTTGGCGTCTCTTTGGGTGGAATGAACAGGGGGAGGTCATTCGTTCCACATAGGAGAGGAAGGTCCATCAAAGTGACCAGGGGTCATAGTAAGTCTCAAAGGTCTCTGCAGGTTGATGATGATGGGGTGAAGGACTTGTACCTCTAAGGATCATCTGAATTGCTTTGAGAAATACCTGAATGTGGTTCAGGGCTCACAGTAGTTGGTGGTCCCCGCATAAGGAGATAAACAGTTTGACCACCTCAGGCTCATTCTGAACTGGCAGCTTGCCTCTATTTTGTCTTCTGGGGCTTCTCTGACTTTGGCAGCTTCCTTCTTCTGTTCTCTTCTATGTGACATTGTAATTCCTCCAATTCTGGTGTTCTTTCCCTTAACCTTGGCTTGAACATCAGAGAAATCATATCTGGAGGGTCTGTGAGAAGTCCTGCAAGGAGATCAGGAACTTGTTTTTTGAGGCAGTGCCTGAAGCCATGGCTCTAGAATGATGGTTTTGCGTAGGAACATGGAAGGAGCTGCCTCAAGTTGCAGTAACCCCTGGGTACAGTCCACTAGGTAAGCAGTACCCAGAGAATTGCTGTTCTCTCATATAAAGAATTGACCAGAGGTGCTACTATGGTGATAAAATGGAAGAAAAATACAATGGTCGTCTGTATCGCCCTCCACAGTCCCTATAGGTGAATAACCGGGGTTCCTAGATGGATGAAAGGATGGAATATAAACAGGTAAATACATACTGTAGAGAAACACATCTAACGATCCTTTAGACTCACAGGTGCACATATCGGGCCACATTCATCAAGCTGGACTCGTTCCGAAATTGGTCGTATAAAGTGTTGAGACAAGAAATCTGGCATTCATGAACATCTTGCAAATTCTGGAAAACAGCGTACCTATGCTCCTTTATGTATAAGGAGACAAAACCTTTTTCCCATGGATTTTATAGCATTTTCTTTTCTATCGCGTTTATATCACGGGGCAACCTCCTATTCTAAAAAAAAAGTGAATCCAACATGGAAACGCTTGAGTGACCACTAGACTCCTAAAGAGAGTCAATCTCCACAGAGCCTCATCTAAAAATGATGAACTTCACAAGAGTCTATAGCCAGGTACTCCATGGCTAGATCACCCAATCCTGACAGCTGTACAGGGGATGAATGTTTATGTAATCCATCAGTTAAAATGATATTATGTCATAGAATTAGGCATGACTAGGGGCGTGGCTTATTTGAGTGACGGCTGCAGGCATCGCAGGTGTCAAACCGCCAGCTGTCCGCTATGCATCACTTTAGCTAACCAGCTACCTGGAATTGTTGGAAAGGAACGTAGGAGTTAACGCGGGACAGAGTTCAATCAAATACAAAATAATGAATAAAACATATACAGTACATTAACGTTAGCCACATTAGCATTTTAGCGAACTTGTGGTGACTGAGGTAAGTAGGTGTGTTCCAACAAACATTCATGGATTAGCCTGAGTTTAGGCGCAGTCAGCTCCTGCCAAGGTGGCGAGAAGGTACGAGGAGGTCCTGATCCGAAAAGGCAGCCGAGTATTTCAGTAACAGTGAGACTCATCTCTTAAACGTTTAGTAAAGAGCGGTGTGGCTGGGAGGAACGGCGTCCTGGATCCAACACTGTGGGAGGACATTTTATTAGAACTCTGGACAAACCATGTCAGAGAGAGAGAGAGCTAGAGTGTGTGTGTGTGTGTGTGTGTGTGTGTGTGTGTGTGAGAGAGAGCGAGAGAGAGACGCTCAGTCCCACTATGATGAGATTCATTGGCATTGCTCCACTCAGGGTTTTTTGTTCTTTGCTCTCACTCTGAATACCTGCTGCTGTGGTGGCTGTCAGTATCACACACACACACACACACACACACACACACACACACACACACACACACACACACACACACACACACACACACACACACACACACACACACACACACAATGGTTCTGATCTAAGGACACCATCTAATGGGCAGGTGACCAGGTGTGTGTGTGTGTGTGTGTGTGTGTGTGAGAGAGAGAGAGATTGAGATATATAGAGCATTAACCAGTGTCAGGAGGAAATTAGAGGCCGGAGCGCTTGCTTAATCAGAGCACAAGCAGTGTGTTAGACGAATTACGTCCACAGCTGCTCTCTCTCTCTCTCTCTCTCTCTCTCTCTCTCTCTCTCTCTCTCACGGTCGCTCTGTCGCTCTCTCTCTCTCTCGGGTCAGATCTGGGACTCGGCCACATGTCAATAATCACCCTGGGGTCTTCCTTCCTCTCTCTCTCTCTCTCTCTCTCTCTCTCTCTCTCTCTCTCTCTCTGTGTGTCTCCATTTCCAAAAAACACTCTCTCTCTCACTCATTCACTCATATGCCAGACCCGGGACTCGGCCACCTGTCAAGCACCTGACCTTCCTTAAATTCTCCAGTGCACACACACACACACACACACACACACACACACACACACACACACACACACACACACACACACACACACACACACACACACACACACACAGTGTGTTACATTTCTGTATCCTGATAATCAGTCACATGACTGATCCACGACGACATCACTACAGTAATGATAAACTACAGTGTGTCCTGCTCTCTGTACAGAGCTTTATTATTATTATTATTATTATTATTATTATTATTGATTTTTTGTTTTTTGTGATTCCTCTGAGATATTAGTGACCAACTCAGGATCTAACGCTCCCGTCTCATCAGACAGCAGGAAAACTTTCAGGACACCCGGGTAAAGTTTTTAGCTCAAAAAGAAAAAGTAGCAAAAATGAAATAAATAAATAAATAAATAAATAAATCTCGAACCTTGACATTTTTTACCTACAAATTAAAAAACAAAGTACGAACTCTATAAGATGATTATTTGTAGACATTTACTGTCTATCAGAAGACATCAGGGACAACCTGATCATTATGATTCATGCATATTTTCACACACATAATTTCCCTAATTTCCATTTGTTTCTATAAAGCTGATTTGTTAAAAGCACCATATAAACAAAATTGAATTGAATATTAAAGAAATACATTTTTTGTTTGTTTTAAGCATTTATTTCTAGAAATAAGCAAAATGCATTGGCAGATGGTCAATGCAACAAGAAACGTAATGTCGAAACATGCTAAACATCTATAAATAGGCTTTAATAATCTTCGATTTGGTTTATTGTAACTGTACAACAAGAACTATTACAGTGCGACTCGTCCAATATAATTCAATAGTGACAAGATTTAAGATATTTCGCAGTGGCATCATGCACATTTAATATTCATTTATTCATTCTTGTCCGCTAGTTGATCAGCGAACCTCAGTGTGTTCAGAAGAAACCGCTGAACATAGTTATACTACTGTTTAATGGCGTCGTTATAATGATTTATATATAACAAAGCGAAAGACATGACTGTTGAGAAGTGAGCTTTTCTGGAAGGAGAATCCTCCAACGTCAGCGCTTTGGAACAACCACAAGTAACGCTGTAAAAGTTTCCCTAAACAGGAAGCAGTTCAAGAAGCAGAAATTCTCTTCATGGTTTCTGAGTCACCCTAACCCTGAACATGAGTCATGAACATTCCAGAACACTAAATGTACCGATCCGGTCATTTTTAATTCATTAATAAATGAAACACTTGATCAAATTACACACTGTCATGTGCGTATAATCAGCTTCGCGTCGCATCGGAGCACCACACGCTTTGTTGTGGATTCGTTTCCCGTAACAGCAAACCTGCAAACCATACGATCACAGGACAATTTCAGGCGGTTCCTGTAAGCCGTCAATAAAATCACTAATGTTTCTTTGTGTTTAAAAAAAAAAAAAAAAAATCTCTAACAGTTCATTCTCTAAAATTTCTCTAACAGATCTCCTGTTTTCACTCCTCCTCCAAACCCCCTGTTTCAGTGTCTATGTAAATGAGCTCCACAGGAGACCTGAACAACATGCTGGGGGAGGGGAGCTTCTTATATGAGGTCACAATAGGGGCAACATCTAACTGGCTCGTTTAAGCCCTGACCAAAACATAAATGCAAAAAAGAACAAAAAGCATGGAATATTGTCTTCTCCTGTTTGAGCACACACACACACACATCTGGAGCGCAAACGGAAGGTTAATGGAACGTAATTTTCATCGACATCGACAAAGCTGAATCCTTGGCCCGTACGCCCGGGAGCTGTTAAGAAATTGTTTGCATCAGTGGAAAGCCAAGTGAGTCTACAAATTTTTCTTTCAGTCACTTAAAGCTGTTTTGCAAGAGTCGACCCACGATACCAATGTTGCCATCAGCATGCGTTTGACACGTACATGATATTCTGCACGCTTTTTGGTAATATTGGTAATATTTTGGGTGGCTGGAACGGATTACCTGCATTTACATTATTTCTTATGGGGAAATTTGTTTTGCAAGAAATCTTTTTGCCTTAAGAACTCAAAGGCAAGTCAAAGGCAACTTTATTGTCGATTCTGCTACATGTGCGGTAAATAAATATAGCAAATTGAAATTATGTTACTCTCAATCCTCTTACAAACAACACTATGTACCAAGATTTCAATGTAAATTAACAAAATAATGTAAAAAAAAAAAAAAAACTTAAATAACACAAACTAAGACTATAAAGGTTGGTAAGACAAATTACTTGATCTGTCCTGCAAAAATGGACACGACAGAAGGCAGATCACAACCCGAAAGTCTGACCAGGCTGGAATTTGGTGTGCTGGCATTTATTATAATAATAATAATAATAATAATAATAATAATAATAATAATAATAATATCTGGGTTGCTTTAATTATATGAGCACTATCAGTCAATCAAGTTTGAGCAGGCATTTCACATGATCACTGATTAGTGTGTTCATCTCTTTATAGTTACGTAACATGTAACGTGACATGAACTGATGTTTGTAACGAGTGCGTCGACTCATTGGCGTACTCATCGGATATTTCTTCTTCTTTTTCTTCATATTATCATAAGTAGTAGCAATACTAGTAGTAGTGTGTTGCATTTCTTTTCCTTTTTTTATATGATGTCATTATATTAAAATTTGTCAAATATGGTCTTCCACCAGCTGGAATACACACACACACACACACACACACACACACACACACACACACACACACACACACACACACACACACACTATATTATGGTGCACTGCTGGGGTTAGTGGAGCTTCACCTCTCAGAGAGAAACCAAGGTTCCAGTATAAAACACACACACACACACACACACACACACACACACACACACACACACACACACACACACACACACACACACACACACACACACACAAACACCAATGCCTCCTGGCACAATCAGAAGCCCCCACCTTCTCGGTTTTCACAGTGTGCTGTGCCATCTGGCGTTCCCCTCAAAACACATACACACACACACACACACACACATACACACACACAGACTTTTACCCACAATGCACCTCTATCTGCTGCCTCTGAGCCTCGACTGAAAACAGGAGGCTTTCGCTCGGATCACTACATCCCCTCGACCCCTAGACAAATGCTCCCTGTATCTTACACACACACACACACACACACACACACACACACACACACACACACACACACACACACACACACACACAAAACCACAAAACAGTGACTGTACCATCCACAGCTGTAGATATTCTTCTGTTTTGCAGAGAGTGACACACACACACACACACACACACACACACACACACACACACCATATATAAACACAACTATGTATATATGTGTGTGTGAGTGAGTGTATGTGTGTGTGTGTTTGTGAGTTATCAATTCATCTCACAGCGATGGAGAAACTAAACCACTGACACTCCATCAATCAGCAGCGAGCTGCATTAACGATCTGGACTGAAACCAAAACAACACATTTCCTCTCTCTCTCTCTCTCTCTCTCTCTCTCTCTGTCTCTCCCTGCCTGTCTCTTTCTGTGTCTCTTTCACTCTCTCTGTCTCACTTACTCACTCTAATGTATTATTGGCCCACAGTAGGTCATGTGACTTACCGTGACATCAGAACAGGAAGCAGGTCCATACAATCCCATACGCTAACTCCTAACTAGCTGATTAGCTACGACTTAGGCTGCAGCCAAACAGAGTTGCCATTTGGTGTCTCAGGGACTTTGTGGCGCAGTGACAGTCTATCAGTGAACACATCCCAGTTAGCTTTTTGTTACTGCTGTTCAAATTAAATGAATACATTTCACTATAACACTGACTTTTTACACACTTACTGTTTGCTATTCAAGTTAAAATATAGTTGCAAGCAACGATGAGCGGGCCCAAGCACCCTGAGTCCTCAGCACCCATGCGTACCAGAAAAACTGATTGCACAGTGTGCACGTATCGGGTCATGGCGCATGCATTTAAAGGGGACATACCAATATCCTTATGACATAATTTTTCAAAAGAGAAAGTTTTATGTCTAAACCTCCAAAAAGCCCCAGATGCTGAAAAAAGCATCATACTATGTTGTCACTCAGTGTGATGTCACGTAATAAAATGTCACACAGAAAGTCTTCGACATGAGTTTACAGCATCGTCTCGGCTGACCCGTTTGAGAAATCGAAAATCCTGCGGCAATTTTACATCCTCAATGGGACTAAGATGAACATCATCAGGGATTAAGGGACTATCTGACCATTTTGATTCATACTTTCACATTTCATACAAACATAAATAATTCTTTCGATTGTGTAAAGCTGCTTTGCGACAATGACAATTGTTGAAAGCGCTATACAAATAAAACTGAATTGAATTGAATTGAATGTATTCAGATGACATAGGGATCGTTTGTTGGCAACTGTATTGTTATGGGTCGTGGGTCGTGATGCATCCAAGTGCAGGGGAGGAACTCCTTGAGATTGGTTATGTTGTGTACTGGTTGATGTAGAGTTGGAAGAGAGCTTGGCAGAGGTGTTTTTATAAGCGAGCTTGTTGCTGGAAAACTTGCTGCTCTGTGTCGGGAAGCTGCGTGCGCCGAGGGAGTGCTGCGCGGGAATGCGGAAGTCAGCGTGAGAGCTCTGTGTGCAGCGAGAGCGAGGTCGGGAAAAACAAAGCGGGGTCGGTATCAGGAAATCAAGGTCTAGGAAAATGCTGGAAAATTGGGCTATGGAAGGCACTCAATAATCTGGCGAAAAGTTGATGTCAGCATGTGGTTTAAATAGGTAAGGGAGATGATTAGTGATGCGGCACAGGTGTGTGGAGAGCGGAAGGTGAGGCAGTGAGATATAAGGGGTGGTAGGGAACATGGATCAGGAGTGTTTAAAGTGATCATGACAGAGCTGTGGCTTGGCGAGTCGTGACAGTACCCCCTCCCCTATGAACGCTACTTGGCATTCTAGCAGGTGCCTCAGGGTGGAGTCTGTGAAAGTCAGTAATAAGGGAGCGGTCTAGGATGAACCTGGCTCGTACCCAACTTCTCTCCTCAGGGGCATAGCCCTCCCAGTCCACCAGGTACTGGAGACCACATCCACATCCACACTTAAGGAGTCTACGGACTGTGAAGGCTTCACCCCCATCTATGAGTCGAGGAGGAGGGGGGGTTGGGTGGGGGGATGATAGTGGACAGGAGACCAGTCTGCGAATCTGTGAGACATGAAATGTGGGGTTGATTCGGCACATGGATAAAGGTAAGGCCAACCGGACAGAACATGGGTTGATGACACAAGTGATCGTGAGGTGGTCTTGAGAGGAAGGTCACAAGTTGATAACATAACCCTTTGGCTGATATGATATCTGGGAGCTGGTAAGCGGTGGCGGTTAGTCTGACGCTGGAAGGAGCTGAAGGTGCACTGCAACTGGATACGAGCCCGCTGCCACGTTCTTCTGCAGCGGCGGACGAAGGCTTGGGCAGAGGGTACTACAGCTTCCTCTTCCTGGGGGGGAAATAATGGTGGCTGATACCAAGGCAGCAGTGTAACGGAGACATCCCCGTGGCAGAGGTGGGGAGCGAGTTGTGGGCATATTCCACCCAGGGTAGGAAGTGACTCCAGGAGGCTGCATCCCGAGAGGCCATGCACCTTAATGCTTTTTCCAGTTCCTGGTTCATGTGTTCTGTTTGTCCATTAGTCTGGGGGTGAAAACCAGATGAGAGGCTGGGGGGTGGCACCAATAAGACCGCAAAAAACCTTCCAGAACTGTGCTGAGAATTGCGGTCCTCGGTCAGAGGCAATGTCCAACGGAAGTCCATGGAGACGGAAAACGTGGTTGATGAGCAGCTCGGCAGTTTCTTTGGCAGATGGAAGTTTGGGTAGCGGAATAAAATGGGCTGATTTGGAGAACCGGTCTACAACGGTTAAGATGCAGGTGTTATTGTTAGATGGTGGTAGTCCAGTGACAAAATCTATAGAAATGTGAGACCATGGACGGTGGGGAATGGGGAGGGGTCTTAGGAGACCCTCAGGGGGGTGGCTAGTCGTCTTGTTCCTTGAACAGACATCACAAGTAGCAACAAACTCCTTAACATCTTCCTTCATAGTGGACCACCAGAACCGTTGCTGCAGGAGTGGTGCGTGTCATCCCAGCGTGACAAGCCAATCTAGAGCTGTGGGCCCAGTCAAGCACTTGGGGTCTCACTGACGCAGGGACGAAGAGCATGCTCGGGGGAACATTACTTGGGCCTGGTTCCTGTTCGAGAGACTGCTGGACCAGATCTTCCACATCCAGCCATGTAAAAGCCACAAGGCATGGAGGGGGGAGGATGGTTTTCATCGTGGGAGTGCGCTTGGAGGTGGATAACTGCCTGGAGAGGGCATCAGGTTTGACATTCTTAGATCCTGGCCGGTATGATAATGTGAAGCGAAAGCGGGCGAAGAAGAGTGACCACCGCGCCTGGCGGGAATTAAGTCTTTTAGCTGTCTTTAAGTACAGTGAAACCTTGGATTACGAGCATAATTCGTTCCGGAAGTGGGCTCGTATTCCAAAACACTCTTAAACCAAATCATCATTTCCCATAAGAAATAATGAAAACTCAAATTATTCGTTCCACAGCCCCCCCAAAAAATAAATACATAAAAATAATTAATACAATCTATAAAATGAAAATAAAACAAATTAATCGTGTTGCGATTTAATCGTATTCCCATTGGTGCGCGCACGTGTGTGTGTGTGTGTGTGTGTGTGTGTGTGTGGAATTAGCCCCTTCCCTCGCCTCGTTTTACACAGTAACATTCCTCCTCCCTCTCCCCACCTCGCTTTTTCACACCAGTTTCACAACAAACACACGCACGCACACACACACACACACACACACACACAACGGAAACACCGTTTTAACAGGAAAAAAAGAATCTCTCTGAGACTGACATGAGCGTATATTAACAGACACACTTTTTAAGTTTTACAACAAGCGCATAAACACAGCGGAAACACCGGTTTAACGGAAAAAAAGCGAGACTGGCACGAGCGCATACTAATCACTTAAGTTTCACAACAAATGGACACACACACAAACACGGAAAAAACGTTTTAACAGGAAAAAAAAAGAAATCTCTCTGACCAGGCGTGAGCGCATACTAAGGGAATCACTGCTGTAAAGTAAAAAAAAAAGAAACAAATGAACCAGCACCTTATCTTTGAAAAGAATCGCGACAGAGCAGAGTTTCTGTGTTTTTGTGAAGTCGGGAGGGGTGAAAAGGCAAGAGAGCGTCTGTGCGTGTGTGTGTGTTTCAGTGTCAAATTGCGCACGCACAAGCAGAGTTTCTGTGTTTGCGAAGCCGTGGGGGGAGGGTGGGAGGGGGAGAGGGGGAGGGGGGGGTAAGGTGAGAGAGTGACGCTCGGTGTCAAAATAAGCGTCGCATGTGTGAAGCATGATACTCGGCGCTCGTAAACTAATATTTGCTCGGTTTCCGAATAAAAAATTATTTAAAATCTTTGCTCGGTTTGCGGAACACTCGTAAACCACGTTACTCGCAATCCGAGGTTCCACTGTACTCAAGATTTTTGTGGTCCGTCCATACAAGAAAAGGGTGTTTTGCTCCCTCCAGCCAGTGCCTCCACTCCTCAAGGGCCAGTTTGACTGCCAATAGTTGCCGGTCCCCAATGTCATAGTTTTGTTCAGGGGGTGTGAGTTGGCGGGAGAAGAAGGAGCAAGGATGAAGCTTGTTGTCCTTGGATGATCTTTGCGAAAGAACGGCCCCTACACCAGTCTCAGAAGCATCCACTTCTACGACAAACTGAAGAGAGGGGTCGGGGAAGGTGAGCATGGGTGCCGTGGTAAATCGACACTTGAGGTCCTCGAAGGCGTTGTTTGCCAGGGGGTTCCAACGGAACGGGGTCTTGGTCGAAGTGAGTGCTGTGAGTGGGGTAACAACCATACTGCAATTCTTAATGAATCGGCGATAGAAATTGGCAAATCCCAGGATGCTTTGTTTCAGCCAATCTATGTGGGGGTTATGCAACCTTAGCCATGGAAGGCAAAAGACAATGGGTGCGTGAGCGTTCTGGACAGTGAGAAAAGTGATGGTCTCAATGTGGTTGCCTGAGAACTGTAAGGTAACGGCGGAGGTGTGATGCGTGATCGGGGCGAGTCTACTGCCATCAAGATCCTGAACTATGAGTGGTTAGGATAAGGGAGTGAGTGGGATTTTGAATTGAGAAGCAGAAGAGGTGGAGATTAGATTTTGGTCGGCCCCGGAATCTACTAAGGCGTGGGTGATATAGGAACGATTGTCAAGGGTCAGGGTAACAGGAAATCATGAGCGCTGGTCCGGGGAAAGAGTAAAAGTGGGGCCCCCCTGTACCCCCAGAACTACTGGGAGGCCCAGCCTTTTAGTGGACAGCAGCGCACAACATGGCCCAACTGGCCGCAGTAAAAGCAGGCCCCATCATCCCTCCGGCGTTGACGCTCCCTTGGCGAAATATGTGCACGACCAATTTGTATGGGTTCAGGAAGTGACTCGGAAGTGGTAAATGAGGGAGCTGGGGTATGAAAGTTACTAAAGGGCTGGCGCGCCTCATGTTGGGAACGTTTATGGGCATCGATGCGGGTAGCTAAATCGATAAGACCCTGAGTGCTGCACGGGAATGCGGAAGTCAGCGTGAGAGCTCTGTGGGCAGCGTGAGCCTGGGAGGAATGTGGAAGCGCCGTGAGCCGGCGAGAGAGCCTTGTGTGCGGCGCGATTCGTGCAAGGAATGCGGAAGTACCGTGAGCCGGCGAGAGCGTGATTTTCGCGTTGAAGCCGGCGAGCGTGAAGAGAAGTCCTGCAGGTTGGTGGCTGGTTTTGCAGAGCTTATTCGTGGTCGATGGGCAAGCAGGGTTCAGAGCCAGAAAGACAAATGTCCGTGATCCAAGTTCGTAGTCGTCAAAAACAGATCCGTTGGTCGATAATGCAAAGTCCGTGAGCGTGGGAATCCAAAATGTGAAGCGAGAGCGAGGTCGGGAAAAACAAAGCGGGGTCGGTATCAGGAAATCAAGGTCTAGGAAAACGCCGGAAAATTGGGCTATGGAAGGCACTCAATAATCTGCCAACAAGTTGATGTCAGCATGTGGTTTAAATAGGTAAGGGAGATGATTAGTGATGGGGCACAGGTGTGTGGAGAGCGGAAGGTAAGGCAGTGAGATATAAGGGGTGGTAGGGAACATGGAACAGGAGTGCTTAAGTGATCATGACAGAGCTGTGGTAACTCCTTTTTGATTAATTTTAGGAAATATTCAAAATTTTAAGCTTTAGGGCAGAATCATTGAATTTAAATTAAAAACGCTTGGAACATTTCAGTTTATATGTAATGAACCTAGAACTTATGAGTCACTTTCTATAAACAGTGTAGGATGTAGTGCTTATGGTGTTTAAAGGACTCACCATACCTTTAAAAATCACTGATGTTTTGTTAAATTCCTAAATAATCTGGATAGCTCAACCAGAGAATTGAATTAAGCATGCGTATAACCTGTCTTTAAAGGCATAATGCGGCTCGTGTAATTACTGGCGTAACTGTTTCTGTTTGTGTAAAGAACATGTCGATCCAGGTAATGACTAAAACATAAACCTCCAGAAGCAGAAGCAAGGTTGCTGTAAAAATATAAAAACTCTACAGATCACAAGGCTGTAAAGACTGGCTGTGACTTGAGTTGTGTGCGTTTTTTTTCTTTTTTTTCTTTGCCTTTATGAGTTTCAGAAGTGAGGAATTAGTAATTCAGGAAGTTTGAGGAGTTTAACTTATAGAAGTGCGAGGACTTTGCGCCATTTGGACTGTGAAACTGTACCACGATCTCACCTCCCATGCTCTCGCAGCTTTTTAACGCTTGTGAAATCTCAACTGTGTGTGTGCGTATGTGTGTGTGTGTGTGTGTGTGTGAAAATTAAATAAGCAATGCAAATAGCTGGCTACTTTATGAAAACTTATTTTTTTACATGAAGTATCATTGTTTTGTGCAGCCTTTTTCTACAAAAATATGCTTCCCGTTTTACAAGTTTGCCTGCCTATGAATTGTCATGTGGGCTATTAATGAAACTTTATTATTGCTTGTGTCTTTGTCTGGATGAGTTTGGCTACTGGTTGTTATTGTGCATTTATGTCATTGTTTTAACGATGAAAATTTTTGCAACCATGAATCAAGCAATTTAGCTGATTTCTTAAGTATGTTGTGTGTACACAAAAGAAAGTGCTCAGATGGGATGTGCTGACATACAACACAACAGACAACGAAAAAGTCACAATAAATGTCCAAACAAATACACATCAATAAGTTTGTGTGTATTACTACAATTACACATTATAACTTTAAACATACAATGCACAGCTTACAACCTATGTGCTTCACACCATACAACTCATTATTTGAATAATAATTAACTGCAATGTCCAAGTTACAACATACAACTTCTGTAATTAACAAGTAACAACATACAATTTAGAACTTACAATCTTCACTAACTTACAACCTACAGTTTACAAACTACAATTTACAATCTACAATTTTCAATTAAAACCTAGCAACATACAATTTCCCGCCTACAATCTACAAATTTCACTTATCAGCTTAAGCTATTCAATTGATCTACAACCTGCACCTTACAATTACTCTACAATTAATAATTTACTTTCAACAATGTACAACCTACAAGCTTCAATTAACCCTTAAAACATCCAATTCACAACCAACCTCATACCTACAATTATTAATGAACAACTCACAGCATGCAATTTACAAACTGTAGCTTACAGTCTACAGTGAATAACAATTTATAATATACAACTGACAATCTTCAAATTACTATGCACACCTTACAATTTACATCCTAAAACGGACAATAATCAATTTACAACTCAAAACATACAATTTACAACCTACAAGTGATAATCTACAAATTATACTTAATTCATAACTTTACAATTTGCA